>OX596226.1:4118013-4457706 GCA_951394215.1 Glyphodes perspectalis | reverse complement strand
ATACAACTTTGGATTTATCCAAAAATTGTCTGGTTCCCCTATATAAGGGTTACGAAGATCAGATCAGCAGTCGCTTCAATGTAATTCCAGGCTCGCTAAATCCTGGATCATGGTCTAAGCGGACCCCGTATAAGCATGGGGCGTAACGCTAGGAAGATGATATGTTTTTTACCTGAGGTGCTGATGATCTCTGTTGCCATGAGGGCATTTCAGGAGGCGGGGGCTGCTGTTCGTTCGGTCGTCCTCCTCTGTCGGGCACCTAAAACAATAATATGAACGTCATATATGTAGGATTGATAGATGATGTATGACAGATACGTAGAATGGAATGATGTGAAGTGTGTAAGAAGGACAGAAGATATTTGAAAGAGGAATGTGAGACGAATGGCGGACGACGGATGGTGAAAGACGTGTGTGAGAAAATATTTTATTGTTTAAAAGCTTAAGGAAGATTAAATCAAGTATTAGTACCAGGAATCTTGTTTAATTTGCTGTGAGTCAATCGCGGGTACATTCTGCACACTACATATAACTAACTAACTAACTAAACTTCACGCCACTTCCCTAGCGGGGTAGGCAGAGAGAACCGAACGCCATATGGCATAATCCTTACACACCTCACTCGCCTCTTCAACATTCATAATCCTTTTCATTTAAGCTCTACGGTTTTTATGACATATGCTTTAGATATATTCCATCCCATACAGGCTCCTTTCCTATTCGGCACTCATGGCACATATCGTGCCCCCTATTCCCAGATTACCAATGGATGACCCATATTTATCACCCAAAAACATGAATTCACTAATGTACCCATAGCCTAAACGGCCCTTTTAATTCCATTGGTTTGGTACTCAAAAAAATGTACCCGTTGTGTTCCGTGCCTTGCATGTCGTTTGGTGTATATAGTCACGGTTGTTTGATGTGTTTTGAGGGACCCCTATTCCCAGATTACCAATGGATGACCCATATTTATCACCCAAAAACATTCATTTACTAATGTGCCCATGGCCTTAATGGCCCTTTCAGTTCCATTGGTCTGGTACTCAAAAAAATGTACCAGACTAATGGTGTATCTAGTGCTGGTTTTGTGATTCTGTAGGCGATGAGCTAGCCACTTGTCACAGTGGTTTTTTGATGATTTTTGAGGTACTTGTCGCTCTTTGAAAACTGCCTTTTATTTTAGACCCAGGCGAATGCGTTACGCACCGTCCCGCTGAGATCGGGGGTCATCAGCTGAGTGTGTCGGAGTCCCGGGGCCCTCCAGTAGGGAAGTGGCCCTACTCCGCCCAAGATGGGAGCGGGCTGGGTATACCGACTAGAGTGTAAACTTCCACGGTTTTGCATTACTTTGGACAGAGTCCTAACCTTACCTAACCCTTTGGGCATTACAGGTATGACCATATGTATGTATGTATGTATGTATGTAAGATTCCATACCTGTCCAATGATGACCTTGTTGACCTCGCTCTGGGTGTTCTTCCGGACGGTGGCGCTGGAGGTCTTCTCGACGGTGAGAAGCGCCGACCGCGCGGCCAGGAAGTCGGCGAGCCGGACGTCCGGCTTCACCTTCATCTGTTCCCGTTTGGGCCGGTACGTGGATTGAATCACGTCTTTCTTGTTCTTGAGGCGGTCGGACCACTGGGGGATGGGGTTGTTTTTGAAATAGGATTTTTAGTAAGATGTACATAAAGAAGAATATTCTGTTAGCTCATATTTGCTGTTTAGCTCAAAACTTCATTTAAATATAACTAAAGAAGTGGATTGCAAAAAAAGGAAAAACATTTTTCTGTCTCATGTCTGGGTATTTAAATAAAATATTCTTTTGGATTCGAACTAACCTTCAATCCAAATAGCCTGAAGTTTGGCTGAAAGTAATGTCTATATACTAAGATGGCTGAAGGTTATGATAACAATGTCTCACCTCAAAACTTTGAATAGTGCACTCTAACCGGGTGATGAGCGTTTCTCTCCGCAACCGGTACTCCTCAAACATCTCCGTAAAATTGGTTTCTATTTGCTTCCATTCCTTCTCTGACACTGCCTTATTGTATAACGGTTTACCAACTAACTTGTCCCCTGAAAACAATTATTTACTCATACATAACATCACGCCCTTAATCCCCGAAGGGGTAGGCAGAGGCAAGTGGTTAAAGAGACCTGCCTTTAACCATATTCAGCCAGAAACAAAACTGGGCTGGGTTAGATGAAAAATTGTGAAAAAGTAGTGACAAGTGGCTAGCACGTCGCCAACACAATAATATTTACGCCCAAACAAAAAAAAAATTATATATACGACAAACAAAAAGGCTTGTCTGATGAGAAGTATACTGTGACATGCAATAAATAATTTTGAATTTTTGAATTTGAATTGAAATCGTCACCATAGTCTATAGACATTTGCAACATCAGAAATATCAGAAATATCAGTGTTGCAAAGGAATTAGGCATTCCAGTACTCCTGATGAGTGATCAATAAATATATTAATCTTCAATAAAGATATTAAAAACTACTGACCTTCTTTCTGTATTGTATCCTTAAGTTTAGATTCAAGCTTAGAAAATAGCATTTCGGGCGTGATATTTGGCGGGGGCTTGTTGAACTTAAGAGAGATTAGGATGTCTTTCAGATCTTTCGCCGTTGGAGACTCTTGCTGCAATATAATAAAATAAATAAACTATAAGTGTCACAAGTGGTAACAAGTTTACATATTAAAATTTGCCATAATAGGGCAATGAATTTATAAAATTATTTGATTAAATCTTAGTACAGCAATGGTAAACAAATTGTGGATGATCTCTCGATTTTTGACTAACTAACTAAATAACATATATTTAAATGTATTGCTTTTATTTCAAAACAATGTAAATATGTCTTTTCTAAAAGTTGTGAAACAAAAGGCTTTTTATTATTATTTATTAACTAAATAACAAAACTTCAGGCCACTTCCCTAGCGGGATAGGCAGAGAGAATCGAACGCCATATGGCACCATCCTTGCACACCTCACTGGTACTAAATTACAATTATTATTATTGTAGTCATCAGTCTTTCGCTAGATTTTTTACAACTAGCAGAAATTTAACTCATTTATTCAACATAACACATGGATCAACATTTATCTAATTTTTGTAATTGCATAGGAAAATATTCTTGAGTCAATCCTGAGGTATACACCATCAAAGTCATAAACAGAAGCTGGTTTGAAATATAGATATCATAATCCCATACCATGATAATGTCTAAGCCAGCACTGGACTTGTCTTTGGTGCCATCAACCTTCACCATCCGGGCAGCCATCAGCTCCGAAATCAGGTAGTCCAGCAGAAGGAGGCGGTCGTCTTTGCTCTGGAGCCGTGAAGACATGTGGCCTAAAATATGGAATAATTAAAACCACATCTTTAAATGGAAGAAATAATCCCATCAAAAACAATACTTGTCAAAAAAACCAAGTCTCGCAACTCAGTTATTCTACGGTAAAAAGTTGTGAGATCCATGTAATACCAAGTTGGTTATTAATTTATTCAGTCTCTACTTAAGCAACTTTCTGTCCTAATACGTCCAGTCCCTAAGACCACCATCGTGGTCCATAACAATTGAAAATCAATTGTGTCTGGAATCTCCGTACTCGAAGCATTAAGTTGTTACGTAATAATTAACAGCATCTTATAGTGACGCATATCAATATTAAAAATCTTTAACGTTTTATATAAATATATTGACTTGGCCATCGCTTTTTGTTGCTTTCCGTGTTTTTTTATTCTTTCAACGTCAGACTTTTCTAATGATTCATCAATATCTTTTAAAATGTTAAAAATACTCTGTACTTGATACGTAATGAATAAATGTAACTTTGATGCTTCGTACTGCATCAAATTTCCCTAATTCAATTTCAACCTTAGTTTCCAATACACAGAGTTCATTGTACATTAATTTTACTATTTGTGGTAGCCTGATGTGCTTTGTCCGTAGGTAGGTAATCCATCCCTTGCGGAATGAATTCGCTTGACGGGCATACCCATTTTTTGCTCGATTTGGCAGGGGTACTACCGTGCGCCTATATTTATATGGGATTACAAAGTTATTTAAGCAGTTATGTATCTAGAAAACTGGACCGAAATTGAAAAATTTTACTCGACTTGGCGGGGGCACTACCGTGCGCCTTTATATTTATATGGTATTACAAAGTTATTTAAGTAAGTAGTTAAATATTTATAAAACTGTACCAAAATTGAAAAATTTTGCTAGACTTAGCGGTTGCACTACCATGCCCCCAAATATTTTAGTTTTTCCTTGATTCATACACCAAACACTACTTATATTCCAAATTTGAAGCTTCTAGGTCTGCTAGAAGTGCCTTAGAATTTTGATGATCGGTGAGTCAGTGAGTGACAAAATTAAGAAACTCTGACCCGTTATAATTCTTAAACTACTGGTTTAAATTGTATATACCATGTCTTGACAATGCCTGCATGGTTACTGAAAATTCAGTCTTCTAGTTTTTTCCACAACGAAGTTACAGGGTCGAAAATGGCCTGAATTGCTTCGAGAAAAGGATGGTACGGCCGTGCCACTTTTTTGCTCGACTTGGCGGGGGCACTGCCGTGCCCCCAGATAATATTTCTTTTAGAAAAAAAAAGATTTAAGTGTAACTTTTTCCAAACCACCCAGATACATTACATCATAGGAACAATACTACTGAACCTACAATATGAACTGTGTTCAGCTAAAAATAAAACTGACTGGGTCGGATAGAAAAAAAAATTATCCCCCAATTTTGTGTTAACCACCACAAGTGCAAACCAAACTTCATCCAGCTAGGAATTAATAACCAAATTTTGTGGTTTACATACAAAATTAATCAAAATCTTTTATAGTTACCTGCCCATATATTAAATTAATAAAATCAAATAGATAAGTACTAATACTTAGTTTTGTTCACTAAACTAATGAAATTTACATACATAACATCACACCCATAATCCCCGAAGGGGTAGGCAGAGTCAAAGGGGCAGCATGCCCCTTCAACCACATTCAGCCAAAAATAAAGCCGGGCTGGGTTGGCTGGAAAGCTGTGAAAAAGGAGTGACAAGTGGCTAGCTCGTCGCACTCAGTCACATACCCAAAAGCCCATAAACCATTAGTCTCCTTTATACTACATGCTAGGCAAGAACCACAGTTGGCACATTCTTTTTTTTATCCTAGATCAACATGGGTCAAATCCCAAACCAACATGAGATGAAATTTAACCCCTGTGGTGGCGGTTCAGACCTATTAATATAACAAACCTGTAACAAGTGCCTTATAAGGGCACCCCAGCTCTTTGAGAAACGAACTCAACTCCAGCAGGAAGGCGCTAGACTCATCGGCACTGTTCATCATGCTGACCGTTTCCTCGAGGTTGCATAGCTTCTTCAACTCCTCAGCTAGTATGTGCACTAGCTTCGTGAATTCAAGGGACTTTGGTCCCCCTTCTAGAGACTTTGCCAGGGCCGTTTCATCAGTTAATGGACCTTCGTAACTGTAATATATGTTAATGTAAAACAGATATTTTCATTTATAATATAGAAACAGAATTAAAAAGAGAAGTTACTTATAAAAATTAAAATATCTTGTTACATTATGCAAATCTATTTTTGTTTTCGGCATTTGTTTAATAAAAATTGCATCATATTATGAAAATACAACAAATAGATACTTTTAGTGGAACAATTTGACGTCCTAAATAAGATAACAACATACTTCCAATCTAAAAAAGACTACTTCTGAAACAGCCAATTCATATCTTTGCTTTACAAATAACTATAAAGTTTTAATTACAATCTTTTATTTATAAGATAATATTTAAAAAAGCACAACTTAATGAGTTAATTTGAAGGTCTTATGTTGAGCTATCTATTGTGCATATTTTACAAAAAAAATATGTTATCTTGAAATCGGGCGAAAATACAAGTAATTTTAGAAATAATCTGTACTTTAGAAACTCGCCATATTGAAGGACCTAAATTCTAACCTCATTTTATCGGCAGTAAAAACCGTCCTAGATTGTCTAGTAAAATAAATACCTAGAAAACAATAAATATACACTACAAACATGAATTTAAGGGTATATTTATAAAATAATAGGCAAAATTCTGCCCAATACATCACAAAATATTTACCCTAAATCGTTAAGTGCATCTAATATATCGTTCTCCATCTTAAGCTAATTCATGTGCCAGCACATTAATTACACTAAACACTGTTAAAACCAATTACGGCCGGCTTAATAACTCAAGAAAACGAAGAGATTTTTCAGCAAATATCTCACGATAGATTTTCTACCAAATGGCAGTAGGATAAGTAAGTAGGGATGCACGCGATAAATCGATATTTACTAAATTGATGTATCGATGTACCTTTTTATACTTTTTTATGTTTTCGAGTAATTGTAACGCTTTGTGGTATTCCTCATTTTTTTTAATTTAATTTTATTACATTTTAGATAGATCTTGGTAGATTTAATATTTGTCAAAAACATTTAAAAGCATTATTAAATTTATTAACAACGGGTTCACTATAGAATAGAATAGAATAGAATTATTTGAATAAATCATTTCAAACAATTATATGTAAAACAATAAATAATAAATAATTTTCGTGACAGATGTTTTCGTCACTGCAATATTTTGCCTCAATACACCAATCAATCGTTATTATTCTTTACGATGTTAGCGTCCCTCCTGTACCTCTGAGTACTGAAACTAATGGAGATGACTTAACTACTAAACAGTGAAGCCCAATTTTGAGTGAGAAACAAATATGGCGCCTTTGTGTAGTGTCATTCCACTTTACTTATTTACATACTATAAGTCTCTGAACAATTTATTTATGACGATGTTTTTGAATGTTACAAGTTAGATTATGTTGTAATTACAAATTTTATCAATATTGGCACAATACACCACAAATTCCACTGACATTGACAACTTAAAACGAGAAACCAAAATGGTAAGCTGGCTTCACTTAGGTATTTCTATGACGTCTCGTGATGATGTTACCAAAAATAGTTAAGTCAAATATGTTGTTCTCTCTTTTTACGTGCAGTATTGTAGACTTGTTAAAAAGAGATAGATAGAGGTTTATGAATACAATATTGATATTAATCATATTTGTATAGCAGATTGTTCGTATAGAACATTAGGTCGTCTCCCTAAGTTTCAGTACTCAGAATCCTATACTAATGCTGCAAGCAAAGATTTTCAAGAATCGGTAGATATCCGATTAACCGATTAAAGATGTGGTTAGACCGGTTGGGTTTTTTCTTATTTCCATTTATTTAATTTTACAACATCTATTTGCAATATGAGTGGCAAATATAAAAGAGAGCATTAAATGAAAAAAATCAGAAAAAATGTACACCTGGATGCATTTAGATAGCAACAAGAAATAATTCAGTGGATTGAAGATGTTAAGAGACCTAAGGAAGTTTATCACATCACTATAAATAACAACCCGATAAATTCATGTTTATCCCGAAGGCAGTGCTCCATATAAATAATTCACATTATAATAACATTTTATTCGTAGATTTCGGTAATTTTATAATAGGCTTCCATGTTTTACGATACAATGATTAAATAGTAAAATATAAGTAATAATTTGTTATACGTAAAAATATACGTAAAGATTTAATAAACTAATACTACTACATTGTTTAAGTAATAATAATACTCGCTACTAATAATAGATGGCGTTACTAGCCTATCAATTAATAAACAAAGTTTTGATTTCCAAAACGCGCGAAGAATCAAAAACTTCTGTAATTCATTAGTATTATTTTTGTTGATGTTATATTTAAAATGACTATAGACACTAAGACACAACCGAAATTAAAATTATCTAATAATCTAAATTAGGATTCGTGAATATTATTCTATATCTCTATTCAATAAAGGATAAAAACGGTTAATTATTTGATATTATATAGGTGGATTGTTATTGAATGTGGATAATAAGTGTACATATTCTATGCTTATTATTGTAGTGGTACCATGTGTAGTCTTTGAATTATGAACATTCATTATTCATAATACGTGTCTATCTTATCCGTGATGTCAGTGAGGTACACACAGATGTACACTGTGTGAATCTTGTGTGTGAGTTTACTCAAGTGTGTGTGTGATACCTGCGCGGACGCCGCGCGTCGCCGCAGGTGTTTTTGTCCGTTCACCTAGCAATATCAGTAGCAAGATACATTTTTAAATTCCTGATAGTAAGAAAAATACACATTTTACTTCCGGACGCATATGTATGCGTATGGTATTTTATACTATAAAAATGGTTTTTGTCCGCGTTAAAGCCGCCTGCATAAATTGACCTTTCCTATCATCGGGAATTCGTGGCAAGCGTATAGTACCTATGTATGTAGTATTGTACAAATCCAAATTCTAGGTGTCATATTTTTCATATATTTTTTTGTAAATAATTAAAATGAAAACATCCCTAGGCGGGTTGATCATTTATTGAAACATTTATAGCCTTTTTGAAACTACCCAATCCGTTTTAGGTATTTTTATTTCAAATTTTACTTACTAACATATGTAGTAAGAAATTACAAGCAAATAAATGGCATAAAAAGCCAAAACATTAAGTTATTGAAGCTTGCTAGATCTGCTGGTCTAACGTCCACGGGACTGTCCAAACACGTTTTCCACACACGTTCTCCGTCCCACAATCACAGCCTATTCACTCCACGATCGCTCCACAGTCGACCGCGCTGCCGGACGCGGCGGACGTATTTGCCGTAATCGGTACTAAAAAAACTCGACATTCCGGATTCAATTTGAATTCAAATTTGAGGAATGTGATCTGTGTTCGACGGAACGTTTATGTGCCATAAGTTAGTGTAGTGATGTTACACTGTGCGAGTATTTAAAAAAAACCCGTTACAAGAAAGTTTTTATTCAAAATGGGTGTTTTGTATCTGTTTTTGGTGACGGTTTTGGTGCCAAGTGTTTTGGGGCAAGATGTGGCCGATTGTTATGGTGCTGGGAGCGTGGCCGGGGCGGCTATTGGTGCCTTCATCGCCGCTTTACTTTTGGTAGCCGCTGCTTATTACCTGAGAAAGTTGTATTGGAAATCGCGCAAAGGTAAGTTGTCAAGACATTCTTTACTGTTATTTTTTTGCTCTCATCGCACCCAACCCACGTAGGTATCTAACTTAAACGATGTTGCGTTTTGGGAATCGTTGACCTGTGGTTGATAAATCCATTAACCCCTATTTTAATTTTCTTTTACAAATTGATTCCTGAATAATTAATACGGTACATATCTGTGAATTCCACCAATTGAGATTTGTTTACGTAGGTATAAAATTCGTCCAATATCAAGGTAACTTAAAATCAGGAAGTCTGTTGAACCGATAAAATGCTGAACCGATTTTGATGAATTTTGGCTTAGAGATAGATGGAAATCTGGAGACGGTGATGGATTATGGATGACTTATTCTTGTAAATATAAAACTTAAAGGGGTGGAATTGGAAGGCTTTATAGATCTCGAGGGACGCTTGTTAAATCTCTGTGAAGCAGACCAATTTCGACTCGAGCCGTCGTACCTCTGCCTTGAATCGTGTGTAAAAGATACCTACGTGTGTAGGTACTTAAAGGACTAAGTTAGTAACAATTAAGTAAATGTTTACTATCCTTTCCTGCTAAAAAAGTAATTTCTATTTCTAAAACTGTAGGACATCAATGATGATAAATGTCTTATTCATACTGTATATTAACCACAGGTAGGTACATACCTAAGTTCATACGTCAGCACTCAGTTAGAAAGTGTGGTAATTTACCAAAAAGATCAAGGGAGAAGTAAAACAAAGGTCAAGGTTTCATGCAGTTGTTTAATTAGGTAACTAATCATTAGTCACGATTCATTATATGATATTAATATATTTGAAACGTATTATTTACCTACATACCTACTTGGCATACTTCATTAAATACTTACCTATGTAGGTACATACTGTCGTCTTTCATAAGTAGATAAGTAAGTACATAATAATTAAGGTTAAAATAAAGAATAAATATCGAACGAAAAGTAGTAAAGATACTTAATTATGAAAGGTACAATAGGTGTAATTTCGAAATAGTGCATTTATTTTTTCGGTTTATTTTTATCGAAATAATATCCTGTTATGTAAGTAGTTATAACCCTATCATTATTTTTCAATTCCTTCGTTAGATATTCGTGTTTTCCTTTGATACAGCACACATAGACAGGCGATGAGAAAAGAGGATCTACTCTATAATTGGTAAAAATAAATAAAAAAACAAATTCGACAAAAAATAAGACGACTCGAGCTGTAAACCTTACGAAGTTACGAGTAATGACCGGTATGCCAAAAAAAATTAAAAGATTATACCTACCTAGTCGTGACATTAGTTATGCAGGCAGAGTATAAATGCCTATGTATGATAATAAATTGCTATTAAACAAAACTAGGTGCAATGGTACCTATAAACAATACAATTTGATTCTCCGTTCTTGTTCTCACGACTAATAAATCACTGTTGTATTGTTATCGTTTGAAATATCGTTGTTAATAAAAGTTTTCTGAAACGCGTCTCGGACAAGCAATACAGATTGCTGTTTCATACTGATCTGATGGTTTTGCTTTGTTTTGTTTATCCTGAACAAGTTTAGTTGCCTACTATAATATCTATTACAGGGAGGAAAATGTTGCTGACAATCACGGATTAGTAAATAAAGAAGGACTTTGCGCCCACTAACTAGACTTTTAGATATATGTGGAGCTCCAACTTGTTACGCAACTTACATGACACATTGACATATGCGCTCCAATTTGCGAATATACTTATGGGTGACTTCACGATGTAGAACGACAGCGCGAGGTTTTTCTTTTTTTACTATATAGGTAGTCCGTAGTGCTGACAATCAATTTATCTACCAACATCATTAAATAAGGACTGTCAAACGCAATGCTTCCCAAAATAAAGGTGACAATGACAATCATTTGTTGAAGTAATTAATAATAAAAATGAGAATTGGTCCGTTTGAAGTTTTAGAAAGAATATCGAAGTGCGAATCAAATCTCTTCCACATAACGAAATTAGTGCCGGCGTTGGGAGAGATGTCAATGAGGCTATATGGCCTCATTGGCAATTAATGTTAAAGTTTTATTGTTTCTCTGTTCTTTGTTCTTTTGTTTTTTTTTTTCAATATAGTTTTATATAATTCTTCTACTGAATTTTTGCTTGATTTGTTTTGTTTTTTGTTTTACAATTAGATTATACGTGTTACATTTCTTGCGCATGCTGTGACACCTTTAAAGTTTGTGCATTTTAAATTGTATTATAGACTTAACATTATTATTTCTAAGAAACGATGTAACAACCACTGGATGTCCAAATAAATAAATAAATAAATTTAACTTCAAAGTCCAAAGAGGAAAATCCTTAAAACCTTAAAATTATTGCGATTCTATCATCTTCTTTTTGTAAAATTATTGATATATATGTAATAAAATTGACTAATAGCACAGAGTAATAATATACTACGTCCTACTAGTAGGCATTAGGCTTTTTAAGATTAATACTTTAATCGAAGCAGTCGGAA
Organism: Glyphodes perspectalis; assembly: GCA_951394215.1. Lineage (NCBI taxonomy): Eukaryota > Metazoa > Arthropoda > Insecta > Lepidoptera > Crambidae > Glyphodes > Glyphodes perspectalis. Next base: position 4,446,090 of record OX596226.1, on the reverse strand, counting down.
GAATTTATTTCATACTTTTTAGTGTTTGGACAATTATATAGCTATTAAGGCAGGTTCTTACTTGTGTTTTTTTCATTAACATTTTTTGCGGGGCTTTTAGAAGTCGGTTTTCATTTTTGTTAAAATTTATGTAATATCAATTCCGTAAAAGAAAATATCGTAGTATGTGGTAAAACCTTATTGATTTTGAATTATATTGAGTCTATGATTAAAAACTTTACAAGACCTGCCTAATATTTATTCAGTTGACTATAAATAGGAACTAGTGACGTCATAAGCTGACAAGCCCATACAAAATCTATGAAGTGATTGTGCTTTGACAGCTTTTAAAAAGTATCTCAATGGGGTATTTTTTTTTAGTAAAATAGCCTACTTGGCAGTCAACATCTCTATTTGACGCAGTGGAGTTGAGTTGGCGCAATTCATAGCGCTGTGTTACAGACGTCCGGTGTTGTGTAAGCAACGATTCGCGGAATGCGAGTCAAATGAACCAGTCGCAGCCTCCAGCGGTGATCCGGTTCCCAGGAATGCGTTTAAGACATTTTCGGTTTTGCGTTTGAAATTTAACACTCGTACGAGTCAATTATAATCTAAACCGTTCTTATTAGTCTCAAGTTTATTACATAGTGGGTTTAAAAGACCGATTTATATTAAACTGGTTGTTACCTGGGGCTTCGTCCACGTGGGATTAAAAAATATGACGCATCTTGCTTTTTGTCGGGCCCCATCTATGCTCCTATACAACCGTTAGTATTGTTAACTAAAATTCCTCCAATTGTTAATTAATTAAAATTATTTTTTTGGCTAAATGTAGTTTAAGGAGGTTATCGCTTTTTACCATCTTCATACCTTAATAGAAAATAAGGTTAGCTATTTAGTAAAATTCTAGTCAAAATCGGTTTCTCAGCTAAATAGCTATAATACACACTTCACTATGCCTACAATAAAACCGTATTTTATTGTAATTTTTAACCGACTTCAAAAAATAGGAGGAGGTTCTCAATTCGACTGTTTTTTTTTATTTTAATTAAAATATTTATTTATCTCTACAGTCAAGCTTTGGAATATACGCCCTAATGGATTTTTCCAATTATACAAACTATTGTGCCTACCACGATATTCATAAACCCTCGTTTTCACCTCCTCCCTATAATGCAGTCACCCAGGTCCCATCTGTCCTGCGCAATCGTAAATCAGGACAATCCCGTTAAAACCAGAAGACATGGTAACGTTAGGCTAGCTTCACGTTAATTTTATCAGACACACCTATCTTATGAAGGAATTAATTTCGCAAAAACACTAGAGAATCTAAAACAATTGTGCACGTGAATGATAACGTCCATTTGTTTATCAATTATGATAATGACTTGTTTCACATACTTAAGTGTCTATACCGTCCCATGTTGGTCTGAGACTTAAATGAATGTGTCAACTGTGTTTCTTGTTCAGCAAGTCGTAAAAGGCTCCAAAGGTTGTAGGTTTGTGATTACGTAGGCCACGAGTTAGCCAATAGTCACAAATTTTCTACAATTTTTCATCTAACTTTTATATAGCTAGTTTTTGACTAGCGTATTCGGTAGTTAGTGACCCTTCCCCTTAGAGTTGTGGGTTCGATCCCCACCCAGGACAAACATTCGTATGATGAATACTTGTGTTTGTTCTGTGTCTGGGAGTTAATATCCAATATTTATTTAGGTAGGCAGAGATCACGTACTTCCATTTGCTACGATCCTGACATACACCTTTCGCTTCTTCTACATTCATAAGTCTTTTGGAAGTACGTGATCTCTGCCTACCCCCATGGGAAAAAGGCGTGACTTTATGTATGTATGTATGTATTTATTTAGGTATATCATCATATATATTTGTAATACCACTGTTGCTTCTGATATCCGTAATACAAGTGTTTAAGCTATTAATCTAGGGGTCAATGTATGTGATGTAGTCGGATATTAAAAAAAATCTAACAACACAACCTTAATTTAGCTAACATACATACATAACATCACACCTATAATCCCCGAAGGGGTAGGCAGAGTCGAATAGGCAGAAGGCCCTTTAACCACATTCCTTCATTCATTTGGTTAAAATAGATTATTGCCAGTTGGACTCTGCCCACCCTTTGGGATATTTGGACAGGACAGTATTTAAACCAAAACATATTGGAATAATTTATCACGATATACCTAATAACTAAACATCTATACTTCAGTACTAATATTATAAAGCTGAAGAGTTTGTTTGTTTGTACGCGCTAATCTCAAGAACTACTTGTCCGATTTGAAAAAAAAAGCAGTGTTAGATAGCCCATTTATAGAGGAAGGCTATAGGCTATATAACATTAATCATAAATGCAAGTTAAACTGCGAGCACAGCTAGTTAGTAAAGAAGCTAATTCGATGCAATAATTTATTAGTCGACAAATATCGTCATCAAATTGATATTCATTTGCTGATGATTGGCTGATATCATTGGCTGATAAGATAGGTATGATAGAATCTATCATATCTTATCTGAAAACATTATTTACGACTTAATTATTATCCGTAAATATTGTTTTCATGGCTATTAAAATAACTAGCTTTGGCCCATGGCGCTGACTGCATTTGTGTATGGTATTAACATCGTGAGTGGACAACAAGTTCACGACGATATGATAGAGCGGTGTTAGCTAACTGGATATTTTACATAAATACATACATACATACATACATAACTTCACGCCCACAATCCCCGAAGGGGTAGGCAGAGTCAAGCAGCAATCCCCTTCAACCACATTCAGGCAAGAACAAAACTGGACTGGGTTAGATTGAAAATTGTGAAAAAGTAGTGACATGTGGCTAGATTGTCGCTTACACAATTACATACCCAAAACCCGATCTACCATTAGTCGCCTTTTACGACAAGCTAGGCGAGGAACACAGTCGGTACTTTATTTTCGAGTCCCAGACCAACAGGGAACAAAAATAATATGAACGCGATAAAGTGCACGTCACAACATCTGATGCTGGGCCTAATGCTACTGGTCTCATTTGAACGTAACGGCCTGGTTTGAAATGACAATTAAATGCTGAATAAGAGTGTTCATTAGTCTGCTTCTCATGTATCGGGTTCAATCTGCTATCTGCGTTATGTAACGCCTTGTAGGTACATTCGCATACCAAATCTCACTGTACTCTTTTTACTAGGGTTGCCTAATGGGACGAAGGGAAGAGATCTCTTCAAAATATCAGATGAAATCTTTTGAGACACTATCCGTTGAAACAAGAGCGTATAAATCACAAAAAATATGGAAGTGACAGAAATTACTTTTTCCACGTTGACATATATATATATATAACTAACTAAACTTCACGCCACTTCCCTAGCGGGGTAGGCAGAAGGAACATTATACATTTCCTATTGAAATATTATGTACATATTAATTTGCAAAATATGACCTATGAATTTATTATCAAACTTACTAAATCATAACGACCATTCTGCTCAGAACTGTCATTTGACTTAATTTTATCATCATTATCTTAACGCAAGGTTTTTTATATGACGAGATATAAATTAAACTGACTGATCTATCCATCAATTGGATATGCTGATGTATGCATTAAGATATATATATCATAACGATTTCTTGATTTTCTTGAGGCTTCATTACATTTACTTGTTTCTAGAAAATCTAGAAAATAGCTTAGACTGATGGCACTTATTTGTCCAACGTCTAAATCTAACTTGAATATCAGGTTTGATAAATGTGCCTGTTTTCCCAGTTTATGGTTAATATTGTGACTAACAGTTGTACCTAATGATTTGTTTTAATCATTCATATATTTTATTGATCTTTCTTAAATATTAAGTTGGGCTCAATGGAAAACTGCGAAAAAAAAGTAGCCGATCGCCTACACAGTAGCCCATAGAACTCAACCCAATACATCATTCGTTGCCTCTTACGACATGCTAGGCAATGATCGCAGTGATACATTCTTTTTTATTCCTGGGAAGGATCCCAGACCAACATGGGACAATCTCTTTAATTTTGGGAAATCTTATGATGATTATCTTAACTAAGGTGTACCTACTTTTAGAGGAATTATGCTGTAGATTTTTGGATCTCCTTTTTCACAGCTTTCCATCCAACCCAGCCCACTGTCCCATGTTGGTCTGGTACTTAAAAGAATATGCCAACTGTGGTTCTTGCCTAGCATGTCGTAAAAGGCGACTAATGTTATATCGGATTTTGGATGTGTGATTGTGTAGGCGACAGGTTAGCCGCTTGTCACTGCTTTTTCACAATTTTCCATCTAACCCCGCCCGGCTTTATTATTGGCTGAATGTGGTTAAAGGGGCATGCTGCCCCTTTGACGCTGCCTACCTCTTCGGGGATTATAGGCGTGATGTTATGTATGTATGTAATTTTTGGGTAAGATCTTAACTAGGCTATTATATTAAGATCTGACACCCCTGTGCTTGAAAATGGTAGCACTACAAATCGTTGTACTATGCTGTGGCTTACTGTGGAAACAAGAACAATTGTCTACGTGCCCGGATTACTAGGTATTTAGCATGCTTGCCGTACACGAGATAAGACTGTGCTCGAATTAATGTGAGCTGATGACGCAATTTGTTGATTATGGGCGGTGACGTGGGTCGGCGAAATTTTGATAATTTTCTAATATTTTACGTGGCGTGGTGCAAGAAAGTACTTCTAGATATGTGGGCTTTTTAACCACTAAGGTTAAAAAGCCCACATATCTAGGTCTCTTTTGAGGTTATTTAATATTTGAGGTATCTCTTATATGATTTTTTTTTTGTTGATGAGGCGAGTGAGGTTTGTTAGGATCGTGCCATATGGCGTTCAGTTCTCTCTGCCTACCCCGCTAGGGAAGTGGCGTGAAGTTTAGTTAGTTGGTTAGTTAGTTAGAAAAGAAAAACATAGGATTTCGATTACGGCAAATGGGGAGTTAAGAAATTTTACGAAGTGCTTTCATAACTATTTATGTCACTTTTCCATGTCCCCCGGTTGCAGTCCGTTTACTGTCGATACAATAGTGAATTCATTCACAATCCCTACAAAGCTGCTACCAACCCATTATATCATTAGTGGCCTTTTATGTGTCCTTTTGTGTATGGCTAAAAATACAATTGGTGCATTCTTTTCAAGTTCCAGATCAACAAATGGAACTTTTCAAAGCTAACATTTATCCTTTTCTGTACCCCTGACAACTCGCTTTCATTTCCGCATTTATAGTGGATAGGAGCTAAACTAGCATAAACATCGCAGACATTTTATTGTTTACCTGTCATTAACCTTTGAAAGGCTGCAAAACATTTGCCAAAAGGTGAAGCACGATTTTACCTCAAAATGTAACCTTCAACCGAGGTCTTATCATGTCTGCATACAAATAACTCAGCGATAGCAATATACAATAAACACATCGTATAACATCGTAAAGTTTGCTATTTACTTAATCTAGATACGTAAAAATGGGCTTTAAGGTGAGCAAACTGGTTTCGTAATCTGGTACATGAGATAACAATCTTTGCTTACCACGAATACTGAGAAGAATTCTTATTTTGAGACTAATTTTCGATAGACGTTTCGTCTGCGGTCTTGCAAAAGATGTTTTTAAGGTACTGTGAAATTTCAGTATGTTTTTTTTTATTTGAATAAGTATAGCAGGATTTTTTGGTATTGGCTTTTGGTCTGGTTTCCACTTAATATAATATATACAACGTTAAATAATTAGGTATTGGGCACAACTAAGTAATTGTATTGCCAATAGCCGAATGAAACCTAGAATAAAAACGACTTATTTGTTTCGTAAATGCAGGTTTATTTATTGAATTAAATACGACCACTATTCTCGCATTAAGAAATATCGAAGTAGCAAAAAAAAATACAAGAAATAGGTTTATTTGAAATTTGGTCCGATATTTTTTGACGTACTTACTCAAAACGGACACCAGTAAAACTGTTTCGTTAGCAATCCTTGCGCAAGCTATGCGTGAAAAGGAACTCGAGACGCAAACAATGTGCAATTAGCATCGGGAGTCCCGACTGCAAAACACCGGCGACACTAATGAAGCTATCTCCGCGGATGAAAGTCGGAGAAACCTCGCCAACAGAAAGTGTCAAACAAACGACGACAAGTTGACATTTCCTGTGTATGTTGTTGATAAAGGGACTACTTAAATCATCATCTTCCTAGCGTTATGTCCCGTGTTTAGACGGGGTCCGCTTAGAGCATGATCCAGGATTTAGCGAGTCTAGTAATTACATTGAAGCGACTGTCGATCTGACCTCGTAACCCTAAGATAGGGGAACCAGACAATTTTTGGATTATGATTACAAATCCAAAGTTGTTTGAATTTGCAGGTTTCACAGTTCAGTATACATCCTTATACATCATAATGAACACCTTTTTCTGTTTACCTGCAGTGTTGTTACCTGGTAAGTGTAGATTATTAAGTACGAAATTGTAAATTTTGGCATTTAACAGAGTAACTATCGAGTTTCTTGCCGGTTTCTTCTCGATAGAGACTACCTTCCGAACCGGTAGTAATGTTTTCTTTTCTGTTTAAATTGACTATTTATAAGTGCTTTTTTCAAGCCTATATAAATAAAGAGATTTTGAATTTGAATTTGAATACAATTTAAACAGAGTTTACATCAGTACTTAACCCAAATTAAAAAATAATAATTTGAGTACATAATTGATATACCTATGTACACTCTGTGAATATTTAAAGTGTCAGTTTAAATAGCTTCAATTATAAAATAAAATTGCGGCTGTAGAACGTTTAGGTTAAGAAAGTCCAATCTTCAAATAGTCGTTGGTGACATCCTTAACTAATTTAATAAATGTGAAAGTTAATGCGAAATGAATTTTGCTTTTCGTTTGTCCTGCATGTCATAATTACTCTTGACCACCAGACTTCTTGAAAACCCAAAAATCCCGCGAATATAGTTTGAAATATTTCCGAAAATCGGTAAATGGTCGAAAAGGTTCTTGAAAATAATGTTTTGATATTAAAACTGCGATTATATTCATAATTGACAGAGCTCTTGTATTTCTAAAAAGGTCCACGCTTGAAATAGCCCAAGATAGCTTGTTGCAAAATGCCCTATTAATCACCTCAGTTATAACTATTTAGCAAGAACTCATTTAAGACGCTCTCATTCAGCCAGTTCGCAAAAAACAGACGAAACGTAACACAACGAGAACAAAACAACAGTTTAAAGCGAGTAAAGAAACTGAAAGTATCGTACAAGAGAATTAGAAGTAACAAGACAGAGACAAAACATTCACAATAAATTTCGCCGATACACACAGTCCATTCAATTACAGTCGTAATGTCTTACTCAATCGGTCGATGAAATATTAAACGCCTTTTTGTTAACGAAACAGTGTTAAATCCGTTGAAGCATACGTTAATGTGTTCACGCGATTCGCGGCGGTATTAATTATTCATTAAGGCACATATTGGTTTACGAGCTGTGCGAACGGATTGGTTAGAGAATGCAACACTTCGTTTGTGCTTCAATGTGCAGACTAAGGTCATTGACAGGTGCTAATTCGATTTAAGAATCTATTTATTGTGTTTTTTATTATATAAAATGTTTTGCAGTTTTCGAACGCATGTAAAAAGTAGTAAAATACTTATTCAATACACATTTAAAGTGCCAATTAACTAATAAAATTGAGCGTGACTTTTAGGTTATAATTTACCAATCCCTAAAATGACCATAAAGGGCAAAACGTTCATATCCCAGAATGACCATATCCCAAAAATTAACACAAAAAATGACCCAAAAATATATTTTTATTTAACTATCCAGCTTTACGCCATTTCCCTAGCCAGGATTTTTTTAAATATATAATATATGATCCACGGACGAAGATCATAATAAAGATATTCTAATTTATATGTCTAAAAAACACGTCAGCTGTTTTGACAAGAGTTAAATACACGTCAGAGAAGTACCTATCGAAGATCATCTGTCAACGTCAAGACATCTCCGCGAATACAAAAGAAGTTAGATTCTAGACTTTCTTCATGAATGTATGAATTGCAGTGATCTGTAGGTACCTTAAAATATCACAGAGTAAAATATGTCTTAATCTCATTCATGCATTCCATATGCATTCCATTTGTGAGTGGATAGTTGTAGTTATGAATTATTAATAATTCAATACAATAAAACAACTTTAAATTACAAAACCATAAATAGAAACTATTTTGTTGCGATTTAATGACATTCTGTTCATGATGATCGTAAATAAACATAAACATATTTTATAAAAAGATAATACTTATTTTTTTCACAAAAGTCGGGGAGAGGCCGAGTGGAATTTTTGGATTTAAGCTCCCATTTCGAGAAGCGGCAACACTCATTCCGATTTAACTCGGATTATGTCTGTCGCGTCGAAGGCACACGGTAATTCGGATTGGTGTTCAAATCGGATTGTTATCGCGACATAAACACAGCTGGAATTTAATGAAGCGTGCAGCGAAACACTAAGTGTGACTCGACCTTCGGATATGAGAAGCACGGTCAAGGAAATGGAAATGTGGCACTAGATAGTTATCAATATTAGGACCTAGCCCCGTTTTCTCCAGTAATTATATATTACTACCTTGAACTCGTGGGTTGACGGCATGAAATTCAGTCTGTTGCAAATATTCGTCCTCCGGGCTCCTGACGGATCATTTCATTCCAAGTGGTTCGGATCAAGTGGGGAAAAATGGCCCTTTGTATACTTTTAAAGTTCAAATATCTAGCATGCCAAAATGGATTACATGTCAACAGATACACAGAATACTGCAGTACATCTATACTCTATACTTACTAATATTATAAAGCTGAAGAGGTTATTTGTTTGTTTGCTTGAACGCGCTAATCTCAGGAACTGCTAGTCCGATTTGAAAAACTCTTTCAATGTTAGGTAGCCCATTTATCAAGGAAGACTATAGGCTATGTAACGTTAACCATAAATGCGGATGAAACCGCTAGCAGTGCATAAAAAGATCTCATAACTCATTGTGGCTTTTATTATCCGCAGGTTTCAAACTTACGCCACTTAACTAGCGGGGGAGGCAGAGAGAACCGAACGCCATATGGCGTTAGTTAGGTTTAAATTTTTAAACTCGCCGACAATGTTTTGAAAATTTTTATTCTAACGAAACACTTTACAATATTTTCTTTTGCATCACAGATGTTCACTCATATTTACAAATGTGTATACAGTCATAACATCACGCCCATAATCTACCCTTTCGGGGATTATGGGCGTGATGTTATGTCTGTAGAGTCAAAAGGTCAGCAGTCCTTTAACCACATTCAGCCAAAAATAAAATTGGGCCGGGTTAGACGGAAAACTGTGAAAAAGTAGCTAGCTGGTCCCAGGTTGGTCTGGGACTTAAAAAAGAATGTACCAACTGTGGTTCTTTCCTAGCATGTCGTAAAGACTAATGGTATATGTGGTTTTGGGTATGTGATTGTGTAGGCGACAAGCTAGCCACTTGTCACTACTTTTTCAGAATTCTTCATCGAACCCAGTCCATTTTTATTTTTGGCTGAACGTGGTTAAAAGTGCCTGCTGCCCCTTTGACTCTGCCTACCCATTCGGGGATTATGGGCGTGATGTTATGTATGTACTCTTGAATTCAATTGAAACGGTCACGAACAAAACCTGGAGTTGATTGACATATCTCGATCAGTTTCAATTGAATTACTTCAATTTGTTTTACTGGTGGCTGTTTCCAGTGGCATGTGATCACAAGGACTTTAGATAGTACGAACTAAAATACGTAAATGGAGAACCGTACGCGAACGGTGTTTTTTGCAAATCATCACGGTCTGGTTGACAGTGCGGTGGTGATCTTAGACTTGCAAATATAGGGGGGGGGGGGGACGCTGGGTAACAGTATTTGGCCTAAAATACTTGTACGTATAACAACACTTATGTATATAAGGAATTTGTTTGCGACCGCTTGAAATCGGATCGGTCTGTTAGATACGAGACTGGCGTAGTAAATACTTACGGTAATTTGTTTAATAAATAAAAAGTGCTTGTAGATACTTTTTGCTTCATGGACTCTGCTGGCCCCTTCGAGGATTATGGGCGTGATATTGTCGTGTATGTACTAGACTAAATACCTGGGAATGTGCCTTATAATCCTTTACAAACCTAGCAGGTCCATATGCCCTGTTTATTGACAAATCTGTCACTAGTGGAGTGTTGTTGGATAGTCGCGGCTAAACATGTTGTCTGTATCTAATCCTATTTACCACTTATTATATACTGTTTGTTTGTAACTGACACCAAATGTACCTACCGAAATTATTTACCGAATTTTATAAGCATTCTAATATTCACTTTTATACACTACTTTTTCACAATTTTCCATCTAACCCAGCCTATTGACCCATGTTAGTCTGGGACTTAAAAATAATGTGCCAACTGTGTTTCTTGCCTAGCATGTCGTAAAAGGCGACTAATGGTATCTCGGGTTTTGGGTATGTGATTGTGTGGGCGACAAGCTAGCCACTTGTCACTACTTTATCACAATTTCCATCTAACCCTGCCCAGTTTTATTTTTGGCTGAATGTAGTTAAAGGGGCCTGCTGCCCCTTTGACTCTGCCTACCCCTTCGGGGATTGTGGGCGTGATCTTATGTGTGTATACATGATACATGAGTATTATTGTTTATTTCTTAGTGTGTATGATATTCATAGGCCATAGACAGAACGTATAATAGCTGTGCCCGTGGTTTTACCCCTGCGTAAGGATAATGTCTCGTAACGTGATGCTATAAAGCCTTCCTCGATAAATGAACTATTCAACACAATATTTTTTTCTATTTGGACCAGTAGGTAGGTTTTGAGATTAGCGTGTTTAACCAAAAAAACTCTTAAGCTTTTTAAATTAGTACAGAAGTATAGATAAATTTCTCAAAAGTATCTAAGAATTCCTAAGAATAATTATATAAGGCTGCTGTCAACCCAACTAGTAAAAGTAACTACCTATTTGATTCCAAGATTTTAAATTCCACGAAGTGGTTGCAAATTGCTAGAAATGGCTAAAAGAAAAAACAGACAGGTCTGTCACTGGTTTCGGTCTGTTGCATGCATACAGATGTGCTTAGAGATAAAAAAGTGTGAAAACGAGCCGTATATAATTACATGTATATATGGATACCGTTCTTCAGCTTATCTTATATAGAAACAAGCAATATTATTCTTGTATCAGTACATATTAATTTTGCATCAAATCTATAATATAAAAATGAATCGCTGAATGTGTTGCTAAGCGCAAATCTCGAGAACAGCTGAACCGATTTCGCTAATTCTTTTTTAGTTGTGTTTGTTATTGTTAGGTGAAGGTTCTTATGAAAGAAAAAAATCAAAAAGTTGCGCGGTTAATAAAAAAAATAGGTATTGAAAATCCGAGAACGGGGCGTTATGAAGTGCGCCGGGTCAGCTATTTTGTATAAAAATAACTTACTTATTTAATACCAAACCCTCAAAATTCCCGAAGGGATAAGCAGAGTTTAGAGACCTTAAACAGCATTTAGCCAAAAATTAAATTGAGTCGGGCTAGATTTATTCCTGTTTCACAAATCGTGTTCAAAAACTTCCTTCTAAGAATTTTAAAAGTATTTAAGAAACTTCGACCCCTTCGGAGATTGTGTTGCGTTATTTAGTACCTATATTTAATATATGTATTTCATGTAAAATCATAAAAGATACCTAGGTAAGTAGTTTCCTAACGACATCTAGCATAATGTTTCCCCACAAAAACTGCGTGGGCGCACCATAATACGTCCACGTACATCGATATCCATTTACGAGATAGACTGCAAATGAGCACATAGCTACATGGCTAGTCGTAGGAAAAGTCACTCATTAGCGATGAGTGGAAGGCACTTTCCCCGGCGCATGCGACTGACAGCTGATGTTGTGTCACGAACAGCCTTTTGCGAGAGCTTTACATACTTTTATGTCATCATGACATTGATGACAACACCTTACATAACTTACTTGAGTTTGGTGATTAAGCTTTCAATGCTTACCGATAAGTCCCTAAGTAGATTAGGAACTTTTCTTCTAGATAAATTAGAAAGAATGGAAGAAAGAAAAATATTTATTTAGCATTCAAAAAGAAGTTAAAGGTCCAGAAATAGAATAAAAAATCATTTGCTAAAGAGGCTACGAATTTTTATTTAATCTGTCAATTATTTATATGTCAGAGCTATTTGAAACTTTATCAGAGACAAGTGGAACTGCACCATAAACTAGCTTAAGACCATAAAGGGTTTAAGATGGTGTGGTGGTGGTAAGATGGTGATTTTAATAGGTAGTATTAAAATGACACACCATCTTAAACCCTTTATGGAAAACATGAAAGTTTCAATGGATAATATCTGTACCTAAGCCTATTACAAATCTTAGAAGGTATTGATTGCCTAGATATCTGATTGTTCGTTTTTTTTATTGGACACTAGCTCTGCCAGCGGTGTCACCCGCGCTTATAGTTAATATTATAAAGACTATTTCCGTCATACATGATTTCTTAACTTTAACCATTAAGGCTGCACACGCGACGGAAGCTTAAAAAATGGAGCAACTTCTCCCGTTTTCCCAACATTTCCCTTCACTACTCTGCTCCTATTGATTGTAGCATGATGAAATGTATACTATAACCTGCCCAGGAGTATGAAGAATAATTGTACCAAGTTTCGTTAAAATCCGTCGAGTAGTTTTTATTTCTATAAGGACAATACAGACAGACAGACAGACAAAAATTTTACTGATTGCATTTTTGGCATCAGTATCGATCACAAATCACCCCCTGATAGTTATTTTGAAAATATATTTCATGTACAGAATTGACCTCTCTACAGATTTATTATAAGTATAGATTAGTTGATATTTCGTCAGTCACAAAACATTGATGTATTTTTGAATTTTATAGCACATGTCATTACTATATTAGATGTATCTCGATGCCTAAAAGCAGTAGCTATTACCGATCCCCTTCAAGCGTCCTAGTATTAAAAACCCGCTCCAAATAAACTAAAATGGGTTTAAATTGCTTGTCACAAGTTGTCGGTGGCGAGACTCCATTTATAGGAGCAACTACTACTCATATGGTCATGTACCGTTACACTGGCAACATAGCAGATCTTTTTGGAATCCGATCTGAGATGTTTTTCTTTTTTAAGAGGCTGTAGTTGCTACTAAAATAACTTATTGCAGATGGCGTCTCGTATATTTTTAAACGCAGGTGGTATTTATTAATAGGCCGATCTATAATTAACTGGGAATGAAGTCTGGGACAAGTTACACGATGTGTCTTTAATTAGGTAATTAATTGACTGAATGATATCTTTCTGTCGTGACAACAAGCTGCGATTTCAAAGTAGGAATGCTATAATAGTTTCGTTTACGTGGTGCAGAGGCACAAATAAATTCAGGTGATTGGTAGGCACATTGACCTTGACCTTTTTTTTGGGAATGCATTTACCATGTAGACCTAGGTATAACCTATGGAAGTTGTCATCAAGGGTATATCGTAGGAAGTAGTCCATATGTAGGTCTACTTAGGCTGATATACGCCAGACTCGGAACGGATAGAAGTCTCAGTTTCTCTATCGACATAACCAGACTGCGGTCTTTCTTCGAGCTTCGAAACTTACAAGCCGAGGTTGGATTGACAAAAAGGCAAAAATGTGTCCGTAGTTAATCCACATTAATAAATTTCATCCGAAACAGTTTTCTGTAAAAAATCGCTGTTAATTCATTACAAAATCACACTTGGACTTATCCTGGCGTATAAATAACACAACTAGAGATTATTCCCCCCGGATACCGTACATAATGCTACGGATATAAACACAAAGATTATGATCTGTGTAGCCGTAAACACAGCTAATGACATCCACATGCAGACGTAATTTTAAAAGAAAAGCTGAAGTTTTATTGATTTCGAAAGCTTTTGAAGTGCTTATTGAAATTGCAATGTTCGTACGTAACTTATTTCTTTTCAAAGTTGCAATATATTTTCGACAAATTACTGACGTCCGATTGAAAAGACCTTTCTGAGTAAGTGGTATAAATGTCGCAACCATCTCGTTAAAATAGCAGGCCAATAATATTAGCCATCCAACTAGCTGGCTAATATTAGGCTGAGATTGTTAGATAGATTTGAAAACTCCAGAGGTGCCCGGATTGAATCAACATTCCTCGCAAGAGTCGCGTGTCCTTCCCATCGAGCTATGTACCACCGCTCTTATAATGATAATGACCAATAGCAATTTTTTTAATGTCACGGCACTACGGTAGCATTTCGCGACGATTCGTCGAAATGTCGAACGCGTAATTTAGGTCACCCGACACTCGAGCCCTAAATTGGCAACTGGCGGGTACTACGAAGGTCGGTCATCGAATGCCATATTAAAAATGCGAAAGTAAGTCTATCTGTTAGCTTGTGACCAGACACCTGAATTACTTATCGATATACGATTCCTGAAATAAGCTCCTCTTAATTAATATGATTGATATGTAAGCTATTTTTAATTTGATAAATCTCACAGGATAAGATAATCTGGTAAGTTATGAGATTATCTTATTCACCCTTATGAGTCGTAACAGTCAGTTTCTACGCCACTAAAACGAGGGCTAAAGCTAGTATATTTTTTTCAAAATCGTACGAGATAAAATAATTGATTTGGATTTTTTTGGTTTTATATTGGTTTGGGTCGTCTGTGTTCCTTGCCTAGCAATTATGTTTGTATTGCCACTTGTCGCTACTTTAAAAACTCCAACTCAATTAAAAATTGTCCTAAAAATACACTAAGGAGGTTTATATTCCTCGAAATTTGCCTCCTTTGAGGTTTGCGGGCCTGATAGTATGCACTCCTTTTAAATCAGTTATTTTATTAAATGTTTTTGTTTTTGTTATGATAGAATTTCCAATCTTTCTTCGAGAGAAAAGGCGATAAAATTCAGATAAGACCGTTGATAACACGCAGATTTACTCTCGAGAAATTAATATCTGTGACCGATAAATGAATCATATCGATCAAAATCAAGCCTGTTATGTTTCATCTAGAATATAGTTATATGTATTTAGGTATGTCATCGTAAATATAGGATTTTTTTTTTTTTTGGTTTATTTTTGAAATTCCTTTTTCACAGCTTGCCATTCAATCCAGCCCACTGTCCCATGTTGGTCTGGGACTTAAAAAGAATATGCCAACTGTGGTTCTTGCCTAGCATGTCGTAAAAGACGACTAATGGTATATCGGGTTTTGGGTGTGTGATTGTGTAGGCGACGAGCTAGCCACTTGTTATTACTTTTTCACTAGTTTTGTTTTTGGCTGAATGTGGTTAAAGGGGCTTGCTACCCCTTCGACTCTGCCTACCCCTTTGGGGATTATGGGCGTGATGTTATGTATGTATGTATTTTTAGGTAATACTTGTGATATTACTGGTGTTGCAAATTCCTAAGTATAAAAAGTAGATTACGGTGACCACTCACCATCAGGTTTTCAACAACATTCTAGGTAATTAATCTATTCGTCGCATACTTAGCTAGTATTTGGACGATATTTTATTCACTAATAGGAGGAAATATGTTTTTTTTTTTCAAGGAACTGTGTATTCAATTATACTTTAACTAACGGAAGTCTAGAACAGTGGTATGTTTATTGTAATTAAAATAAACAAGGGTTTTCTACTACTACTCAGTAGGGTTTTATTTATGTGTAAGTACTCCACAAATAGTAATTAGAATCGATATAAAATAAAGAAAGGTCACAATTTCAGTTCAAAGAAGCTTCCTGCTAATTTGACGTATTTATTTACTGCCTGTTATTTCATTAAAAAACAGTAGTTTTTATTAATAGAAATCTACAAAAATATCTGGTAAGTACTTAAATTTTTTTAAGTAGGTATGTAACATAAAACAAATCTCTGAAATTTAAAATACGTACATACTTGAGATCGAGCTTGATAAGCGTTTCATTTTAAGATAAATATGATATAAATTTCTCCCAGTAAATTGGTTAGTACACCAAGTGTAGCGTGACTTCTACATATAGGGTTGCCAATGTACTCAACAGCAAACTATAGTTTAATTGGATTTAGCACCTACACGTAAATATAAGGAGATGGGCAATTGATTAAAAAACAACATACATAACATCACGCCCATGATCCCCGAAGGGGTAGGCAGAGTCGAAGGGGCAGCAAGCCCCTTCAACCACATTCAGCCAAAAATAAAGCCGGGCTGGGTCAGATGGAAAATTGTGAAAAAGCAGTGACAAGCGGCTAACCTGTCGCCTACACAATCACACACCCAAAACCCGATATACCATTACTCGCCTTTTACGACATGCTAGGAAGAACCACAGTTGGCATATTCTTTTTAAGTCCCAGACCAACATGGGACAGTGGGCTGGGTTGGATGGAAAGCTGTGAAAAAGGAGTGACAAGTGGCTAGCTTGTCGCCTACTCAGTCACATACCCAAAAGCCCGTAAACCATTAGTCGCCTCTTACGACATGTTAGGCAAGAACCACAGTTGACACATTGAAAAATAATATTCTATATATTTAAATAAAATTTGCTTTCCGTTTAAGATAAGAGATAGCGATTATAGCGATAAATATATAATTGGTAGTTAGGTTTATTCATTTAATATTAAATAATAAATACTCCAGACTGACACACCAATTCCCTAGTCCCAAACTAAGCTAGCTAGGCGAACGGATAGACATGCTTAATTAAATACGTTTTATAAACATCCATGACTCGAGTACAAATTTTCATGTTCATCACACGAAACATTTTCCCCTAGCGGGATTCCAATCCGCGACCCAGGGTTTCGTAACCAGGGTCTTACCACTCGATTAACGGCCCTGTCAAAATATTAAAATACTATTAACCGATGGCAACCCTAATTATACATAGTCTGATAAAATATACGACTAATCTATATACGTGAAGCAAAAACTTTGTACCCTTTTTACAAAAAAGCGCGGACGGAGAAGTAGGTACCTATTAAATTTCGCACACTTATAGGTTATATAGAGAAGGAGTGCAAAAAGTAAATATTTTATTAAATATTCCGTTAGAAATTCATAAAAAAGAATTATGAATTATGGTCGAATTTCGACCACTGGGCAACCACTAGTCTTTGTAATTATCAGTAGAATTATTTGTTTAAGTAGGTAAATCCAAATTTAGCTGGATGCAGTTTGATGATTGTAAAAGTGAAAGTTAAATGGAAATTTCTACTAAGTACATAAACTTAGATCCAACTTATTGTGAGCTAAGTATTTTTTTAAGATTTGCCTTTCGCTTTGAATAATACTTGAACAATCAAATCGCTATTAACAATTTCTTGTTGAGGTTCCTGATTTATTGCATGGCCGTTTGACATTTTACTTTTTTATTCGATGTCACGTAACATGCAGATAGAATTCATGAATATATATTATTTTTTACGTCCTAGAAATGTTATTGTGGTAAATGAATGAATGCTTTGAAACATAACGTCTTTGAGTGTTCATTGTGTGAAATAACGCCAAAAGCAAATACATTCCAGTTTTAAAACTCGGTTTTTTTTTATTTAAAACTTATTGAATGACATTTTCAAGAACATCCTAAAAAGTAAACCTGCGGACATCGATGTTTCATCCTTGGAGAACTTATAGAGGTCGACAAGCTACCAGGATCCGTTCGGCTGTAAAACATTTGTACGGAAATGAGTAGTAGTATTGGAATGGATCATATTTTCATTGTTGTGTTTTCCGTAATATTCCGAAGGAAGACCAAGATGTTGCATCATTCAGCCTGACCTGGCCCCACAAAATTAAAATTTCTCCCGAACGCGTCCGACTGATTCCCGTCAACACTGTTGCCACAACAAAAACAAAGACAAGCCTAATTGTTTCGGGAACGTGAGGGTTGAGAAAAAAAAAACACTCCTTGGCATCCGAAGGACGATGACGTCACGCGCTGGTACGCGTACCTATGGTAAAGTGGGAATGTAGTGAATTGGCGTTTGTAGTTTATATAATAGGAACAAATTGAAATTGTTTGTCGATGTAGACAGGATGCGCAAACAATTTCAAGACATCTAATTAACTTCTTATTAAGATGGCCTTTCATAATTTTTTATAAATGTTTGTCAAATTATTTTTTGTTATTGTTTTGAAATTCATTCAATATGTAAATGATTTGTAGTATCTACCACAGCGTAGGTGTTAAAGATTTACTGGAACATTTTTTTTGTGGCTCCTGTCAACGAGACCAATAAATTTGTTCGTCCTACATTGCCTTATGACAGCTGGAGATAATTATAAATAAGTATTACTTAAATGAAAACTAATTGAGAACATGATGTTATCTTTTTAATATTTTAACAATGACTCAGTTTACCGTTTCGTAGAAATTGTTATATACATATATCGGAAAAACGTGTGATGAGTGACTTATCTTAGTAATTATTAAAAAATTGTACAAAAAAAAATAATTGAATTTTGAGGCTGCCTAGGATTTGCGTGTAATAAAGAACATGGTTTAAAACGAAATTAATTACTTACGCTCAATGCTATTTGACAAACGAACAGTCACTATGTCAACACAACAAAATATTGTAAGATCAAAATACAACAATTCACGTGTAACAATAAATGGTACAACTTTATTTGCAATAGATCTTAATATTATCACAATAAGTATTTCACTAGTATGACTAATTTAAACTACGCATTGTGCTTACTTTTAGAAACAATTTTTATTGTCGGGCATTCCCTAGAGTAAAAATTGTTTTTAAAAGTACGAACTATTTGTCACTCATTATCATTAATGACAAACATGTTAAGATATCTACCTTCATATCTAACCATGTTTGTCATGTCAAATACTTACGCAGATTAGAAAATTCTGTGCTATAACAAATTGAACTGTGAAAAAAGTAATAAAAAATATCCTGTACGTACCAATACACCGCGACGTCACTGCGGCACGGCAAGTATGTGGGTCAGTCGAAGAATGCCGCCCGGCCGGCCGCTCCCACCTGTGCGAGATGCGAGGCTTCACCGTAAACAACCAGTAAACAAATCCACTGCCGTGACTCCGAGCCGCATTAAAAATAAATTACACTCGTAGAATCGGGATACACACTTCATGCTCTATTGAATCTATGATATTGTCACGAAAGGCTGTATGTTACTTGATACTTTTGACAAATTACCGTGTATTTTTTATGTGTAAAAAGACTAAGGCATTGCATAATGTAACGCATAGACAACCAATAAAAACAGCTGTAACTCCGCGTCGTAAACTTTTGAGTTTATGGTATTTTCAGAAAAGGCTGTATGCTATGTGATGTCTTTGATATGTTACGCTTTAAGAAAAAAAAAAGAATGTATGTAATTTTTTTACTTTAGAAAATTTCTATTGAACGTGGCATCAATTCATACATAAAATACAGCCTTGTTATGTATTAATGAAACAATATCAAGCCCGACTTAAAAATATCAAATAAGTCAAATGTGTCACCATTATTTTATAGAAAAAACCTCATGTCTAGACAAGACGTCTTTCTTAATCCTTTTAACCGTAAAATTACACAACCAAGTCTCATTTAGTCCTCTCTATTAACACTAGGTGCAAGTATAGAGTAGGTGTTAAGTTCACGTTTAAACATTCGCAAGACGTTGCCAAATAAATTTATCCTTCATGCGATGGCCATTTCATTAGTCATTCGTTAATGGGATATACGCACATGATATCTGTGGAAGTAGTGAACAGTAGTTCTTACAGACAATCGATATTGGCCTATCGAGCGGCAACACTAGACAGGCCCGTTGGTCGAGTGGTCAGAGACCCTGCCCATGAAAGTAAGGGTTGCAGGTTCAGATCTCGTTAGGGGCAAATGTTTCGTGTGATGAACATGGACTTTTCTACTCGATTCCTAAATGTCTATAAACGTATTTAAGTATGTCTAATTGTCTGTCCATATACCTAGTCCTAGTATCCATAGCACAAGCATAAGCTTAGTTTGGAACTAGGGAATTCGTGTGTTTGTCTGGAGAATTTAATTTTATTATTTAATGTGTCTCTTTGTATCCCATAATTCCGTATAATTAAAAACACTTACGATTGTGTAGGCGACGAGCTAGCTACTTGTACACTACCGTCTCACAATTTTCCATCTAACCCAACCCATTGTCCCATGTTGGTCTGGGACTTAAAAATAATGTGCCAACTGTGGTTCTTGTCTAGCATGTCGTAAAAGACGACTAATGGTATATCGGGTTATGGGTATGTGATTGTGTAGGCGACGAGCTAGCCACTTGTTATTACTGTTTCACCAGTTTTGTTTTTGGCTGAATGTGGTTAAAGGGGCCTGCTGCTCCTTTGACTCTGCCTACCCCTTCGGGGATTATGGGCGTGATGTTATGTATGTATGTATGTAAAGAAATTAAATAACATAACGTTCACAAAAATGTGCTTGAAATAATAGTATGTACCTATATTTAGGCTTTAGATGAAACGAAAAATCTACAAATTTCTACTTAACATGGAATTGTCTCGACAAACAGCAATTTTTCATATCTCTAACCAAAAGTCGATAAGGCTGCAGAAATAGCGATTGTCTACACACTGCGGTTAAGGTTTTGTTATTGCTGTATTGATAGGGTTATGCGCAAGAGTCTTATACCGTGCTTAATTGACTGGCTCAATGGCGCATTTGGTAGTGACTACTATGCGCCAAGAGTAATAGGTTCGATCCTCACCCAGGACAAACATTCGTGTGATGAATACTTGTGTTTTTTCTGTGTCTGGGTGTTAATCTATATTTATAATAAATCTGTAGAGGTCAATTCTGTACATGAAATATATTTTTAAAATAACTATCAGGGGGTGATTAGTGATCGATACTGATGCCAAAAATGCAATCAGTAAAATTTTTGTCTGTCTGTCTGTCTGTCTGTATGTTCCTTATAGAAACAAAAACTACTCGACGGATTTTAACGAAACTTGGCATAATTATTCTTTATACTCCTGGGCAGGTTATAGTATACTTTTCATCACGCTTCAATCAATAGGAGCAGAGTAGTGAAGGGAAATGTTGGTAAAACGGGAGAAGTTACTCCATTTTTTAAGCTTCCGTCGCGTGTGCAGCCTTAATGGTTAAAGTTACATAGAAATCATGTATGACGGAAATAGTCTTTATAATATTAACCATAAACGCGGGTGACACCGCTGGCACAGCTAGTATCTAATATTTAAGTATATTTTTGTAATACCACTATTGAATCTGATATCCGTAACACAAGTGCTTAAGCTACTTAGCTCGGAGTCAGATCAATGAATGTGATGTTGTGGGATATTTATTTATTTATTTACTAAATATGGCAAACAAGTACCTATACGGACTGCCTGATGGTAAGAGGATATGAAATCATTACGTGCGACTTCGAAATTCACTAGGAGCATTTATCGCGTATTAATAGTTCTTTCTGCCTACCCCGGCAGGGAAGTGGCGTGAAGTTTAGTTAGTTAGTTCAGTGGGAAGGAAGACATGTTTGAGAAATCTGTACATACAAAATAACTATGGATCATAATCTAGTTTTTTTTAGTTTTTCGATTAATGAAGGTATGGGTACAGGCACTTAGTTGTTAAGACCTTCTCTAAATGCAGGATTATGGTCACTTCTGAAGTCAGGCTTCAGTTTGATACCATTACAACCAAAAATCTTTTTTTTCGTTCAGAATCCAGCTGTTAGTCACAGATGGGGGAGAGGTGTTACAGAATAATAACTCATCTTCGACACGTGCCAACCCTACGCAGTTTGCTCAAGCTATCAGAGCGTTTGTTATCGTGCACCACAATTAGCGAGGATGTGGCAAATGCGGGTTTCTGCTTCGCAAACATGCGCGACAATGTTGGTTTCGTAACCTTGAAAATGCGCCATTTTGAAGATAAAAAATTTGTCATATCACTTTGTTTAAATTTTTATCAAGACTTATTTTTAACTCTTAGGGTTGACAACCCTAGCGTTGTCACCCTTAACGCTGGCAACAAGGGTTGTCAATATTAGACACTCCATACCTGTCATCATCTTCCTAGCGTTATGTCCCGTGTTTAGACGGGGTCCGCTTAGACCATGATCCAGGATTTAGCGAGTCTGGTAATTACATTGAAGCGACTGCCGGTCTGACCTTCGTAACCACTTCGAATAAGGGAACCAGACAACTTTTTGGATCATGGTTACAAATCCAATGTTGTTTGAATACGTACATAGATTTGAAAAATACAGAGGTACGTGCCCGAGTTTGAACCTGCACTCCTTGGTTAAGAAGCGCGTGTCCTTACCATTGAGCTACCACCGCTCCAACCTGTACACAAGTAATAAACTATTTTGTTTTCTAGACTCTTGTCTTAAGGTAAGAACCTTTTCTAGAACCACTTGGTTCGATTCCTGCTTTGTATTGCGGTAGTTTGGTGGCACTCACTTGATAATTATTCTTAAACCATCAAATGTGATTAAGTTATTATTGTATGTCCTGTTTTATACATTAGTACTTTAATACATATTTTTTATTTGTTACAGGTAAAATGAATTGACTTAATACACACATTAAACATCTGCTGGGATAATAAGTAAGTACGATTGTAGAACATTCTCTGATATTCAAGTTGATGTAAAATTAAATACTTAGCTTAATAGACTATTCATTAAGAGTAAGCGACTAAAATGCTTTGAATTATAAATATGTATATCTGCTGCACCCACGACATTTGACTATCAGAAAATCATTTTCTACCACATTTTCCGGAAAAAAATATCATCAAAATTAATTCGACCGAATAATCGCAGAAACTTATCAAACAAACAGATATAGAATATGTTTCTCATTTATAAAATATGTATGTATGGAAGATATACATATTCTAGGACTCATAATTTTAACAATTGAGACACAATTGAATAATATGAACGATATATTTTGTTTTTAATTATAATTAAGCAAGATTTTCGTTGCTTTCAACACGAATATGTAAATGCCATCGCTTTGCTATGAAGAGAGAAACTGCATTATCTACGTTGCATCACCCAGTACAATTTATCTATGAGCGTTATTCATTTTTATGGCTAGTCGCTACACACTAACAAAACCATTTTCAAACATGCATCTCTAAACTAACCATGGAAAATTAATTCTAGTCACATAGAGTCAAGTCTCACGCTTCAATGCTGGTGTTGATGTGTGAGTATAGCTCGTTGCTGGTAGGCCGTTAAATCTGACATTTAGTGAAATTCCTAATCTTTTTTTAAATAAAACTTAGTTTTTTACTAAACAAGCTTTTGCCCAGCGTTTCGATAGTGTAAACTTCAAAATAAAGCCGAATGTGCAAAGGATTTGCCCTGCTGAAACAAAAAAAACATCAGTACAAGTACTTAAATTTAGCACTCAAATTTGTAAGTTTACAAAACTTGAGTATTTTTTTTTCTTGACTGACTATTAATGAACTTTGTAATGAATAAAAACGTTACAAACAAATATGCTCATGGCTAGACTCAAAACTAAAAAAAAAAATACAAGATCGAAACACGTCATTTGCCATTCATCAACTCGCATCTCTTTTTGTTTACATTATGTAAATGACTGCACTGACTCATTTCGTATCTCGTATTCGTGAGATACTTTATTTACTTTAGGAGTACACAATGTTTTGTCTTGTAACCCTGTTTTGTAGGGTATCTCAAAGTCAAATAAAGTGATAACTTGTCAACAGATTTCTACACAGATTAAAAACTGAGCAAAAATCAAATTGAAATGACATCTTGGACAACTCTGAGTTTATTGAATTGAGAAATATTTATTTTAGTATAAAAATTATTTTTGATTATTTATTACTCTCCAAAACTTAATTTTGATACTGTGGTTTTATTTTATACAAAAAAGCAAAAACAGTAACTTGTCAATGGGATATTAATTTCACAACCTCGTATTTATCGTTCGATATGTTTGATGAGAATACTTTTCATTTGTCAAACAAGGACCTCCTAGTTGGACAGATAATCTGATCACAATCGTAAGGCTTAATAGCTGACGTCCAAAGCTAAGAACCTTCTATTGAAAATAAATTAATAAATTTCCAGACTGACACACTAATTCACTAATTCCAAACTAAACTTGGTGCTAGGTGAACGAATAGACACACTTAAATACGTTTATAAACATCCATGACTCGAGTACAAATGTCCATGGTCATCACACGAAACTTGCCCCTTGCGGTATTCGTACCTGCCACCTTTGGTTTCGTGGCTAGGGTCTCGGACTACTCAACCAACAGGCCAGTTAAAAAAAACGAATTAAGATTGAGCATTAAACGCTTCTCTAAATATCGAATCACGCGCACACATACACCTCATGTGTATGTGATTAATATATACCTAGCCATACTTATATTGCGTGGAAGCACCCAGGTCAAGGCGTATGATCCCTCTCAGTTTCATGTTTATAGCTTTGCATTTGGTTGCGTCAACCAAGCTTTAATTAGGAAATGTGTAGTTATGTTGTCTGTAGAATGGACTGTAATTAGATATTAATAATGTATAAAAGAAAGCGGTTGAGACGTAAAAGGGATTGCTATGGTAAAGCGTAGTTATAAAGGTTTACGGTCGGCCATTTGTGTCATTCATAGCCTGTTTCCTTGGCTAGTTACGATATCTTAATTTTCCAGAGAAATTATTGTGGACTGCATTGTACCACGTTTCTTTCTTTAATTTTGTTAATAAATGATTTCTTTTTCTTCTTTTTGTTTTGGTTTGCGAAAAATTTGTCGGTAGGGAAGTTCCGTGACGCATTAGATTGACGTTTAAATAGTCTGTGGTCTTAAAATTATTTCTTGACAGTTCTAACACATGTGTTTGCGTCTCTAAGTACTGAAACACTACCTACTCAGAGGTTTGCGTGTATTATCTTGAGTCCGATCCAATAGAATGCAAAATAATACTATTTTTATTCTCCTAATATTAGAATGTAACGTAGTTCTCGACTATTCGATTCCAAATCCAACAGGTAAGAATGACCGAAACTCTTAACAATTTTAATTCGAAACTTATTTTTTTTATTGAAATCACTTCAACACCACAGGAAGTTAGTTGTCAGTGTAGTCAATGAGCAAATAGCTAAATCGAAACAATTGCATAAAGTTACAAGGAGCAAAAACAATACAATGAGCAATGAGGTCACCGTGAAGAAGGTTTGACATCGTGGCACTTCCTAAATTGGCACAAATCAATCGAGGCCTTGGCTCCGACAAAAAAGGCTGCGCCATAACTTGACGCCATTACTATTGTGCTTACAATCATAGATAATGGAACGTGAAATCTCTATGCTGTGTTTATTATATTGTGTCAATATAATATTTCAAGAATTAGAAACGATTATAAAAGGTTAAATATATTATAATATCTATCTATTTTGTATTATAAAACTATAAGATATTAAGTACCTTTCTCTTATACTTGAATTATGCAAGATATTATTCTGGATTTTATTACATAAATACTGAACACCATATCAAATGGTACATTACTTATTTATCATTGTATGTAACATAGTCGATAGAAGTAAATTAAGATTGCCAGCGTCTAAAGATTACGAGTAAGTGTTTTGGTGTAATCATCATTGCATTTATTACCAGATAATGGAATTTTATTAAAATTGTTCATGATAAAAGGTGATGTCTGTCTAGTTTGCTTGCTATAATAAAATTAAACAATATATTTGACAGCTCTTAAGGATTGCTGTTTTAGTTACCGCCTTCTAACTGTCTATAAGTGCAAATTTTGCAAAGTCGCAACTTCTGTCTGTTTGCTTAGATCTTTTGAACTACGCAGGTGAAAATCGCATCAACAATCGATGCGATTTTCACCATAAGATATAGTGATTCAAGCGGAAAGTTTATATGTACAGTTTAATATTGATTTATGCGCACCGTACCAAGGCAGGTCCCTAGTAAAATATAAAGACTAGACATTTTTCATAATTTTAGAGGCGCGTAAATTTCAATGCAGTGATTTAGCAACGTGCATGCGTAGTAAGAGAAAGTGCAGCCGAATCGATTGCGGGCTATCGCAATCGTTCCTATAATTCGGTTGCGCTTGCGCCGGTTCCTTTGAGGAAGCCAGTTCCTGGCCAATGATGTTTTAATTGTAGTAATTATATTTTAATTAATTTAAATACGCAAATACCTACTCATAAATAACATCTTGTTAGCATTGCCCAAAGGGGTAGACAGAGTCAAGGGTAGCAAGGTATTTTAACCACTATTAATTCAAATTATGGAGATTATAAAAAAAAGTGTCCCATGTTGGTCTGGGACTTATAAAAATACACCAACTGTGTTCCTTGCCTAGCATGTCGTAAAAGGCGACCAATGGTATTGGTTCTGTCATTAGGTATATCATTGTGTAGGCGACGAGCTAGCCACTCCTCTCGTCACTCCTTTTTCACAATTTTCCATCTAACCCAGCCCAGTATTATTTTTGGCTGAATGCGGTTGAAGGGGCTTGCTGCCTCATTTGACTCTGCCTACTCATTCGGGGATTGCGGGCGTATACATGTAAAAAAAGGTAGTGACCAGTGGCTAGCTCGTCGTCTACACAATTACAAATAAAATACTCAATACACTATCAATCGCCTTTAACGACACTAAAGCAATGGTCTGCAACAGGCGGACCGCGGTCCGTTTGCGAACCACGAAAGGTCCTCGGACCGCCAAATATTGTAATGTATTGTATACCAAGTATAAAAATAATACGTAAGGTAATAAATTAATCCTTTCGAGAACCAAACTTTAACACACTGGCTCAATACTGGCGGTGTAGTTTCTCACTTATTATTTTTTGAAAAACTAACTAGGTAACTAACTAAACTTTTCGCCACTTCCCTTTTTTTTCTGGACCTCGTTAAAATTTCCCGACAGTTTCTGGACCCCACCTAAAACTATTTAGCGATCCCCGTTCAAAAGGAACACAGTTGATACATTCTTAGCATGGTACTCGTAAATGCAATGTTTTAATACAAGTAGATATGTAATTCAAGTAAATTAAAAATAATGCCGACCTTGTCTGATGTTTTGTTGCTTAGAATAGCGTGTCTGCTTGTCAAGTCAATGAAGATGTTTTTTATCTGTCAAAGTGTGATTGATTCTAAAAAAGCGATGACGTTAGCACGATTAGCTTCAAACGTCAATACACTTTCGACACCTATATATAGGCAAATGTTTCCTGTGACGCATTTATTTACGTCTATCCGTTCACCTTGTATCAATAGCAGAAGCTAAGCTTAATTAAGAACTTGGAAATTGGTTGTTCAGTCTGGATTATTTGTTTATCTATAGACTGTAACCTCACGCCAATTCCTTGGCAGGGTAAGCAGAGAAAACCCAGCGGCATATGACGTGGTTTTCACATTTCACTCGCTTCTTTGCTCTACAGTTATTAGGGCTCCTAACAGACTCAGAAAGAAGAATTAGATTTAATTATAATAGAGAATTTTAATCTTCCTTTTTTAATATTGTTGTCCATGGGCAATTTTCTGCCTCTAATATAAACACTTGAAAAATAAATGTCATTTCCAATTCTGAGAACTAATAATATTGGCAAAACTGCACTGTTTGAAATTTACCACCCATCACATAAATCAATCATCATACATTAATCTCACATGAAATAAGAAATGAATCAAAACATGCACCGAGTATTACTTTTTTTAATTGCGATTGTTGTCAGTTTTGTTGCCTTCATTAATTCTCCATTAAACTTGAGTAATGCAATGTTGCTTTTTTATAAGATCGTTATGTGTCTAATAAAATTTATGTGGTCTCTTTCCACTCTAAGTAACTTCCTGTCGGAAATTTAATAACATTTCATTTTTCTTTCACTCAATAACCCCGTTCATTAATTTAATATCTCTTAAAAATACAACTCTTACTTTTTAATAAAAATGCATTATTTAGTTCAGTTCGAACTAATCAAACATATCATGTAATAATCATTTACAATATCAATCTGAATATTCATAATATGACAGTATACAGATGTACTGTTTCTCATGACATTCTTTAGGCGACCATTTTGAAAAGACGAAAACACCTGTTTATCAGAAACTATCTGCGCCCCACGGTTTCACCCGCCTAGTTCCAGTTCCCGTGGGAATTCGGGGCAACCTTTGGGTATAACCTTTGTTACTTGCTGACAAAGTAGCTTTCCATTGGTGAAATATTTTTTCAAATCGTAATTTCGGAGTATATTCAATTCAAACAAACAAACAACAAATCTATTCTCTTTATAATATTAGTATGTTAAATAGTAATAATGAGATACTCAGTAAACAGGCCAAGTTTTAACCGTCTATAGTGTTTGATACAAAGGTTAAGTGTCACCGCGAAGCATTTATATGCCTATCCTCCATCGAAATGCCTGCCGCCGTCTCATATTTTAAAGTAATTAGAATTCTCGAAACGGATGCTATAAAAACTTAATTTAAATACAATTCACGGAATGAGGAGTGATATGACAGTTCGGAGAGTGGCCTTCTATGTCACGTACGTACAGGGATGGAGGTGTGTGCATCCTTTTCTATGTTGAAGTTTTCACTGTCAGAATATCACATCATTTCATTCATTAACTATGATCCTGTTTTTAATATTCGTTCAGAATAGGAAATGACATTTGTTTTTCAAGTTTATAAATTAGAAGCAGAACATTGGACATGGACAACAATATTAAAAAAGGAAGAGTAGAATTCTTTATTATAATTAAATCTAATTATATTTCGAGAAAATCATAGTCGGTATACTGCCATTTTTAAATAGATAAAGCTTCTCCTGAGTCTGTTAGGAGCTCTAATAACCGTAGAGCAAAGAAGCTTTAAAACTTGATAAAATAGTTTCATGTACGCTTGTTGTTTGAATACCCCGGTGGCGTGAAGGTTAGTTAGTTAGTTAGTTTTTGTTGTTTTAGGTTCATACTTATGACTTGACTTGTAATTATTTATGACACTTTTCAATTATGTCATGAAATTTCTGACTTTGTCCTCCAAATGAGTCGTTTCCAATTATTACCATGTGAAAATCATGATTCACGATAAGACGAAGAAAAGATATACACGTGTAATGTAACAGCTAATATACTTGAGATGTATTCAACTGGCAATGTAAATAATGTCAGTACCTATTTAATATTCAAACAAAGTGTTCGTAAATAAAATGTACGTACATACCTCTACAAGTATGATAACGAGTTATATAAAAATGTTGTTGAATAGAAAACAATTTAATCTAACTATTTTTATTAATATTTCCTACTTATGTCACACTAATATCTGATGGAATAATTAAACATTGAGTGAGCGGTAAGATTATTCCTGATATTTATTATAGTATATAGCGGAGAAATCAAAATTTGGCAAACTTATGTTTGGGTGATCATCATTCATTCGTTTGAACGACTGATCCGACTTATGTGACTTAGTGTACTTATACATATAATATGATCTAACCTAACACAGGATTTCATCCCGTTTCATGGGACATTTGTTAATTATAGTAACATTACATTTTTACCTTACTTGTGCACTTCACGCAGACGAATTCGCGAAAAACTTAGTATGGACCAAACTAATTAATGGATAAAGTAAGATTATCAAATCAAGTGAAATGTTAAAAGTATCTACTATTTCTCAACTGATACAAACATCTATATTATCTTCAACCTTGAAATTAGCATTCGAATCGGTAAAGATTTATTCGAGTTGCTGACCCGCAGGTGTACAGAACGTAAACACGGACTTATTCAAGGCGTTTGACTGATTCGTTCACAAATTGACTGACAATTACTCGCGGCATGCAACCTTTTACACAATCGCTTATGTCCATCTATCTACCCAGTGGTATGTCTCATCACGTAGTGTATTGGAAGAATTTCAGTTTTTGCAGTGCGATGCATTTGCGATTGGACACGGAGTTCCACAAGGTTACGATTTCGCGCCGGTAAGTTACCTCTGCCTTAGTCAGTTTTAGTACTATGGACATGTAATTCGAGAAGTTTAGCACGAACGCTCGTGGGTGTTAATAGTGAAATTGCTGCAACACTTAAGTAAGTTACTAAACAACAATATAAGTATTTTGAAAATTACTGCACAGTATGTAGGTACTTGTTTAGATTGCGTTGTTGCAAACGTGTGACGAAGAAATAGAAATCAATAGTTTATTTACAACGAACTATTTTTCCCGAGGTATTTTTCCTGAGGGACGAGTTATTTTCGGTCATAAACAATAAACCATGTGATTCTCTTCACCTCAAAATATTCCATTGCTAAAAAATCATGCTAATCCGGCGCTACGTGACCTCGTGAATGAATGACAAACACTATCCTATCACATTTACAATATAATGTCCTTATAACCTTATTACCAAATGACGACGGCATCCCAGAATATACAGCCTAAAAAATATAATATAGAATTGATACAATTACTTTTATGTACGTTACAAACTTTTTTATAAAAACGTTCTTCTACCAATACCTCATCCATTAATACATTTGTATTTATGTAGTTAAATGTATGTCATGTTCATTCAAGTAGATAAACATGGCCGTCCGTAGAACGTGACTTGGTCAGGCTAAGTGGGATACATAATGAAACATACGCATACAAGCAATTTATTCTATTATGCAGTAATTTATGGTTCAGGTAAATAAATATGCCTTTTGCTGTAGTCGTTTACTTTATGGCCAAGCAAAAGAAATATTATCAAACTTGATTGTGCAATTTTCGACTTTATCACAATACTAGCTGTGTGTCAATTTGCTATTCTACGTAATATCTTTATAAATTACAGTCATTTTATTATACTAATTCAGTAGTTTTACGCGAAATCGTAATAAACATTCATTGGTGGATTCAGATAGGAATTCCATGAGAGTAATCTTTTGACTACTAGTTTCATTATTTTTTAGGTTTTAGGATATTATTTTTTTCTTTGAAGACTTTCTTAAAAAGAAATATATGTGAATGTATGTTGCGATTTAATCGTCGGAATAATAATTGTTTTTCTTCTTCAATAGGTACAAGGTTATTAACGTTATAAGTAAACATATCGGTGTGCTGGCCAAAAATCTTTTCAAACTTGAAAACTAAAAGTGACTGAAACGTCTATTTACCGAAATAATTCTCAAACTTAATTACATTTGCACTCTATTGGTTGGATGCTCGAAGTTTATCGTGAGGCTAAATCATACACTCCAAAAAAAGCAATATATCTATATGTGAACATATACATAAAATATATAAGACACATTCACATTCCAAAGATGACCACAGGTATCGTCGGATTGTTGTCCGCCATATCGCAGTCACGTAGTCGGTGATGTCATCGACTATAGCCTCTGGCTGAGGTTGGAAAATATTTGCCGTGTCTATAGATAGCTACACTTAGTAGCGGAGTAGCTCCGATGAGGCTATGAAGTTGATAAACATACAGCCATGGATACACTGTAACGGGACCAATTTAATAGGATGCATGCAAGTAATTAACTATCAATTAATCTATATATGTAGCTGTATACATTTAATTAAATACACGTATATGTTTGTCATTATAGTATTATCCTAAGCACTAATAAATAAATAAATAACAAATATATACTATTCTCAAAACGCCTGCCAACCAAATCAAATTAACTCATCCCAATCATTACAGATACACAATTATCAGAACTGTATTCGAGAAATATTATTTGTAATATAATTATAACTCAAGTTATATTTCTGCTTTGCTTCGTAATAGTTAATATCACGCTGTGAAACTCTACTATTAGCTATGTGTTTATGTACTATAGTTTTATAAATGCATGATTATTGTAAAAATGCTGTTGAGTTTCCTAATAAATAAAATAAATAAAAAGATTTGGGCTCTTCCTTTTATTGTAAATACTATGATCATCATCATCGTATACATCCTTATAATGACCGATATCGGTATATCTATACATATAATAAATCTGTAGAGGTCAATTCTGTACATGAAATATATTTTCAAAATAACTATCAGGGGGTGATTAGTGATCGATACTGATGCCAAAAATGCAATCAGTAAAATGTTGGTCTGTCTGTCTGTCTGTCTATCTGTATGTTCCTTATAGAAACAAAAACTACTCGACGGATTTTAACGAAACTTGGTACAATTATTCTTCATACTCCTGGGCAGGTTATAGTATACTTTTCATCACGCTACAATCAATAGGAGCAGAGTAGTGACGGGAAATGTTGGGAAAACGGGAGAAGTTACTCTATTTTTAAGCTTCCGTCGCATGTGCAGCCTTAATGGTTAAAGTTACATAGAAATCATGTATGACGGAAATAGTCTATATAATATTAACCATAAACGCGGGTGACACCGCTGGCACAGCTAGTCGTATCATAAAGCTATTAAGAGTTGGCAAACAAATTCTTTAATGTATGTACATACTGTAGTACATACATTTTGGGTATTTTTGGCAAGAATTTACAAGTACATAAGTTTACTTAGAATATATTTTTTTGGTACATTCTAATAGCTCTAACTAGTTGTATAAATAAACTCAATACTAAAAGTAATTTACGCTCCCTTTTATCAAAATTGGACGTTAATACATTTGTTGTCGAGTCATCAAAAGCAAATGTTTGTACTCAATGGGCCAGATCTGTATCTTACTTTCGGTAATTAGTTTTATAAACTAGCGCATCTATTTCAGTCTCTTTTGTAAGCATATTAGCTGCATAAATAGACATCATTTGTGCATAATTTAGGTACCTAATTTTATGTAAGTACTACTACTAAATACAAGGTTATTTTTAGTAAATGCGAATCCTTTTACCTACTTATTCAACTCATTATTCTAAGGAACTAATTTAAAGGATTATAGAAAATGATTAAAATCAGCTGATCAACTGTTGAATGTTGAAAAAGAATGTATTAAAATCAATATCAACTATACAATACAACGAAAACTTACCATTATCAAATCAAAAAAGAAGTCTATTTGTTAAATGTACGCATAAAAGACGTTTCCAATACTGACGATAATTTAAAACATTTTCAAAAGCCAATACAACGTTATTACCATATCAGTGTTATGTTAATTTGTGCACACTCATTAAAGAATGTACCATAAATTATAACTAACGTTTACGTACGGTTGTATTGTTCTGACATTGCACTAGCACCTGTGCAAACTTGTTGTGGAATGTGACACACAATTATTTGACATTGAGAAAATGATCATGTTGACCAGCCGAAAGTATGTAAGTGTGTCTATTAACAAGATGTCACAAGTGTTCATTTGTGAGAGGTTGACGTGAAGTATTAGTGTTAGACTGTATTGTTATGTTTCGCTCGGTAAGTGAGAGTTCAGAATGATCCCTTTGGCATTATACATCATCATTTATATAGATAGGGTAACGATAAGCGGTGGTAGCTTAATGGCAAGGACACGCGCCTCTTAACCGAGGAGTGCGGGTTCAAACCCGGGCATGTCACCTTTAGATTTTTCAAATCTATGTACGTATTTATACCACTAGCTTGACGATGAGGGAAAACATCGTGATGAAATCTGCAAATTCAAAACAACTTTGAATTTGTAACCATGATCCAAAAATTGTCTGGTTCCCCTATGTAAGGGTTACGAAGGTCAGATCGGCAGTTGCTTCAATGTAATTACCAGACTCGCTAAATCCTGGATCATGG
The DNA here is from genome assembly GCA_951394215.1 of Glyphodes perspectalis. Classification (NCBI taxonomy): domain Eukaryota; kingdom Metazoa; phylum Arthropoda; class Insecta; order Lepidoptera; family Crambidae; genus Glyphodes; species Glyphodes perspectalis. Next base: position 4,412,257 of record OX596226.1, on the reverse strand, counting down.
TCTAAGCGGACCCCGTCTAAGCACGGGACATAACGCTAGGAAGATGATGGTAACGATTAGTGAGTTTATTTGTCGCACTATCTTGCCGGGACAGTGAAAACATCGTAAGGGATTCAAAAAACTATAGATAAATAAATTCTACAGACGGACATACCAATTTCCTAGTTTTAAACTAAGCTTATGCTTGTACTATGGATACTAGGTGAACGGATAGACATACTTAGATACGTTTATAAACATCCATGACTCGAGTTCAAATGCCCATGTTCATCACACGAAACATTTGCCCCTAGCGGGATTCGAAACCGCGACCCTTGGTTTCACGATGTTTTCCCTCACCGCCGAGCTAGTTGTATAAATACGTACATAGATTTGAAAAATCCAGAGGTACGTGCCGGGTTTGAACCCGCACTCCTCGGTTTAGAGGTGCGTGTCCTTACCATTGAGCTACCACCGCTTTCCGGCAGTCTCACTTACCTTACGAAATACAGCCGTACATGTGCTGCTATTTTACAACTATTTTCTGTGACTGGTACTTCCACTTCCTGGTCCAGTTAGCTAATATAGCCACCGAATGGCTATACGTGGCTCTAAATTCTGGTACTTTCCCGGTCGAACTAGCCTAGCCTCTGTAGGCACCGATAAATACTTCCCCGGTTGAACTAGCCAGCCTTGTTTAAAACTAACTAACTAAACTTCACGCCACTTCCCAAGCGGGGTAGGCAGAGAGAACCGAACGCTATATGGCATGATCCTTACACACCTCACTCGCCTATTCAACATTCATGATCCTAGCTTGTTTAGCCACCGATAAATGGCTTACCACGTGTTTGAAACTAAGTCCACAGGAGATCCGAGTTTAGTTTAACCGTGTACTGTTTACAACAATAAGCTAATTGTCGGTCAGGCGATTGTCTCAGATCAATTAGAGACGCGGCCTCCCCGCGACCTTCGCAACATGGCTGACGATTTCGGTTTAATTGGAGTTTTTAATCAACGACTCGGTTCTAGTAACGTCCATTCGTTTTCCAATTAACTGGTGATGCATTAACCCTTTGTTTGGTTTCGATCCTTTAGGTCAGTGTTGAAGATAAGAGCTCTGGGTCAATGGTAGGAATGCGAGTCTTAAAAACGAAGGGGTATTAATTCATTGTCCCATGTCTGTCTGGGACTTGGCCCATGTTGATCTGGGACAAAAAAAAGAATGTGCCAACTGTGATGTTATGTATGTATGTATATGTACCAATGAAATATCGATTCCGCAAAAACAAACTAAATTAATGAATGCTGCATTCTAAAACATACATTTTTATTTTTTTCGCACGCATTCTTATTTATCAGCTCTAAGCTAAATTTCGGTTCATATATTTATGTAATTTAGACAAACAAAATACAGTTTCATCGCAAGAATACACAAGGTACTAAATAAGAAATAAATAATAAAAGATAATAAATAAAATGAATTCTCCTCGAGGTCAAATATCAATTGACAACGACAAAAAAATTAATAATAATTTAATCAATAAATAATGACTCATAAACACGGTCATAATGACATATCGTTATTATATCTATGATTCTACTAACGGTAATGGATTTAATGGCTGGTGATCATTTCCATAAATTCTTGATGGGTTACTTTATCATCGATATTCTTAACGTATGTGGCTTTGGTAATACCTAACCACAGTTTTCCTCGTTGTTAAAACTCAGGGATTATTCGTCGATTAGAATAATAATAACCATTGAACAGGTAATAATAATATAATATATAAGTATATAATACATACATATACAGGATCATCGAGACTTCATTAGTGTAATATAAGTAAGACAATTTACATGATACCTTTATAAATTATGGCCTAATTACACGATTATTTTAGGGTTTTATCTTGCTAAAAGTACAACATATGTTTTTTCAAATAGAGTTTATGAAGGCTTGTACTTTGCACGAACTTGTGGTACCTCTGGTGTTTCAAATTTCCATAAGTTATTGTGACTATTTTCTATCAGGCAAACTGTATGCTTGTTGGTAACCAACATTAATAAAATGTTATTTCCATTAATGCTATGCTATTGATAAGTTGCACCATAATGTTACAGTGACTTTGTATTGAAGGAACACAAATTTTCATTCATCATTTTGCGATTTTGTATGTGTTTAAAATCGGTGAACGTCGACTTCACGATCATTACAAATTCTCAATGCGGCCAAATATATATATGTTTGTAAACACATAATATCATACATATTACTATATTTAAAATTAAAAAAAGGTCTTTGAGCATTTCATATAAATTTTGTCAAACAAAATGATCATTTCAATATATCATAGGTACTCTGAAACACCTTATCTTTGAATAAAGTAGCTTCAGACGGTATTTTAAATTCAAATTAACTTGGGCATGAGAGTTAATCTATAATTTATTACTTACGTAAATTGAAAAAAATACGTACCTTCTAAGTTTTATTAAAATTAAATGTGGATATATTATAGCCTATGTTTTCTTCACAATATTTCTCCTTATGACTGAGCTAATCACATCACATCACATCCACAATCCACGAAGGGGTAGGCAGAGTCAAGTTATCTTGCATTTTAACCAACATATCTTGTTGTCCTTACCCAATAAACCACTTCGCTCTTCCACCCAAAGATTTAAGAACACCAAATCAATTCGCTATTCCATGGTTACCTACACAGCTAAGTAAGCCGAGCGGCGAGCCAGCTGCACCAAGGTTAAATAATAATAAAACGGTTGCATAACGCTTAATTGCCGCTAAAACAGTCGCCGTAATCTGATTACGTGGTTGGGCATTCATTGTTATAATAAGTAATGTTATTTAATTAACCTGTCTATAGTTTTAATGCGGGTAACTAAGTGACGACGTTCGTTGTTTACATTCATAGGTTCTAGTACATTCCTGTTATAATTCTTGCTTACTTACTTGGCTTATTTTACACTTATTAAACCTTAATGATTGTTCTTTGGCTGAGAGTACTTTTAAATGACCTTTAATGAATATTTTCCAAATTTTTTATTGAATGATTAGAAGACATAGCCCCGGACAATCATTACAAGAGTTGTGTAAGTGTTAAGCGGACTATCTCTATAGGCAGTTTCATTTACACTTGCTTCATGAGATATATTGTCTTTTAGCAATAATGTGGCGATTTCACGATAATAGATAATATTGTACATACGTCATACATATACGAGTAGTATACTATTGTAATGATATCATCATTAAATATGTGTTTAATGAAAGAAAGCGTTTAAGTGAGAATGGAATATGTAGTTTTCAACAAACGTATTTGTAAACTTTGTCATATTTGTAAATATGGCGGCGCGGCGGGTCGACCGGGGAATAAACGGATGTGGATTGTAATGGATTACATTACTTTTGTTAATACGTGACGATGGAAGATAAATGGCCGTATAATTATGACATATTATCTCAAAATTAAATTAATTTAACCAAAGATTTTTTCCACAGACTACTTTATTATATTTAAAATTCGAAACCTTACTTCCATTTGGTTTCCATTGGGCCAGTAACTTTTTTATACAGCCTTAACAAAGTGCTAATTAAAAAAAAAAAACACTAAAATTTGGTTGTAACTTTTAAATATCTGTATCGATTTACAATAATTCAAGTTTTATGCCGATTTCACTTTAAACTTCCCTACTATATTATATATCCTTTTATAAATCCCTTAGCGACCTTAAAACATTTCTAAGTTTTTGCCAAGTGTTGTAAATCTCCAAGTAATTTCCATATAGAAATGAGGTATCTCAAAAAACCCTATAGGAGCTGGTTGGCTTAAAATAAAACGCGGTTCTATTATGCAAATTACATAACAACATTCTAAACTGGTTTGTACGACGGGTTTGTTGAAAGTTTATTAATTTCTTTCGCTTTTTATTACTCCGCTGGGCGATTTGAACTTGGGAGCACTGACCCACTATGATTTACCATGGAGAATCAATAATCTGACAAAAAACATAGACTACAGACTTCTTATTTTGACTTTCGCCCTCGGCGGCGTTCGATCGCAATGATTACAGCTTTTAATGATCTCTTTAGCATGTTATGACTGCCTGTGCCAAATCTTGAAAATGCTTCATTATTCTGTTCTGACTAGTTATAAGATAAGATGTGGTGTAATTCTAAATGATATGGAATTTATAAGTTAGGAATGTAACTTATAAATTCCATATTATTTCAGATTTTAACATGACATTTATAGTACCTACTGGTAGAACATAGACACATTTTATACAATTGTTAGTTACCGTATGTTTCATATATTTTTATTAATAGATTCTTATAAAAAATAATACAGCGTCATCCAGAATCATTCACATTAAAATGTGACAAGTAGATAAAGGATGTCGAATGTTTAAAAATGACATAATTATTTCATTACAACTATCAAATGGGATTATGACGCATTTAGTTTGATTATAGTTCCAATTAAATATACTTAACTTCAATCTGGACTGAGAAACAGGTCTAAAAGTTATTCTCAAATAACTTTACTAAAACTAGTTTGAAAGTAAGTGTCCGTTGCCATTGAAGTTAGCCGTATATCAATCCCAATAGCTTTATACAGCTTAATAGATCAATTATATCTGTTGTAATCTCACCAGTAATTACAGTTCGGTTTGCTTTAAATTAAATTCCAAATTAATGAAGATTGTTCGAATTTTGCGCAACACAGATCATATTACTCAAGGTGAATTCTCTAGTGAGAAGAGTGTTATTTTTTTAGTGATAGACGCCTTGTATGGTCTGGTTGCTCGATAATACAAGTACAGAGTAAAAATACACGTTGTTATTATAGTCTTTTATGGGTTTAATAATTTATTGGAAACAGTTACGTATGTTACTTTGTGGATTTTATTGCTGTTTTACCACGTTAAGACATCATAAAAATTAAAGATGACAAATGTTTAATGGTCTTTTGTAGGTACTTAATTTCTAAAGAAGTGGATCTCATGTTTATTATTCAAAAGTCGAAGTAGTAAAACATTTTTGTAATAATATTTTCTTCTAGGAATGCAATAAAACCTTATCGCATTTTCTCTGAATCGAAAAATAAAACCACTATTGCGTGCGTAATCTGTTACTCAACCATAGACAATTACTTTACGTCGCGAGTTCCCGCCATGGCAAGTCAGCTGTCAAAATAAATACAAGATGGCGGCAGTCTAGGGTTATCATATAAACAATATTAAGAATTAGATAAAATTCTAAATGATGTTTTTTACTCATGAAACGTCACATTTGGCAGCGCTTTGATAATTTACATTGTCATTCTCAAAAAAAAAAGGAATGAGCGTCATATTTAATAACATGAGTCTGTGTTATTGACGCATGCGATTACCACATTGAATTATTTAATATTTATAAATCAATGGATGGTTTCAAATTTCTACGCAAAACAAATTAGCAGACAAAACTGGTATTATAAAGGTGTTTTTACCCCGAAATTCCTTTGAGAACAGGATATTCCGCCGGATTCATATCGAAATCCGGCCGAAGCTTAGCTACTAACATAACAAATTATTATTTTTAGCTCTGGTCTTGTTTTAACGCTAAATGACAGCTTGACAGCCCTATAATGGCCGTGAGATATGCAAGCCTAAACCGGAATGATTGTTCAATGAGCACAACAATGGATATTGCCAAACTTATCGAATAGAAGCCGGTTTAGATATTATATACTGTGCATAGGTGACGAAATTATGCATATACTTACTTAACAACTTATTCGTAACTTGGTATAGTGATCCATCACGAAGAAGTAGTCCTGAAAATGCTACTTTTGATATTTATTTATGCATGATCGATTGTTATTATTACAATTTTAAAACATTTCCATACAAATAATTAATAAGCTAGTCGTCTGGTTTAATAGTTAGACCCTGGCTTCGTATCCAAAGGCTGCAGATTGAAATTTACTAGGGCCAATTTTTTTATGATGAACATATATTTGTCCCATGTTGGTCTGGGACTTAAAAAGAATGTGCCAACTGTGGTTCTTGCCTAGCACCTATGTCGTAAAAGGCGACTAATGGTATATCGGGTTTTGGGTACGTGATTGTGTAGGCGACAAGCTAGCCATTTGTCACTACCTTTTCACAATATCCCATCTAACCCAGCCCAGTTTTATTTTTGGCTGAATGTGGTTAAAGGGGCCTGCTGCCCCTTTGACTCTCCCTACCCGTTCGGGGATTATGATATGTATGTAACATAGTCATTTGTACTTGAGTCATGGAATTTATATTAAACGTATTTAAGTAAGCACATACGTTTATGCGTTGTCCAGCTTCAATAGCACAAGCTGTTTAGATGGTGATAGGTAATTTGTGTATGTACTATGAAATAATAAATAAAAGAGCGGTGGTAGCTCAATGGTTAGGACACGCGCCTCTTAACCGAGTAGTGCGGGTTCAAACCCGGGCACGTACCTCTGGATTTTTCAAATCTATGTACGTATTATACCACTAGCTCGACGGTGAAGGAAAACATCGTGATGAAACCTGCAAATTCAAACAACTTTGGATTTGTAACCATGATCCAAAAATTGTCTGGTTCCCCTATCTTAGGGTTACGAAGGTCAGATCGGCAGTCGCTTCAATGTAATTACCAGACTCGCTAAATCCTGGATCATGGTCTAAGCGGACCCCGTCTAAGCACGGGACATAATGCTAGGAAGATGATGACTATGAAATAATAAATAAAAAAATAATAATAATAATAATATGATTTAATAGCGTTCCAATCAACTAAATTGGAGGCTTAAATAAACAACAGGAAATGTCAATGTTTTAATTTCATACAATCAAAAACACAAATCCAAGAAAAATATAATAAACATTAATTTAATTGCCCGCAAAAACCTTTTAATAATACGGATGCATCAAGGGAATTCAATCTCAATACTAAATGAACAGCTTAAGATGACGAAAATGGTTTTTACTCGTCTCTAATCATAACAGAACGAAGTGTGGAACCGGTCTCAAGATAGCCTTTTTTGCATGATCGAAAAACAAGAACTATGTAACAGGCTATAAGTGAACGAGCTAGCTACGTACAAGTTTAATAACAAAGGCAAATAACAATGATTGTCAGATTTCATCGTTATCATCATCTTTTGTCCTACTTTTTAACGGTAATCTACTAAACAAGTGTTTAATTAAAATTGTATTCATCTCTTACATACATACTTTAAGCAAATCTGCTTGAAGTTCAAAACAAATGATTTGATTCATAATCACACATGGAAAGATTTGTGAAAGCTACCGGTAACTATGTTCTGAGTAATAAGACCGAAGCCAATGTAGGTATGCCAGTCAAAATGTTTAGAAAATCTTTCAACCATACATATATACATACCACCAGGCCTATAATCCCCGAAGGGGTAGGCAGAGACCAGGAAGCAGCAAGCTCCTTTTACCACTTTCAGTCCAGAACAAAGGAAATTGATTATAAGCAATTAGTTTGAAAGTAAATTCATTTTTAGAATAACGTATTAGGTCAGCAATGCAATAATTATATTAGGGTTCCCAAGGGATCCCACCTGGGACCAACCGCCACACGATGGAAATCATTCTATAATACGACATTATAAAATGTACAGTGTTAACATACTCTATTACAGTGGAGTAAAGTATATCGTCTGAATTATCATGTACGTACACATGTATTTTCCTCTAAAGCAAATGGGGTCCCTCAAGGGTGCCACCTGAGACCACAATCCTTCCACTCGCTCAGAAGCTCTTCACGAAACAACATTGCAAATACTGTTGGCGCGTAAACAAGCTCGTATGTGTGTCGGTACAATCCGATCGCTAACCTGTTCCGAGGCTAAACATACGTCGGACCAACTTTCACGGAGAAATGTTTACTTGTATAATTAACTGAAAAGCCTTTTGAGGGTTTAAGGGTAAACGGTTGACCTAGAAAGCCTGACTTCGAGGCCGTATACCTACTTATTAACTGATAAATGTCACATGGTATAAACTATTACAAGGTTCTGTGTTTTGATGTTGATAAATAGTTAAGATATTTTTAGGTAGTCTTCAAATGCAATTGACAGTAAGATCTTGCTAATTTGTTCGGTCGGTCGTTAAAATGCATGATACCTAAAGTAATTAAGTATTACTTATATAGCATTTGAATTGTAAATTGAATCTCAAGTTAGTATTTCTTTGCCTATTCTGGTTAGTCTATTTTTTATAATATAACTATATGTGTATTAGCCCAATTTTAAAAGTTTTCTATAGAGCTATTCTTTATTCTTGCATTAAAAGTATGCCGGAGTGAAGGAATTCATGTTACCAATACTATTACTTTATGGATTAGATTTAATTGTTTTATCTATACAAGGAGTTGCTTTTTTTCCGCACCTATAATTAATTAATTATGGATTTTTTTTTATGGATGGCTTCGCGGACCACTTGGAATGTTTTCAGGAATCACCAGTGGTCCGCGGACCACTGTTAAGAACCACTGCTCTAAGTGTTATAATAGGCTACTAACAATATGGCAAGCTGAATGCGTCACTTTAAAATAATCCTTTGTAAACTTACATGCAATAAAAGATTTGATAGGTATTGTAGGAACCATCGGACCGGAAAATGTTTATTACGATGTCTTTTAAGTTGAAACCCGTGTACAAGACAAACTAATGACCAATTGTGTGTCCGTCTACAAGACCATCGTAAAGTTAAAGAGAACTAAATGATGTTACATTTATTTTGAAGCCGTTTAAACTGTGTTTTTTAGAAACCTCGTTTTCTTCAATCATGTAATTAGCTAGACTTAAATAGGTAGACATCTGTCTACGCTATATGCCAGTTAGGACTGTAGTTTCAATGAGTGTCAACAGATGACATTGATTGGCCTGTCAATGTCAGACTATAAATTCTACAACGCGCTGATGAAGTTATTCTCATCGCGAAGTATTTTCACATCAGATAAAGACTGTGGTCCTCAAGCTTACAACAACTAACTCGAAGGCGGTAGTCTACTTTTAGTACGTATTTATTGTATGTTTGTTATATTATATTGTATTATTAAATCTTATCTCATAAGTATATTAATACTTTTTAGGTTCTAAATAATTTATTGTCGCATCTTATGCTTTCGTTGAACCTCATTATGCTTAAATATTTGAAAAGACAAGCGAGAATAAGACATTCTTGAAAGATTGTCTATTCAGAAACCAGCTGTCAAAATGTTTGCAGAAAAAAGTACTTACATAAATTATTGGAAGTCTTATCTTGCTTTAGTTTTAAAAACATTTTACACTCAAATGGAGAATAAAAATCAACGATTTCCATAAATAGTCATTTTGTTGAAGTTTAATGTTATTTTATCGCGGAGTCACATTATTTGGCTCAAAACAAGTTTTATACCGGACTCTTTACTTTGTACTTTTCATTCACATCTTGAAGCATAAATTCACATCTTCTGATAAAACCTCTTTGGTTACATATAACCGGTCTTAGTCACTTCAAGACTACTGCGACTTAAATAGAAAAATGTAAATGAAGACGCCATCTTAGATAATTTTAGCACTCGTAATAATTGTGATTTGCCCAACTACAGCACAATAATTTAACAATAAATAATGTATTTAATAGTAAGTATTTTATTTAAGTTATTGCGTATGCAATATTATTTGTGAACAAAAAACTACTTTTTTTTTTAATTTCAATATTCATCATGGCAACTTGTATTTTTCATTCTTACCATTTCTTCGATATATTTAAAGCATAAAATGTGATGTATTATAATGTAGTTTTGATTTTTAGCATTTCATGTTAAATAACTTGAAAATTTACTCATAAATTAATGCTTGACGTTAATGCAGGAAATGGCTGGCTATTCGTCATTTTGCTGTAAAAGACCCACAGATATCCTCCAATAGATACCGTACGTTCACCACTTTGTTCTAGGTTCAAGTCACAATTTTAGAAGGTAGGAACGGGGTGCGGGGGACGTAACACTCGTTCATCTAGTGATGTCCAATTGTATTGTGCAATGTCTATAGTTTTATCGATAAATTTTATAATTTATATGTAGATTTTATAATTATTTATATTTTATATGTAGATATAAATAAATTTGATTTTTTAGGGTTCCGTACCTCAAAAACGTACCAGACCGTACCAAAAAAAAAACAAATGTTATTGTTTGGTGGTTTGTGTTAATGATATTTTATTCTATAGAATACTAGAATAGAATAAAGAAAACTATAGAATATTGTATGGAATGCCTGGATTATATACATTACCGGCAACACATACATTGGTAAATATAAAGAAGGCACGGCTGTTTCCATTACTCGTCTTCTATCCTTCATATAGTGAAAACTATCTTCTGTAAAATGTCTAGAACAAATGACGGTGTTTTTGCTCGGGAACGATCCGTCACCGCGATATGTGGCATTGATCCATTTAGACTTTCTTTCAGACCCTTTGGAAATCTAAAGCAAATTGAGTTAGGACAATCTCTATTTTTTATCGACAATATCGATTCGACATACTGAAACGTACACAGTTACAACCCTCTTGTGATGCATGTCTATGCCAGAACGGGATAAAAATAGTGAAATGGGTAATGAAAGAAAGGGGTAGTGACAAAAGACATCAACGCGAGCTGACACTTGTCAAACAATTTTTGCCACCTTTCAAAATTCGACCGTCGTAACTTGAGCTCCGTCTAGAATAAAATAGGTATTTATATTACTTACCGATGAAAAGTTATGCCATCTTTTTTCAAATTTTGATGTCCTGGAATTCTTCCCACACCATTTTACGGAACAGAAGGCCATTTTAACGTTTATTTATGCATAAATACTTATTAAATATAAATAAAAGTGTCTCCGTAAAGGCTGACGCGCAGATCTGTCTCTTGGTCGGCACTGAAGATGCGCGTGTATGGCAACTACTTATTTATGTAATAGCATAGATGCATGGGCGTACGTCAATCCTCTTAATGTGGTATCTATTTGGAGGTTATCTGTGAAACGACCGAAAAATATGTAATAAATTGTCTTTGTTAAATCTGGTACCTTCATTTAAAATTCGAAAAAAGAACACATTAAGAAAAAGTTTTTACTACGAATTAACTTTTTTTAGATTTACGTATCATAAATAAAAAGTTACTTAATTAATATCTCCATTTAAATTTAGTATGTACCTAAATCAATAAGCTTTCAAGTCGTAACTAGTCAAACGATCGTTTTAAAATCAGCCTAGAACAGGTACATACTGTCAGACAAAAATTACATTCATCATTTTCATTGGGTACTCTTAGCAATACTCATAACCAGTAGATTATAAATGTGATTTTAACGGAAATTCCCTCACAACTTTTTCCTCCGCACATCTCGTACATAATTTACCACCATTTCTTTTTAATATAATATAACTTTAAGCCCTTGGTGAAATTTCAACAACACTATACCTAGGACTTAACTGGCCACGCCACGTCTAGATATTCGCACGCCAGTGTGTGAAAGCCTGAACAATCGAGTGTTCATGTCAGGCTCAACAATGGGGAGAAAGTGTGACCTGATGAGTAGGCAGAGGTGGAAGGTGACTCCTGCGGGACCATGGTTTATATACTGGATAAATCAACGTGTATTACAAGGTTTTTGCTAAGCTATCTGACAAATTAATTGACATTTAAATTGCTTAGACTAGGATATCTATATTCTACTAAGATATTTTGTAACAGATACATTATAGAATTGTTTTTAATTCTCCATTTCAACGTTCGTCACATAAACATTTGCCCTTAGCGGGATTTGAAGCCGTGGGCTTTGGTTACGTGGTGTACTGTGTTACTAGGGTCTTGATCTTGATCAAGCGGCCTTTTGTACCTGCCTATATGTGTGACCTCAAACCTGGAAAATACCTTATAATGCTTGTTAAACAACTTTGTCGCATTACCAACCTCCATGTTTATTTCACAAGATAAATAATCAATATTACTTTAACCATTCAAAAACTGAAAGTACCGAAAACTTCTAACCATATAATAACAAATCCACACAACAAGTCTCATATCTCATTAAACATTCTAAACCAGTCGAGTGAAAGGGATGACTACTCAAACTATTAACTCGCCTAATCCGAAACCAGGAATCGATTTCTTAACGTTTACAGCGTTTCGTAACTAGTATGTTGACGTGTAATTTTGTATTAGGAAATTATACTCGTGATGACAGGGTGCCTTTTTTGAGCTGCGCCTACGCAGCGTTCGTTGACTCTGGCGTATGAATGCAGCGCGCAGTTGGTTAAGAGGAAGGTCGCTTGTCGTTGGTTGATAGGAAGAAGTTAAATTCGGTTGTATATTTTCTATTTCTATACATCAACATAGATAGAATATTTGGACTTGGACATGTGCCTCACATGAAATACATATTGGTCAAGTCTTTATGACTAATTGTCTCTGAATTTTCAAAAACAAAATCAGAATCCTATTGATATCTATGAAACAATAATAGCTCACGAGCAGGCTAAACGTATGTTTTAATAACAACTTGGCGATGAAGTAAATTATAGTGAAAACCCTGAAAATTAACTAAGGAGTACACCTCCCAGATATATACCTAAACCTTACCAAACTATCTTTAAAAAAAGATGAAAATATACGTTTATACTAATATAAATTTAATAAATGAGAGAATCACTCAGAACTATAGGAATGTCGTTGCATTTCATTATAAAAAAAAAGAACTGTTTCTTAAATCAAGCATGAATATTAAGCGCTCACATAATAGGGCCGTTAAAAATTAAAATGGCGGGTCGGTGTTATGTGCAAATGAGCGATTTGCAAACATGATTTGAATGCACTTCGCGAAACAGTGTCACAGCCGTTTCGTAACGAATTTCGGCTGCTTGAATTTTGTTCGGTACACATTGTAAGTGTGCCAGTGTGATTGATAAGTTTCGATACAATGATTAGAATATATACAAAGGTACATACATTTTATCATCACGCCCGCGATCTCCGGAGTAGTCCAAAGAGAGTATACGAGTATTTTAATTAAAATTTTTTATAGATTTTATTATATATTTCTTTCTTTGATTGATTTTTAATTAATTACCCCCATAAATTACCTAGATGTTAAAAAGCGAGTAAGGTGTGTAAGAATCGTGCCACATGGCGTTCGGTTCTCTCTGCCTACCCCGCTAGGGAAGTGGCGTGAAGTTTAGTTAGTTAGTTAGTTTTACCCCTAACGCTCAAAAATCAATATTTAAATACATCAGAGTAAGAAATGTATTTCTTTAAACGATTGAGACTAGTAGAAAAATACAATTATCTACCATCTTGTGTCACAAAGACCTTAATTTTCTAATAATTCGGCATCTTCTTTCACATGTGAACAAGGCCAGATTTATGTATTTCGAATGAAGTCAAATAAAAATTAATAAAACGATGAACTATAAAAAGACGATTTTATTTAAAAACCTGTAAAAAAGCGCTGTTATTTTTTGTTAAAAATCAGGCCTAAATTAAAATATAAAATACGTTAAATTAGATACATCTCTGGTCCTACCCTTTAAAAAGCCTTCTAGTATTGTATTTGTCTTTGTATATAACTCAAACGAAGTCAGGTTAGGCGCTAGCCTTTCCTCCCTACACTGGTTGCTGGGGATTTCAACGCGAAGTCCACGACGTGGGGGTCCCCAGCAACTGATGCGCGCGGAGAGATTCTGGAGGAGTGGCTAGCATCGTTAAACCTAGCGATCTTAAACAGGGGCTCGGCGAATACGTGTGTGCGTCGAAACGGGGGTTCAATTGTGGATCTCTCCTTTGCGTCCCCCAGTCTGGTCGGCCGCGTCCAAAATTGGAAGGTGCTGGTGGGCGTTGAGACACTATCGGACCATCGATACATTCGCTTCGATGTCTACACGTCCACCAACAACCTAGCGGGGAACCCTCGATCTTCTATAGTTGTAAACAGTCCGCGGTGGATTCTTAGCCGTCTTGACCGAGAACTTGCAAAAGAAGCAGCAACGATGGAGGCCTGGATTGCTGGTCCTAACCCTGCAGGTAATGTAGATGTGGAGACCGACTGGCTAAGAGCTGCTTTGACCCGGATTTGTGACGCGGCGATGCCACGAACCAAACCGTTTGTCCCCTGCCGTCAGGTCTACTGGTGGCGGCCTGAGCTTACAAACTTGCGCAAAATCTGTGTTGCTGCACGTCGGCGATACACGCACTATAGAAGAAGACGGACACGTGACCCGGCCATCGAAGACGTTATCTACGAAGCCTATAGGACGGCCTGCAGAAATCTACAGGCAGCCATTACACAAGCTAAAGAAGCGGCTTGGAAGGAGTGGCTGGGTACCCTTGAAGACGATCCATGGGGCAGGCCTTATCGTGCCGTAAGGCAGAAGCTTCGGCCCTGGGCTCCTCCTTTAACAAGCAGCCTCGACCCCCAACTGCTGGATAGGGTAATAAGGACACTCTTCCCTCAGAGAGGCCAATGGGTGCCGCCACCGATGGCCAATCCTAGACCAACCCGTATTGAGACATCCGATGTGCCTCCCGTGTCAAACAGTGAATTTGACACTGCTGTTCTCAGGCTTCGTTCGAAGAATACCGCACCGGGTCCAGACGGTGTGCCTGGCCGCGTACTAGCTCTGGTGTTGGAGGAACTGGGGGACCGAATCAAGTCTTTATTTACCTTATGTCTGGACCAAGGTCGTTTTCCCAAGACCTGGAAGGAGGGCAAACTAGTCCTCCTCAGAAAAGATGGCCGTCCTGCCGAGCTGCCGTCGGCCTATCGCCCTATTGTGCTGCTCGACGAGGTCAGCAAGCTCTTCGAGCGGGTGATCGCGGCTCGCCTCGTCGGGTGCATGGATCCAGACCTGCACGACGCGCAGTTCGGCTTTCGTCAAGGTCGTTCAACCATCGGTGCGATCGACAGGCTGCGAAGCCTTGCAGAGGAGGCGGTGGCCCGGGGTGGAGTGATGTGGGCAGTCTCACTAGATATATCCAATGCATTTAACACTCTACCCTGGGAAACAGTACAGGCGGCACTAAAATATCATCAGGTTCCAGCATACCTGCAAGCTATAGTGGCAGACTATTTCGTAGACAGGGCTGTCAGCTTTCCAACGGCAAATGGGTGGGGTAGGAGGTTGATGTCATGTGGTGTTCCACAGGGGTCAGTCCTTGGACCGCTCCTGTGGAACATAGGATATGATTGGGCGTTGCGTGGTGCTACACTACCGGGTGTCTCGGTGATTTGTTACGCCGACGACACACTCGTAACAGCCCGTGGTGACAGTCACAGAGAGGCAGCACATCTGGCCACAGCAGGTGTTGCCGGCGTTGTACATAGAATAAGAGCTTTAGGATTGGAGGTGGCCCTCAACAAGTCGGAGGCCCTTGCTTTCCATGGGTCTAGGAATGCACCACCTCAAGGGGCCGCCATTATAGTTGGAGGCACTTCCATCGCCGTCGGGTCGACTATGAAATATTTGGGACTTGTCCTCGACGGCCGATGGAAGTTTAATGAGCACTTCCGGCGCTTGGCTCCTAAGCTGGTGGCTACAGCTGGAGCGCTAAGCCGTATTTTACCAAACATAGGGGGCCCTGGAGCAGCGTGTCGTCGTCTCTACACCGGCGTGGTACGATCAATGGCGATGTATGGGGCGCCTATTTGGATCGACTCCTTAGGCCGTCAAAATGTTCCCTTACTGCGGCGGCCGCAGCGGGTCCTAACGCTCAGGGCGGCCCGGGCGTACCGGACGGTATCTCACACCGGCGGGTGTTTACTCGCCGGCAGCCCACCATGGGAGTTAGAGGCGGGCGTTCTGGCCTCAGTATACCGACGTCGGATAGAGGAAATTGAGTCCGGCAACAACCCTCGCCCTCATCTTCGTGAAGTGCAGGCGTGGAGGGACGAGGCGCGCGTTGTCATGTTACAACAATGGGGGGAGTATTTAGAAACCCCGGGAGCTAGCCGGGAACTTGTTATGGCGATTCGGCCCGTCCTGCGAGAATGGGTCGATTGCAAACACGGCACAATGACGTACCATCTGGCACAGATGCTTACTGGCCACGGATGCTTCGGCAAATATCTGTGTCAGGTGGCCCGCCGAGAGCCGACAGTGGAGTGTCACCATTGTGACAGAGCAGTCCCGGACACAGCACAACATACCCGCGAGCTGTGTCCTGCCTGGGCGGTCCCACGCAGCGAACTGTCTGCAGTTGTAGGGCAAGACCTCTCCCTACCAGCGCTAATCTGTGCCATGGTGGGTACAGAGGAAGCGTGGCAGGCGGTCTCCTCCTTCTGCACCAACATCCTCACGCAGAAGGAGGCAGCTGAGAGGCAACGGGAACTGGACCCCGACTCTCAGCCTATGCGCAGGCGTAGACCTGGCCGGCGCCGTGCGGCATACATGGCCCACATGCCGCCTTAGCAGGGCTAGCGGGCGATAGATCGGGGGATCCGTCGCCCGCGCTTAAAGCCCAGACGTAAGCGCCCCTCCGTGTTCCAGGGGCGCATAGACCGAGTGCTCGAGGAGCAAATTTTAGTCGAGCCCGAACGGGGCAAGCGCTGCAGGAGGGGATCGTAGGCAGGCCATGCGTTCCCAGGCCCCCTCTCTAAGCGATTCGGCGGAACACCCCTGGGTTTTAGTGGGTAGGCCCCCCCTCTATCACGGGGGGAGAGCCCCACATAACCACTCCTCTCCCCCGGGTGGAGTGGTATGCGTAAGGCATTTCCCAGGGTAAAAAAAAAAAAAAAAAAAAAAAAAAAAAAAAGGCGCTAGCCTTTCCTAAAACCCTACATAAACGCTTTCTCACAAGTTCATTCTGCCAATTTAGTTGCATCTCGTGAAACTCATGCGCCCTAGAGCATAATATCTGAATGACTTAATGGGAAACTAATGAGTGCTAATGACGTAATTGGCCCATAGTTTTCCCATCGTCTCCCTGGGAACTCCTCACGACCGATGTATGTAATATTTATGTAATGCTACTGCAATTAAAACGCCTTGTTATCTGCAATGGATATGTCGCGGGAAAGTGTGAAATATGGCAATTTATGTATTTACTTGAATTAAATAAAGACTTTTTATACATTTCCTACAAGTGCTAGAATATTAATGTGACAAAATTATTTGAAAAACCCTCTCTTTCAGGTAATTACGGATTTGCCTCAATATAGCAACTGGATTGATTGAATCTAGGATAATGGCCAAAGTCGGTCCCGTCTAGTAACGGGATAACTTTAGGAAAATTATTCTGATTTTGTCGTCATCATCGCATTATGTTTATCTTCTATACCTTCCCAGTCAGTCATCGAACTATCTAACCGGACCTTGCCTACTCCTTCGGGGGTTGCGGCCGTGGTATGGCTTGGACTGGACTGGCCTACGACTGACCCGTTGGTCGAGTTGTCAGAGACCTTGGCCACGAAACCAAGGGTCGCGGGTTCTAATCCCGCTAGAGGCAAATGTTTCGTGTGATGAACATGGACATTTGTACTCGAGTTATGGATGTTTATAAACGTTTTTAAGTATGTCCATCCGTTCACCTAGTTTAATATATATCCATAGTACAAGCATAACCTTAGTTTGGAAATAGGGAATCGGTGTGTCAGTCTGGAGAATTTATCATTATTATTATTACATTATGTGTATTTATATTTATAGTAAAGCCTACATGGTTAGATACATTTTTTATTGAATTCCGTTCCGTCTGTTTCGATGTGGCGTCGTCATTCCCGCGTTTAATCGGTAAGTTTACAATTTCACACCGATTTTCACACTACTATGGCACCACCAATATTCACGCAGTGGCTAATAGAATTTCTTGGGTATTTATTGTTATGGCTTTTAACAAATTTGAGAAAAGCAGCGATGGGTAATTGGTAGATTTATATGCTTTTTACCCGAGAAATCGTCTGCGTAACATTTAATCACAGAAAATTATTAACAGTGAAAATATGGTGTGTTGATGTGCCTATTGATCTCTCACTAAATGCTTATCATCTTACTATAAAATTAACTTGGATATATTTAAGTAGGATAACAAGTTTTTGAATGTAAATAGTTTATTTACATGTGACACTGTGGTTATGTGTGAAATTGACCCTTTGTACCAAAATTATTTCAATCTTCATTTTATGCCATAGCATTACGCTTATAAAGTGTAGTGTATAATGTATTTAACGATATTCATTAGTGAATATTCGAATAGCCATTTTATGTAATTCCTCCACATAATTTCATAATTCGGACTTCTATTAATTTTACTACACATTTTTCCACTATCCCAACTCAATTTAATTTTTGACTGGATGTGGTTAAGGAGTGATGTATCATATATTATGTGTTAAACCTACTAGGATCTATTGAAAACCATCCATATACAATTTGTCCCATGTTGATCTGGGACTTAAAAGAATGTGCCAACTCTTGCCTAGCATCTCGAAAAAGGCGACTAATGGTATATGGGATTTTGGGTATATGATTGTGTAGGCGACGAGCTAGCCACTTGTCACTACTTTTTCACAATGTTCCATCTAAGCCAGCCCAGTTATGTTTTTGACTGAATGTGGTTAAAGGGGCCTGCTGCCCCTTTGACTCTGCCTACCCCTTCGGGGATTATGGGCGTGATGTTATATTTGTTGTGTTTATGTTTATCCATATACAATATGATTTAGAATCTAAAAGTAAAATCACACATGTTTTTGACCTTTATTCTACATCTCTAATGAAGTTTTTATTTATTACGTCAAGCATAATAATAACAGTGTTTTTCTGCCAATTAAAACATCGTGACTGTTTTGACCCTTAGTGAATTGCGCATAAAATAAGTCACATCATAGATAAAAACATATATTTCCCACGGTTTGTCCGGCACGGTCGACAAGTTAAGGTCATGAGACCACTTCGTTTATTACAAAATATCTATTAATGTATTAATATTTTTTATTAAAATAGCTGACCCGGCGCACTTCGTAACGTCCCTATCTCGGATTTTAAATACCCATTTTTTATTCCGTGCAACTTTTTAATTTTTTCTTTCATAAGAACCTTCACCTGATAATAACAAACACAACTAAAAAAGAATTAGCGAAATCGGTTCAGCTGTTATCGAGATTTACGCTTAGCAACACATTCAGCGATTCATTTTTATATTAAAGAAGATGAATATTGATATCAAACCTCCTTTATCTCTGCTCTGTAGAATAATCAAACAATTTGTTGAAAGGTTGCTGATATTTTCAGTTTGTTTCGTTTACCCCTATTTTTTAACTAAAGAATTCGGTGGGAAAATGACCATACTTTAATAGAGTAATTAATTATACTAGAAAAATAACTTCTATGTAATATTAGACCATAAATTGACTGGCTCGATGGCGCATTCGGTAGTGACCCTGCCCCATGCGCCAAGAGTTGTGGGTTCGATTCCCACTCAGGACAAATATTCGTATGATGAATACTTGTGTTTGTTCTGTGTCTGGGTGTTAATATCCAATATTTAAGTACCTATATATTTGTAATACCACTGTTGATTCTGATATCCGTAACACAAGTGCTTAAGCTACTTACCTCGGAGTCAGATCAATGTATGTGATGTAGTCGGATATTTATTATTATTATTATTATATATAAATGACCTAGATAAGTCCTAAAACATACATCATTGAATTTAGAAGTATTTGAGTTTTCATTCTATCAATCAATCAAACAATCATACAATTACGCTCGTAATCCCCGAAGGGGTAGATAGGGTTCAAACAGCCATAAGCACCTTAAGCCACATTCAGCCAAAAAAATTCGTTCGGTTACATAACTTGTGAAAAAGCAACTGGCTAGCACGTCGCCTACGTAATCATAAATCTAGAACTCCATATACCACAGTCGCCTTTTATGACATGCTAGGCTAGAAACACAGAAACAGTTTTCATTCTAAAAGCACGATATAATATTAATAATATGATATCAGATAAAATATTTTTGTACCTTTCATTATTTTATGATTATTTTATTTCATTATGAGAATTATCGACAAACTATATCGTTTCGATACGTCACATAAAGAAAAAAAAAATTATACATACAGACGAATTGAGAACCTCCTCCTTTTTTGAAGTCGGTTAAAAATAGTTGTTTTGATAACGAATGGAGATTCGCTGTCGTAATTTCGCCGTCGGAAATTACTGAGTCTGTCATCGAAAGCCCGAACAGTGTAACGATACTCGATTAATTCTCTCCAATCATCGCTTAGACACCGGCTCGCAAAAACTGGTAAAAACTAGTGTCGTGAAAGTCGCGACCCACTTGCGTGTATCGAAAGCAAGAGTATCGAGTGTGAGAATCGCGGCGTGTTATGGTGGTTTGTAATCGATGGTTTGGGTTTGAGCTTGGTGAATTGGCGATTAGTCACCAGGTGGTATGAGGCTTCAATGTTTGAAGACATTTTGAATTTTCAAAAAATCTAGTTTTTCAGTTAACCATTAATCGTTTCTTATCGTTCGCGTTGACTTGAAAAAACAAAGATGAATTTAAACCCTGATTTTATTTTATGGTAATACAAACACGAATAACAGTTACACAAATTATATTTCGGACGCGATACAGGAATCATTTATATGCTTTAAATTAATATGATGTGAAAGCTTCGTACAAATAGTACATCTCAACAAAATTAGGAAACTGTATGAAACCCTAACAGATCCCTTTATTTCTTAATAACAGCCCGCCCCGGCTTCGCACAGCTGGACATTTTAATTTCTAACCTAACCTAACCTAACTTTTTTCAAAATTCTATGTTAATCGGAGATAATAGCATTCTAATGGTGAAAGAATTTTGGAATTCGGTCCAGTAGTTTTTATGTTTATTCGTTACATACATACATATTAATATTTCCCTGTAATAATTTTATTTATTTGTAATAATAGTGTAGACTTATACATGTATAAGAACGTTTGTAATGAATCAGCTTCGAAGGAAGCGTATTGTTATTCATTTTAGAACGCGAAACTCACATTTGTACACTTACACCATATACTCAAGAAAGATTCTATCGGCGAACTACCCGAGGACGAAACGTTCTGTCGGCGAAAAGTCAAACGGCGACATTACTTTCGGAGATACGTTTCAGACTCAATGTTATATAGCTTAAAGCCTTCCTCGATAAATCGGCTATATAACGCTGAAAGAATTTTTCGAATCGTGATTATTATTGTTAATCCTGGATCATGGTCTAAGCGGACCCCGTCAAAGCACGGGACGATAGGAAGGATAACGCTACGATATATAGGGACGATAACGCTAGGAAGATGATGATCTACATATATACAGGGCTGTGTCTAACCTATTTGAGGCCCTCGGCACATTAGGAAATGAATTGTTCTATTGCCTAATAAATAAACGTTACATTAGGGGGCCCTTCTCGAACGCGGGGCCCTGGCTAGGTGCCCTGAGTGTCCAGAGGGAAAGAGGGGCCTGAATATATGTATATGTCTGCCCGACAATCGTGGTTTGCCGACAGAATAAAACATGATCAGTTGTCTGTTAGTTGCTGTTAATCAGGTGACCAAAGGTTACATATCTAATGAGACTTAGAAGTTATTTCCAAGAAGTTTTAAACAGCTGACTTAACAGATGGCAGTTAAGACGTCGAATAATAAAAACGCGCTCTAAGATGGTCGAGTAATGATTAATTACAGCAATTATTGTCTAAAGATGTCTATCTCGAAGTAAAACACGAATTCCTTGGAAATAAACAGCCCGCCGTCTGATTAAACGGGTGTTTATTCTAAAACCTATGAGCATAGAAAACTAGCTAAGTAATTACATCCGTTGGTAGGGGAACCATGACGTAATAATTGCTCGGACAGTCCCATTTGAACCAGAATTTTATAAGTTAAATTAAGGGACCATCCATAAATTAATTAATAAGATGTAGACGTGAAATATTGTAACAACGACTAGAGGGATCGAGGGACCATAAGGTTAGTGGCGTCTAAAAATGTTTAATATGAATATATAATATATATATATATATGTTGTATACTATTCCAAATATATGAAGTACCTATAAAAATATTACGAATGACACTTTTCTATGAGGGTTACGAAACGAAACGTTGGTCAAACTAGAAAGACCCGTCAAATGATTGGAGGTGTATCTACCACCACCAATCAAGTGGTCCCATGTTGGTCAGTGGTCTCATGTTGGTCTGGGACTTAAAAAGAATATGCCAACTGTGGTTCTTGCCTAGCATGTCGTAAAAGGCGACTAATGGTGTATCGGGTTTTGGGTGTGTGATTGTGTAGGCGACAGGTTAGTCGCTTTTTCCCAATTTTCCATCTATCCCAGCCCGGCTTTATTTTCGGCTGAATGTGGTTGAAGGGGCATGCTGCCCCTTTGACTCTGCATACCCCTTCGGGGATTATGGGCGTGATGTTATGTATGTATGTGTATCTACCCTGTTATACCAAGTACTATGTACACAAGTATACAAAATCTAGAGATAATCCATGCATGCATTCATCTATCACCTACCCATCGCATGGTCACCATCTGCGCGTGAGCAGCACACAGTGACCTTGTTTCCGATCGCACGCATCGTCTAATTGCGCGAGTGCCGCCGTGTGAACCGCACTTAATGATTTCTCTGAGGGAAATCTATCACTTGTTGAGACAAGACGTCTGTGCCACGTAATGTTACGTTTTACTAACGTCAGTGACGTAGTGGGGGTGCAAAGGAATGGCAGGGGCGGCATTTTTAAGTATAATTTCAAAATCTACTTATTGAGGGCGGCATGAAGTGCAAGGATGATTTAAGATTATCAAATAAAAAAAAATCTTTTGAATTGATTTTAAGATTGGTTTTAATTAAACGTTTTTAAGGAAACAAACTCGATCAAACAATGTTAGTCCTTATTCATAATCGATTAAAGTTCAGGATGATGCCCCAATTTTGGGATTTCGCAGATTAAAAAAAAATTTAAAGGCTACATCCTGATTTACCGGGCAAGGGATAAGGAAAACTCCCTTTAAATTCGAGCCGGTCATTTTAAATGTCTTTTCCTTACCTTGTAACTATAGCACAAAAATATTACTGTATTTTGGAAGGTAGTTAATTAATGTGCTATTCTGAGCAATTAATTTATTACTATACTACTTTCTGACTGACACCTCCAATAAATATCATTATATTTTAGCCAATGTACACAAAAATTTTACAAATTATGTATCTAAAACATTCATCAAAAATCACTATGTTTATTGGTAAACCGCATGAAAATCCGTGCAGAAGTTTTTGGGTTTATCGCGAACAGACAGACAGAAGTTTCGAAAGACTTTGTTTTATAATATGTAGTGATTTAATCTTTAAATCGACTACCCGAACTTAACTTCTATAATAAAAATTAGGATCGCTGAATGTGTTGCTAAGCGCAAATCTCGAGAACAGCTGGACCGATTTCGCTAATTATTTTTTAGTTGTGTTTGTTATTGTCAGGCGAAGGTTCTTATGAAAGAAAAAAATAAAAAAGTTGCACGGAAAAAATAATGGGTCAGCTAGTGTTAATATATATTTAAAATATAAAATAAATACTACCTATATATAAAGTAATTATTTCTCTATCCACACCTTGCGGCATTGACCGGCGATGTATTCGCGTGTTTTAAAATTGTAAAAATGCAAAAATTCTACATGCACCGCGAATTAGCGGCTTTCACCTAAAAATTAAGAGTTATTTGTCTTGGTCGGTAAATAAATACTTTCCATTTCTCTACACTTGCTATCGCTAGGTGGTTATTAAAATAACGGTCAAGTGCGAGTTGGCCTCGCACTCGGGAGGTTCTATACTACTGTAAAAACTAACTAACTAACTAAACTTCACGCCACTTCCCTAGCGGGGTAGGCAGAGAGAACCGAACGCCATATGGCACGATCCTTACACACCTTACTCGCCTTTTCAACATTCATAATCCTTTTCTTTTTACTTTACTACTGTAAAACTGAGTAAAAACTGCCCAAAACACGTTTTCTGCTTCGCTTTAATATTTCATTTAAAAATAAATAAAAATAGATAATAATAAAGTATATTAAAAATGCTGATTCTAAAAATAAAACTGAATGTGGCTGCTATAATAACAATATAATTTTTATTTTAGTAAGTAGGTATTTGTTGTTATAGTAATAAACAATTGTAAAAATTTCAAGAATTTCTAAATATTTCGGTTCAAAAGCTGCAGCAGTGTGTTAGACAGACAGGCAGCAGAGCAATAGGGTCCCGTTGGCTCCCTTTCAGTACGGAACCCTAAAAGTGGGCGGTAATGAAAGCACTTAAGGCATAAACATCGCATAATAAGTAATAACAACCATAGCTAATAATATCGGACGTAACTTAATTAATGCTTTCGTTAATTATGACCATCTGGTGTAATCGGATGTATAGTAAATGCTGAAGGTGTAATTACTATATAATTAAAACATAGCTTAGGTTAAATGGTAGTCACCTGTGGCTATAGTAAATTACGTTTATTTATTGTCTTGGAAAATCTTTTTAAATAAATGAAAGTTGTGAAATTACAGTTGGAAATATAAAATGTTGTTCCATATTCCCAGCATAAAGAGCAATATTCCTTTCGGTAATTGCCTTCTAAGTTGATTAAGGAAAATGTAATTAAACTAAGTACCAGTTTTTATTATTTTTTTATTTAAGTTTTTAGTTGATGTCAATTTGGAAATTTAATTTGGTTCTTTTGTAAATTGTTAGCTTTATTGCTCTAGATTTGTTTTTCTGCAATACTTACTAGTTTAATTGTTTACTTACCTATCATTATATAACTAACTACTTTTTATCTCAAAATAAAAGATCCTAAATCGTACACGATAGGTTTTTAAAGTTGACTGCAGTCCATACTTGCGGAGCCGCAGGCTTGTATATATTACAGCTTATTTATTCAGCCAATTAAAGCATGATTGGGTAACAAACACCATAACATTTCATAAGGAATATTAATAGAATTCTGTTAGTTGTATTTGATACATACCATCCAGCCTATAATCCCCGAAGGGAAAGGCAGAGTCCAAGGAGCGATAAGTTCCTTAATCCACATTCAGCCAAAAATTTAGTTCGGTTAGATGGAAAATTGTGCGAAAAGCAGTGACAAGTAGCTAGTTTGTCGTCTACGTAATTACAAATCCAGAACTTCATACACGATAAGCCGCCTTTTACGTCATGCTAGGCAAGAAACACAGTTGGTACATTATTTTTGAGTCCCAGACCAACATGGGTTGCCAATTGTCCCAGACAACAATTTAATTATACTTTTAGGTACTTATTTATATGTAGAATATGTAGATGTGTGTTTACGAACCTTTAGTGTCTGCAAACAGAAAAAAAAGTTGGTAAGTGCCCCTACACTTACCAACTTTTTTTGAATTAACAATGACCCAAAGCCCAAAAAGCTGTTACAATTTTTTTTTTTTATTTGACCGTTGGAAAAATCATGAAAGGAAGGACACCCTAACACAAAATAACCTCATCAATCCCCAGCCTACCTGCAGACCATAGAAAAAATAGCTAACCAGGGTAATTTTGTAAAAAGCACCTTATTTCTGAGGCCGAGATAATGAAGGGTAGATTACCGACCACCCTGTAGGGAATCCAATTAGTATATTAACATGACAGGATAAGTATGCTTTAAAGACAAACTGTGTTTACTTGTACTATTCATGTAGCAACTCCTTGTAACACAATTAATTTTAACAGAGAAACAGGCAACAATTTCTTTGAGAAACAGTAACGTTATTATAATATAGGGATAGGACTTGTTTTTATATCGTGCTATTCTGTTTGTATATGAGGAGATATACTTATCTTGTTGCCCTATAAATAAATAAATATCCTACTACATCACATACATTGATCTGACTCCGAGGTAAGTAGCTTAAGCACTTGTGTTACGGATATCAGAAACAACAGTGGTATTACAGATATATACTTAAATATTGGATATTAACACCCAGACACAGAACAAACACAAGTATTCATCATATGAATATTTTTCCTGGGTGGGAATCGAACCGACAACTCTTGGCGCATGGGGCAGGGTCACTACCGAATGCGCCATCGAGCTTGTCGAAATGCTTGCCCTATACAAAACGAATAGCAGAACTAAACAACCTATGTTTTTTAAGAAAAAGTTTGTGATTAATAAAAAAAAAAAGTCAAATTGCCAAATCACCGACCACGTTGAAAACTGTCGATGTATATGATCTAGAGATTATCTATCTTACTCAGTCGGACGAAAAACGGATGCATTTTTATCTTTATTATAAATTTAGCATTTAGTACAATAATTAAAATAGCACGTTCACTGATTGGGTTGTGATAACACTTTTTGTTGTTAACGGAATTGCAACAAAAGTCAATGCCACAGTGAGACCACATCCGGTGGTTTCCAGTGTTCAAATTGCTGCAAAAAGATACTGATAAAACCTGTTATTTAATAAAAAAAACTATTTACATTATTGTTCGTCGAATTTGATGGATTTCAGTCACTTGAAGTTGAAAATAGCATTGTCTTTGTAGTTTTTCTCGGAGCAATTTGCCCATTGAATTTGTATGACAGCAACAAATTTACAATTTTAGATGAACTATCTAGAACAGGTCTATCTACTGTTTGTGAACCAGTAAAATAGAAAAAGAACCACAAAGCAAAATATACTTTTTCGAAAGTAGCGATGGCCTAAGTTAGTCGTTGTAATATCAGCGAAAGTTCCGTCAAAATCAGTGCTGCCTTTTTCAAATTTCAAATTTCTTTATTTCAGACAACAAATTGGTCCATGGTTAGTACAATTATAATTACATATATGTGTAGGTAGGGGTTAGTAAAAATAGGTAGGGAGTATATATTTGTTGGGATACACTTCTATTTAACACTTCTTCTTCTTGAAGATCTGGAACAAATAGACAAAATTAAAAAAAAAAATGAGTACTAGATATACTTTTATGTATATGCATTAAATAATAAGCTGTAGACATTACATTTGTAATATACAAGACCTAGCGAACTTCGTACAGAGCTCCGTTCTCGGCGTATCGATTTTTGTATTATTTCTTTTTAAACCACCCCCATATTGATATCAAAATACATACTCGATCAAACCATTATTGCATTTTAGCCAAACTAGAGAACAGCAATTGATATACAAGAATAACCATCCCCTTTCTTCTTCCACAGGCAAACACCTAGTCTTCTCCACGGACCCGGAGTCCGTTAAAGACGAGTTCGCCTTCGATAACCCAGGGTTCAGGCAAGACGAGCGGGGCGCGTGGCAGCACGAGGCGCCCACGCTCCCGTTGGGGGGCAAGGCGCATGTCCTGCAAGCAGAGTTCACCAAGCCCGAACAGAGCAAGGATGATGAGCATCTGCAGGTGTGTAGTGTTTTGTTTTTTTATTTATTTGATTGGTGTTTAGATTCAAGCATTACGTAAGCAGATTTTTTGCAATGAGGGTTTTTCAAAAAACAAAAACGGTCAGGTGGCACGAGGGAGTCTCGTGGTTTTATCACTGTCACTATTGGCTTCTTATTGACAGCATGTCAGTTTGGTCTGACACCTAACCAATGAGGAGGGTGACAAAACCGCAAGTCACAGTTACGCCATCTTTTGGATGTTTTAATTTAAAAAAAAAACCCTCATTATTAACACCTTCCTCACCCTTCAATCAGCAAAGACAAGCAAAGCGTAAACGTTAGTATATATGTAGATACATTTTAATAGTTTCTATTGATTTATGAGTAGCAGTTATACTAGAAATAGGAATAAACTTGGATAGAGTTTAACGCACATAATATATTCTACTTTCTACATACTAAGGTTATGCTTGTGCTATGGATACTTACTAGGTGAACGGATAGACATACTTAAATACGTTTATAAACATCCATGACTCGAGTACAAATGTCCATGTTCATCACACGAAACATTTTCCCCTAGAGGGATTCAAACCCGCGACCCTTGGTTTCATGGCCAGGGTCTCTGACCAACCGACCAACGGGCCAGTCAATATGAAATGTAAATGATAAATGTTGAAAGTCAGACGACATTACATACATTGATCTGACTCCGAACTATGTATGTAGCTTAAGCACTTGTGTTACGGATGTCAGGATTTAGCGAGTGGTTATTTTATTGAAGGGACTGCCGATCTGATCTTCTTAACCCATAGGAGAACCAGAAAAATTGCATCATAGTTACACTTTCATAGTTAGCTGATATAGCCGAACAAGCGCTATGAATCCCTACATAGATTGAAAAAAAAAACAGATGTACGTGCCCGGGTTTGAATCAGCACCCCTCAAATACAACCAAGCAATGTTAAGTATATGCGTGGGTCGTATGTGCACACACTAACAGTAATTTACATTGATCAAATACAATTGAAAAGTCAATTGTTCTGTCAATACAAACATAATTCATTGTAATCGGTGGTATTTCAATTATACTATCAACGCGAGAACGCGAGGTGACGAATTAAGTGCACTCACGCAAGTATGAGGAGTTACTACGCGTTAATCGCATTCGATGCACCTGGTAGACAATAAGATATATTTGTCGATACCAGTTTCGGACTTGTTCATTAATTTATTCAAACTCTCTTCTATGTTGGTCTAGAACTTAAAAATAATGAATCAACTGTGTTCGTTGTCTAGTATGTCCTAAAAGGCAACTAATGGTTTAACGGGTTTTTGAGTATGTAATTGTGTAGGCGACGAGCTAGTCACTTGTTTTTCACAATTTTCCATCTAACCCAGTTTTATTTTTTGCCGAATGTGGTTAAATTGATGAATGTGGTTGACTCTGCATTCCCCTTCGGGGATTACAGGCGTTATGTATTTATGTATCATCTTCCTAGGGTTATGTCCCGTGCATAGTCAGGGGTCGACTGGACCATGTACAGGATTTCCAGCCAAGTAATTTACATCGAAGCGACGGCCGGTGTCACATTCGTAACCTTTTTTTTAGACTTTGTCCAGACATCATTTACATATACCAAAAACGAATTTATGGTAAGATCCATATTCTGCATCATTTCGATCAGCTAAATACTACCTAAGGAACATAAAATAAACTCAGAGATCGCGTTTTTCTATTCATGCCTTCCCTTTCGCGTATACATTATATTACCTTTAACTGCTCTGTGGAGTATGTTTAAAATAAAAGACACATTTTTTCTTCGGAATCCCGTTCTTACACATAGCCAGCGAGTTATTAATCTATCTGCACCATAACTCTGTTGGACATAAACTAGTTAGTCTATACCTTACTGTACCGTAAAGTTACATTTTCAAATTGGACTTTACTTCTTTGTAATAAGGGCTGTGGAAGTTAGTGAGGTAGTAAATTACTATTGTCTATCATTCTTGTCTTGACAGTTATTGCCTCAGCTATCGTCTATGGTCTCAATCGAGATACGGGCAGATTCACTACGGTATTTGGTTTTTTCTACGAAGGTTGACCGAAGACGGGTGACTTATATGGGAGTGTGAATAGTCGTAATAACGTACAATATTATTTTCTATTTTACTGCGTTTATATAGGTTATTTAGGCAATGCGTATAGCGAAAGTATTTTAATGAAAAATTAATAAAAAATTAGGAGGATATCAGTTCGATAATTGGGAATGGAAGCGTTTATTAATAAACAAGGAGCCGCCTGTGACTTTGTCCGTGTAGGTGTAAATGATCTAGCTGCCTGATGAATATCTATCATATTTAGATTTTTTTTACTTAAATCCTACCTGTAGTTCCTTATATTAGTGCGTTCTAATAAACACGTAAACAAACTCATTACATTCATAATTATGATGTTAGTTAGCTCTTTATCTATATAAATTAAAAATATTTAGGCGTTATATCAATTGTCATAGCCTCAAATTAAACGCAAAATCTTTAATTTGAACCTCAATTTTACCTACCGTCTAAAGAGTTGTAAAAGTTTAAAATTTCATAGATGACAGCTGTTTCATTGAAACTAAAAGTGTTGCAGATTAAATTAACATCACCAAACTATATAGTACCTACGTATTCGAACCTACATGATAACCGTGCTATGTTTACACAGAGAGATAGAAAGTATAGTTGCGTAATGCAGAAAGTGTATGTAGAATGACACATTAATTTTGTGCACCGCGCACGGTATTGGGTAACGAGTTTTATTACGCGTCTCGATACTAAACACACTTGTAAATTAATGGGAATTAAATTTATTAAGCAACCATGATGCAGCTGCCGTTAATAATGTTTTATGAAAGTAAATAGGTATTCATAGAACATGTTTATCAATAGAAATGCCTTTCCTTCCGCTATTATTTATTCTGGCCTTATTTGACTTTTCTTAATTCAGCGAAATTGGGCGTAAGGTCTTAACGACAAGTGCAGTAGTGATGTTACTTACAAGTAGGTATTTACTTATTCAATAATCTTAAAGACATAGGTACCTATTTTGCTGACACAGGAATAAATTGTGGAAAAAAAATGGATAAATGGCAAATGGTTCAATAAATGTTTACACAATTTTGCCAGTTGGAAATCCTATGTACTTATGATAAATAGTAGATTTCATGTAATTTTGGTTTTCGATTTGTATTAGAATTATGTTTTATGCTTATTTGTTTATGGTCAACTATGGTGAGAAATATCATAAGCCTACTATTTAGTTAACATTAACACAATATTATTCCAGTTGTAATCTAATGTTACATTACAATTCTCGTTGACGCAACTACGTCTAGATTCTAGGTCTAGATATTCTGTATTCCGCATACCTCATTGGAATAAGTTAGGAATTTATAGGGAAATCAACGGCAAAGTGACTTACTACCATGATAACATTGTTGTTATAAGGTCATGTTGTCGAAACTTTACTATACTAAAGGTATATGAACAATGTATGTGAAAGCTAAGATTGACCTATAGAGGGTTTTTAAGGGACCAATCTATAATAAAGAAATCTTGACACCAATATTTTATTGTTAATTCAATACGATATTCGATATAATGACAGTCACGAAAAGATGTTAGTTGTTATTAAAATAATAATAATATACATTTTATTAGACATAATGTCACCATAATTAAATAAATTCGGTTCCGAGACGTAATTTTGTGACTAAATACATTATTTGAGACACTACGTCATCTGCTAATCTTAAATATTGGCACATTTTGAGTTTCAATTAATTTAAAAACATTTAGACATATTTGTAGGTCAGTCAGTTGAATATACTGCCGTGTTTTTCAATCTGTGAATCGCGACCCCAAAACAGGAGATTATGATTGGTGGTGTCATCCATCTACACCTACTATTAATTAATTAAGTTACTAATAAATCAATTCAAATATGTCTGTATGTTCAGAGCGTGTCATACGCACAAGCCCTAATACTTGTTAATTTAGGTGTAGTCCTAATACATTATTATCTACAGATAAATTTAAATACTTTACTATGTTTATCCTGCTAACAGGGTGACGGCACGGCCCAAGTAGGCCAGTTCCGCCCAAACAACCACAGATAATGCTAATCTTACCTACACTGGGTCACAAGTAATTTTCCGTTTTGTTATTGCGTAACTTTAAAAAAACGACTTGTTATTAACATACCTGATACGAGGTGTTAATTAGAAAAAATATATAAGTACTTATCGTTTGATGACGAATGGGTAAATAGATTTAGATCTGTGTAGCTTGCGACGTGAATGATGGGTGGTAGGTCAATCTTAAATACAAATTCAAATTCAAAATATCTTTATTTATATGGGCTTTAAGAAAGCACTTATAAATAGTCAATTACATAAAAAAAACTATAAGAAATAATACTACCACCGGTTCGGAAGGTAGACTCTTTAGAGAAGAAACCGGCAAGAAACTCGATAGTTACTCTTTTAAATGCCAAATTCCTCTATCTAATCCTTAGATTAAATGACTTAGATAAAATTACTTCCACCAAGGACACATCAGCAGAACCTTCAATGTCAATCAGCCTCGTTAAATCCTGGATCAGATTCTAAGCGGACCCCGACTAAGCACGGGATGTAACACTAGGACGTTGATACTTATTGTAGGTCAACCAATCATGATCAGAAAGCCTTTGAGCTTTTAAATCTTCGGCTTCAGCTTTGACCTGGGCCTAAAAATGGACCTTCAGTCGACATTTGCAATTCCATCTAGCCCAACTCAATTTTATTTTTGGCTAAAAGTTGGTTATAGCTTGCCGCTCCTTGGCTTCTGACCCCTTAGGGGATACCAGGCGTAATAGTATGTATGAATTCTCTAGATTTATGCATTTGCGTGGGAAAACGAGATACGATGAACACGCCTCTCGCCTCAAGTCTTGGCTGGTCGCAAAAAGATCGAGTCAGCTGCTCATTTGCAAGGCAGCTAGACCAATTTGTTACGAGCGCACTGGAATGCAGATCGGATCGTATTGCGTTATTGTGCAGTTTGTAGAGTGACCACAAGTTTTCAAGGATTTAAAGATATTCCTGGTTAGTTTCTTTTCTTTTGACGCTTTTTAATTCAGTCTACGTTGTAGTCTTGATCTTAAAAATGATAAATCATGCCTTTAGTTGCTTCGTTTGCGTTATTGCCACCCAGTTTGTAATAGGAATCAGATAGATAGATAGAAGTCGTTTCAAATATGGGATTGACAAATTCTAAAATACATTTAAGTATTTTGGTAACCTCTCGATGCTTACATATATTACAAATTTTACTTACTCCAAAAAAGGTGCTTGAAATGCTTGATTTTTGGTATAGATAAACAAAAAAGGTAAGTCGTTATTCAAAACTTTGATGTGGCTTATCGAAAGATTGCGATAACATAGAAAGCCGGAAATTGTGGTGGTACTCATTCAAATAGTGTAGGCATCCAAATAGGTACATGAATAGCTTGTCTTTTACAAACTTCAAACGTCCAAACACAACATTAATGAATTTTTCTTTTAACCAACAAGATATCTACATTATCCTCACTAGTTCGTACAATGTTGTCACCCTTCGCAAGGTGTAATGAGACCACTTGCAGGTTTCTTGTCGCGAAGTATGCTCGCAACATCACCATAGCGTTCCTGTTTCGCCATTTATACCATGCAGCCAGCCACAGGGCCTACCCCGAATTCCGATCCTCGAATTAAATAAAAAAAAAAAAATATATACATACAGACGAATTGAGAACCTCCTCCTTTTTTGAAGTCGGTTAAAAATAAATGGCGATGCAAAAAGTTCCGAACCGACATTTGTCGACATTTGTCTGTCGCATTTTTCAAAAATACCAATAAAATTACATTAAAGTACACAAAAAAATATTTTAATTGCGGACTTTCCCTGCCTGGCTTATATGCTAACCAAGAAAAGACATCCATGAGCTCATTTAAATGCACACAAAAATACTTACCCAACAGTTATTTTAGAAGTTTAGTGCCTGCGGCGTTTGAGGTAGTTCAAGGTTGATCCAGATTCACCCAGCGTCGTTACCTAAGGCGATGCAGGAGCTTTGGGGGGTTTAGTGGGTATAGCCCAGCCGCTCCATCTCGGCCGAAAGGGGTCCTTCTATGTAAAGGCCCCTGGGAGACCCACCACGCCGTTTCCACGAATGGCGCGAGGTGCGTAAAGCATTCCCCTCGAAAAAAAATAAAAGGTTGTTTGCAACTGGTCTGCTACTGTCAGTGTTTACATAGCGTCAGAGATTTTAAGATACTAATCGGACTTGCCTAGTAGGCAATTAAACGATTGCAATCTTCCTTAATCATTCTAGAAGTCTAGATAACGACTTAGCGTGCCTTTATCTCTTTTATCATAAGCCTGACTTTTAATTTAACCATAATATGAACATTGCTTTGTATTTTTTAGTCTAATCCACAATAACCCATTTAAAACTCCTTCATTATAGTATCTACCGAACTAGGACGCGATTATAAGAAAGAAAACAAATACTTAATACAAATATTTTTTTTACTGTGATTTATAAATGTCAAAATGGATTTTACGCATTTTTGTGGTAGACAAAAATATTTACACCTTGTGTTAAGTTTAGCTTTGTATTTCATACGTACTTAGGTACATTGTGACTAAGCAATTGTTTACAAAAGCCGAATAACAAAATCCTATGTTAAGCCTGACGTATTAAATATTCTTATTGCTGTGAAGCCATTGATTCTTTATAACCGTCCATTGCAATGTTACATTTAGAAACAAAATAAAAATAAAACATATTTTATACCTATTAATATTATGCTTTTCAAATAGGAAACAAAAGATTTTGTTAAGTCATTTGTCGACTTCTGTCATTTATTAATTATGATATGAAGTCCAGAGCGTGCTATTTTTTTAAGTGACAGGAATTTCAAGGTTACAAAAAGACTTCTTGACCATACCTTTATTGTATCTGTGTAATTTATCAACCAATGCGCGCCAAATTATCAATGGCCGAAGGTATTTTTTAGTGTCGAATGAAGGTTAAGGTTGTAAAATACAACGCAACGAATCGTTTGTATATGTCTCATGTAATTGTGAGATGTTTAAGTATGTTTGAACTCTTGTGTTGATAAAATAAAACTCAAATTAGAATGAGGTTCTATACTTGTTTGTGCACGTGACTTTACCGTAGTTCACACGGATGCAGGCTTTGCTGGTCATAATGACAGCTGACGTCAGTTGTGGCTTAAGAACTTAGCAAGTAGGTGTTTATAATAACTTGGAGGTGAACTCATCGATCAAGATAAAGTGGTGGAGTAATTTTTTTGTTTTATTTCCTTACCCGAGTAGGTACTGCATTCAAGATATTTTGTTATCCGGTGAATCCGTTCGACCTTATAAACGACCTACGATTTCAATCTTGGGTACTATTTTTATCTGTGAGCAATTTATCAATAGAGTTTGGGCTGTCCTAGCTACGTACATACCTGAAAGTTGTAGTATTTTTATTCCACTGTATAGTATAACTTTACGAAGTGTTTTTTTTTATATACTAATGGAACATATCTCCGAAATTGAGCTACCTAAACAATTAAAAAAATATTGGAAAATTAATACTTTAGGCTCTCCGATTGGTGGAACAATAATTTAAACTTCCCCTTGCGAGGGGTGATCTCTTTACTGCGACAAGTAGTAGTTTATGAAACGCGTATTTGAATCGGGGTAAAATTTTAGCGTGTGTCCTATTCTAGAACCTTAATGCGCTGTATCTTCGTAAATTTTCAGTAATAGATAAATCAAAAATTACGTATTTACTATTTTTGTTAAACCTAACTGACTGACTAAATATATCATCATCTTCCTAGGCTCCTAGCGTTATGTCCCGTGTTTAGACGGGGTCCGCTTAGACCATGATCCAGGATTTAGCGAGTCTGATAATAACATTGAAGCGTTGATAGGGAAACCAGACAATTTTTGGATCATGGTTACAAATCCAAAGTTGTTTGAATTTGCAGGTTTCATACCGTTGAGCTAGTGGTATAAATACGTACATAGATATGAAAAAATCCAGAAGTACGTGCCCGGGTTTGAACCCCCATTCCTCGCTTAAGAGGCGTGTCTCCTTACCATTGAGCTATCATCGCTCTGACTGACTGACTAAATATAACACGTACACTTTTACCTAAAAATGCATCAAACATAGATATAGTAAAAGTCCGTCAAACTAATCTGTGTGTTTGTCTTCAGAGGGCGCGGGTGCGGCGGGTGAAGCTGTGGGCGCGGGACTTCACGGGGCTCGGGCTGCGCTGCGGGGGCGGCGCCCGGGAAGGTGTTCACGTGCACTCGGTGCTGCGGAGCGGGCCTGCCGCCGCCGCCAAGCTGCAGCCGGGTAAGATGCAACTGGAATCCCGTTTGTTTTACTTAGTGGCGACTGACGTATTAACCCGCCGTTAGTTGGGTGGGTGGGTTCGATTCCCACCCAGGACAAATATTCGTATTTTTTATTTTTTTTATTTTATTTATTTACACACGACAAATTACAATCATTACAGAGACATGATACAAAATTAACAGTATTGATCTGGATTGTATTCCAAAAATATGTTTACACAAAAAAGTAAAGCGTGTTAGGCTGTAAAATTAATAATGGTTACATAGTTTCAAAAACTATTACATATATGGAAACAAGAATATAAAAATAATAATAATAATAACAAAATAAATTCCCATAATACTATCAAAAACAGTACCTGCAAGTAGTGCAGATGTGCATGTGTATGACGAATGCTTGTGTTTGTTCTGTGTCTTAAGTGTTATTATCCAATATTTTAGTATACACTAGCTGTGCCAGCGGTGTCACTCGCGTTTATGGTTAATATTATAAAGACTATTTCCGTCATACATGATTTCTATGTAACTTTAACCATTAAGGCTGCACACGCGACGGAAGCTTAAAAAATGGAGTAACTTCTCCCGTTTTCCCAACATTTCCCTTCACTACTCTGCTCCTATTGATTGTAGCCTGATGAAAAGTATACTATAACCTGCCCAGGAGTATAAAGAATAATTGTACCAAGTTTCGTTAAAATCTGTCGAGTAGTTTTTGTTTCTATAAGGAACATACAGACAGACAAACAAAAATTTTACTGATTGCATTTTTGGCATCAGTATCGATCACTAATCACCCCCTGATAGTTATTTTGAAAATATATTTCATGTACAGAATTGACCTCTCTACAGATTTATTATAAGTATAGATATATTTGTAATACCACTGTTGTTTCTGATATCCGTAAAACAAGTGCTAAAGCTACTACTTA
Organism: Glyphodes perspectalis; assembly: GCA_951394215.1. NCBI lineage: Eukaryota > Metazoa > Arthropoda > Insecta > Lepidoptera > Crambidae > Glyphodes > Glyphodes perspectalis. The sequence goes on along the minus strand of OX596226.1, from coordinate 4,375,427 downwards.
CCTTGGAGTCAGATCAATGAATGTGATGTAGTCTGATATTATTTATTTATTTATCACACCTCCTCTCCCCCTCTTATGATTATGGGAAATCTCTCGAGTCAAAAAAGCAACTGCACACCCCTGATCGTTGTCGGAAAGAGTTACCTTATACGGTAGATTTACCTAGGATTATGGTTAATCATAGATCTATCTAGGTCTCGACAATTTAGGAATTACCTGCTTGCCTTTCTTGGCTTTCAGCTTTTTTAAGCTTTGATAAACTCCAGTGTTGCTCAAACTTTAAATCCGCCATCCACTCGATGTCATTCAACTTTAAATCCCTACGTACCTTCCCGTGCTCCCCACATCGTAATGTCTTATGTCACTGCTAAATCATAACTGTCCCATCTTCCAGGTGACAAGATCAAGAGTATTAAAATCGAGTTCACGGGCACTCCGCTAGAAGACGCCGTGGGGATCATCTCCTTAGCGTCCCCCTACCCTGTGGAGCTGGAGATCGTTGAGGGAGGGAGAGCCAGTGGCGCGGGGAAGGCAGTCCATCACCCCCTGTTGAAGAGAGCTGGATCCACAGGCGACGTTAGTACGGTGAGTGAAACGTAAGATAAGGGTAGGGTTGAACTATCATCTAGAAAGGTGTTTTATGTTTTATATAATTCTGTCCTTAAGTAGATACAAGATTTTTTGATAACCCTGTCCCTGGGTAGAGTATCAGAAAGACTCACTAGTCCAGTCAAGTGCTGGGCATGATGAATCTCAAAAATGTATCCATTGCGTTGGGGTTTTTAAAACAAGCCTAATGGACTGAGACTGTTTTCGAAAATGCCTCTAAAAAGAATCGTAATCGTACGTATATTAACGTAATACAACTACTACTCCATTGCATTAGGTTTAACCTCTAAGGATTGTGTATGTATGTTTTTATAAATAAATAAAATAAATAAATAGTAATGATCAGAGTGCAATACCGCGTAAGTAGCTTTTGCAAAAATCTTAAAGAACTAACTTTGATACAAATAACATTAAAAATAAGTTTTATGACAAAGTATACTAAGTTATGCAGTATGCTGCATACCGCATACTTAGTAGGCGAGGGTGCATACCGTATGCACTCTCGCCGATTAAATCTCTAATTTCCAGGATTCTATAAAACAATAAAATTCTATAGCCTCTCTTTACTATACATGCCATATCTATTCAAAAAACGTCTACATAACTCTTTACATTGATCGGCCTGACAGCATTTCACATTATGCCATAGTATGTACTTACTTCGACACAACGACAATATGAGGTTATATCACAGGCATAATAATTATTTCCATGCATTTGACTCGCTTCACATTCAAATTGCTAGTCTATTACTCATTGAAGCCTTTCTTCAGCCAACATACATCGACCCCCTATTCATCCTAACCAATTCGACAAGTGACCATCTTCAAATACACCGGGAGGTCTCAATAAAATGGCCACCCGACAATAAGAATTGACTCGTATATCTTCAACTGTGATATGTTTAAAAAGTGACTATTGAATATTGAACTTTAAACGCGGTGTTTTAGGATGTTTTTTTCAATAACATGCGGGTTGTTTAACAATGTATTGGTCGATACAATCGTTGTTTGGCATACAATAATGTCGCATACCCGCCGGAATGTATACGTCTCTATTGTTCTGGAAAACGGACGAAGATGGTTGTAAGAGCGTTGTTTGACATGCCAATGTTTCGTCTTAGATCTTAGATCGGAGATATACCTAAAATGCTGTTTACATTTGTACAAGTATGTATATAGTTGCTCGATTGCAATGATGGTATTCGGTATTTGTATACAAAACATCGTCATTACCAAATGTCATCTCCAATTGTGAGGACTTGGGTTCGATTTTTATTTGAAAACTAGAACGCAATTCAGGTATAGGTATATACGAAGTGTAAAAATGGGATCGCGCCGCATAAAGCAGTCAGTTGTATTTATAATTAATAATAATGTCCTCCTAACCGATATCGGTTACGGCGGCCAATCTCAACGAGGATTAGCCATCTGCGCAGGAGATATTATAGTGCACAAGTGTGTGCGCTAACACAGGTGCACTCTCTATGCTTTCACTCTCATAGTCCGGTGAGACGGCAATTCGACATGACCGGAGAGAGGTTAGGCGCAGGACCAACGGCTTAACGTGCTTTCCGAGGCACGGGGGTGATTAAACCGCCAACTTCCTGATTCCGGGCTGTTACTGAGTAATTTGGATATTGAAATACCCAGCCACAAATTTTTGGCCCGACCCGGGATTTCAACCCGGGACCTCTTGGTCCTTAGGCGGCGCATACTCCCACTAGACCAACGAGGCAGTCGAAATTGCATTTATTATTAATGTAGGGTCTAGTTTACTGATTATGTATGTCTTAGACTTTAATTGTGCACATGTATATAAGAGTGCCACTCAGATACCTCGTACTATTTTCTCAATATATATTATGTCGATGTGTCCAAATGAAGCACTTCCTAAAAATAAAAGAGGTTTCGGATATGCCTTATCATTGTTATTGCAATGGACCCACCAAATATAAAGTTACAATTGTATAAGAACTAAAAATACCATTTCTTTTATTTCAGCTTGAAAAGGAAGGTAAACTGCTCCACCCGCCTCGGTCACCAAACACATCAAACTCCAACAATTCAACCTTGGAAACAAAGAGCAAAGGCATCAAGAAGATAATCACAGAGAAGATAATCACCAATACCACACTAGAACGCAACAAGAAAGAGAAGAAAGATGCATTAACTACCACGTTAGAGCGAGAGAACGAAAAGAACAGCAAGCTGGCACACAAAACTAGACATTCTGACATTCCAGCAGCTTTAAATAAACCAGAAAGGAATAAGACTAGGCACTCTGCCGGGTCCGAAGTTATAATTCAACCAGAAAATGGTATGACTCAAATAGAACATGCGGAATTGCAGAAAAAGGATTACGACCCTAAAAGAGCCATGAAGTTTGGTATAAGAGTGTTGCCACCGAACGTGCCAGACGATGGAGTGTTGAAACAGAAACACGTCGAAAATGGTGTCGTTGCTGTTGACAAGAAGTCAGTAGACGAACCTGACAAGCCTGAACCACCAAGACCCGCTCCTACCACACAAATAAAACTAGAAAATGAAGCGGAACACAAAAAGCCTGTTGTTGCTAAGAGACGGGAGAAAATGGCACCCCCCGTTCCCAACGCTCGAGCGAAACCCGCTGAAGACAGCAACACCAGCCGACTAGATACCTCAAAGACTTCAGACAGTTCTATGTCTTTCGCTAGAAATGATCTTAACTCTAGCGGTATTAAGAGAGACGAAAACGGCATACCTCAAGAATTACCTCAGCATATGCTAGAAGCGGCTAAAGCAGCACGAACCAATAGAAAGAGTTCTATTGATCATATGACGGAAACGGAAAAGCCTGATCATAAAAAGGAAGAAGCTCCGAAACCTGCAAAGAAATCCAAAGGCAAGGCACCGTCCCCTCCAGACCAAGAAAGGAATAAAACTGATGATAGCATGATAGAACAAATGAAAAATGTAAACGACTTTTTGAAAAATGAAAAGCAACATTCCAGTGTGCTTCACGATACGTCTTTCATGAGCCCCAATCAGTCGGCAGGATCTATAGCATCTTACAACACATCCACGCCAAAGGTCAACAAAACCAAATCCCGAATGGAAGACTCGATAAACTTCAGCCAGGATGACATAGACGATATCGTATCTAAGCCTTTTAAGAGAGAAAGTGATTCTCTGAACAACTATTTTGAGGACTCAAAATCGAATGTGTCGTCAAACCACGATGTTCATTCAGTTGTGTCTTTGAACAATAGCGACAAAAGCGAGAAGGGTTCGACAACGATTGAGCTCAACAATAGTGACATAACAATACACAGCTCCCCGCTCAACGACACAGTGCACTCCGTGTCTGATGATGCGTCGATGTTGGACGAAAATGAACGTAAAGCTGCATCTTTGGGAGACCTGTCTAGGTTTGAAATGAGAGCCAAAACTAGTAAGCCCTCCACTGGTACCCTTGAAAGAGCACAGAGCTTAGACATATCAGCGGATGACGCGGAAATAAAGGAAAGTACGCTGTCACCGAAAAAGAGAAAAGCTATGTCCGTCGTTGAAACTACGTTCTTTGATTCAGGCAATGAAGATATTTTACCAGACATGGATCCTGATAAAGGGGTTGTGATCAAACACAAGGAGCCAAGACTAAGCTTAAATATAGGCAAGCCTTCAGCTATTGAGGGGCTTAACACGTTCCAGAGGAATCGTCTGAAGAAAGCCTCTGAATTCGGAAATTTGGAAGACGCTATTGTAAAGGGATCGAGCAGTTCAGTTGATTCAGAGAAAATAGAGGAGCAAGAAGCTTTAAATAAGAAACCACAAGCGCAATTCGAGCTGTACAAAGAGAGCGAACCGCATGAAACCTCAGATCATTTAGCGCGAAGAATAATGGATGAGAACATGAAGGTCCACTTCAAACTTGTGTCAGAATTCGCTAAATCTACGTCTGACGGTAGCAATATGAGTTCTCTTGATAGCACCCAAGAAATACAACCAATACAACCAGTTATATCTAAAACTGAAGCGACGCCAATTAAATTCGATGAGAAGTTGACAATGTCATACGACACTAACATACCGGATGACCTAAAAGTATCGAGGAATACATACGTGAATAGCTTAGAGCGGCCTAAGTCTGACATGATGAAGAAACTATTAGCCAAAAATCCCATATTGAATGTGCACATTGACCAAAGCGCTCCAAAAGCTGAGGCTACTACCAGTTCGGCACACGCAACACAAATGACTGACGCCTTCAAATCCGCTATGCATCAACCGGACATTGTTAATTTCGACCTAAAGACGGAAAATAAAACAAGAGATTATGACGACTTCGTCAGCAATGTCAAAGTTGGATCGAACAACAGTAGCCTAAAATACAATAAGAAACCTACATTTGAAACTTTTGGCACGACCTCCACTGAATGGTCGGAGCCTAAGGACAGTCACAGCAGTAATGTTGTAACAATAAATACTAATGAAAAGACACAACCTTCAGACGAACAAAAGAGTAAATCTTACACGAAGTCCATTGAAATCGGTGAGCCTACATTGAGAATTATACCAGATGTTATTGAAGGTATTAAGAGACGAGATGAAAGTAGCAGGACGCTCTATATGGAACCGGCAAATATGTCCATAACTATGACACAAGAGCCAGTACAGAAAACTGTCACAGTGAATGTAGCTGAAGATGAATTTGGCAACAAAGTGATAACACAAAATGTTGAAAAGATTTCAACCAAATACATATCAGGGAAGGTCGAAGCGCCGTTGCAAGTAGAACAAGTGAGTTTTGGCATTGTCAAAGGTGCTGGAAACGTTAATGAATTGGAGTTGGAAGAAGGTAACGTAAAAGACATCGATAAAAGAGTTTTAGATGAGATTAAACGACAAAACCCCAACATGCATTTTACTACAGACGAACCCTCATTTACGAAAACAGAGACTATAATATTGAATACAAATAACATGGATGAGGAACAAGCAAAAGCATTAATGGAGAAATTAAAGAACGACCCCAGTTTTATGTCACAAAAGACTCCAGAAGAGCTTTCCCAGTTGGGAATCCGAATTATTCACGATTTAGAAGATGTACAAAATGAGAATAGAGACGGTGTAGAAGTCACCAAAACTAGATACTCTATCAATCCTTCAATAGCCTCTGACACTGCTAAATGCAAAATTGAAAGTGCAAAAGATACCGAAAAGGACCACATAACAGAAATACAAGTAGTGACCCCTCGCACAGAGAAAACGCTAAAAGAGAAAGCTGTCACAAAAGATAAAATTGCAAGCAGACAGAGAGCAGCCTCGTTCGACGAGCCTTCCTTATCTTATGAACTAGATATCGAAATGCTTAACGACTTTATACTAAACGAACGTCGACACTCGGCCAAAGATCAGGCTGAGGTGAAAAAACGAACGAGTCAGAGCGAACCAAAGAAACAAAGGCATTCGGACTTCGATTTGCCCAGGAACAGCCACATAAAATTTCGCACGGCGACGTACGAATCTCCCAAAGGCACCATAGTGACGAGCACGGATCTTGAGAATAGGCGGTTATCGCAACTCGACCAGATGCAGCGGGCGGCGAGCGACCTGACCGTGTCCAGTCAGAAACCGGTGATTTTGGCGAAACCGAGCAATATACCGGTGAAGGCGGAGAAACAGAAACCGGTCCCGATCGGGGTTTCGTCGAAAATACCGGTGTTCATGAGCCAGAAGTCGGCAAGTCAGGAGAATTTGACCGAAAAGACGTTTTCGCTTCCCCGATCACCGCCTCCCAATCTGAGCAGTAGTTCAGGTAACATTACCGTGACTTCCATAAAGAGCAGCTCCAGAAGTCCAAGTGGGGGTAAATTGTAAAAAATAATGTTATAAGAATGTATTTTATCGTATTTCGATACCGAGCTTTTCTGTAAAGTGGTGCAAATATTTTTTCCCAAGTTTCAAATGTAAACTTGATTTCTAGTTAAGTCTTAGATTGTAGTGTCTTGTTAAAATACCTGAAAGTAAATCGTAACAAAGTGCCTTTCTAATTGTAAAACTAAAAATATTTTCTTACATATAAATATTGTGAAGTTTTGTTTTATGTTGTTTTGGGTTGTGAATGTTTTAAAAGATATATTTAGTCGTATATTGTCACAATTTGTAATATCGATAAAGAATACAGTGATGCTATCATTCATAAGATTATATTATGGAATATAAATGCTTTATATATTACAATTAGATATAAATATTGAAATAACCTTTGTATCTTATATGTTGACATTCCGTCCCCTGAGTATTACCATTTTACATATTATATTAATATAATAAATATAGCGTGTTTATATCATAGTACTGTAAGAATATATTTTGGTAAATACAGAAATCAATTATTTCTGAGCCATGGATTAGATTGTTAGATTAAAAGTAGTATTAGTACTTATATTTATTAACAGTTTACAATAGTTATTTGTTGAATCAATCTTTGCATTAAAGTTCAATAATGTTCAATGTAATTGTATTACAATCTACAATTAACAAGTTATTATCACAATTATACAAATTGTATTCTATTGATGTATTAAAAATGAAAAATAAAGTGAAATAAAATGTTTTTGTTGTTTTATTATATTCTGCAGGATCTATGGTAGATATTGGCAAATTAAAAGACTAAGGAATCGAGCATATGTGACTATAATCAAATTAAAAGACAAAGGAATCAATCGAGGCCTTAGGACAGTAGGATTAAAACTCGTTTTAATTTTAATAAAATATGTCTATAATCAATAACCTAGTGATGACTCAGTCGTTTAATGCTTTTAATAAAGACTTGCCTTATTTTTGACACCTCACGACTGACTTAGTCTTTTAGTCTCCAACCTTTAGTTATAAGACTAGCCTTAGTCGAAGTCGTTTAAAGTAAAAAACTTCAGCTTAGAGGACTTAAAAGACTGGTGAATCATCGCCTGGCCAGTCGAGAGTTGTAAGGCGTGTGTTGATGCAACACCTACCTACTAAGTACCTACTTTTCTTATAGTAGATTCCACCTACCGTCTAGGGAATAAAAGTACCTTCAGTTTATATTATTCATTAAAAAAATAGTTTCACTTCATATAATAAAAAAAAAGGAATCTCATTTCAACCTAAACGCTTTACTCGAACGCCAGGTCTTTTGTAAAGGATTGCAGTCTTTCAGTCCTTTAGTCGTTAAGTAATTTTAGTCGTTACAATCGTTTTAATCTAGTCTAGTCTAGACTAGTCTTATACGTTAAACGATTGAGTCGTATTAATAGGGATGTTGACTTATTTTTGAAATTGATTTTGTTTCATAGATACTTAGACCCTATTTTAATACGAAAATAAAAAAAATACATACGTCAAACTTCAATAAAAAAATATTTAATTACAATTACTTTTAGAATTCCTGCCAAAACGCTCCAAACTGTCACGTGACTATAACTACGTCACTGACCGATAATCTCGCGTTCTGTCAAAGTTAACCTGATCTTGAGTGAGTTCTTACGAATATGTCAGCTTGTTTGGCGGTCAGTGACGTCATCGCGCTTTAATGGCGTTCGCATTCATGTGATAATGGGTATTAAATAACGCAATTTAAATAATTTTCTTTAATTTATGACGAATAAATATATTCTTAGAATGTTATTATAGTTTTTTAGATACTGTCTTTAATGTATAAAATTTAACTTTACAATAATTGGTAACATGTGTCAACATCCCTATGACTAACAGTTACAGTCTTAATTTTAGAGCAAAGTTGTGTAAAAAGAGGCTAGTCTTATTATAAACGACATAAAGGACTCAGACTCTTTAATATCCGCCTACGGAAAATTTGGATTTACAAGCTCTTTTACATTCCTTCTTAAAGTTTTTCTTCATTCTGCGACTACAGCTATATTCGCTGCAAACACTTTTGTACGTCCTCTTGCAAGCTTTGCTGCACACTTTAGCTGCTTTTTTATTGCAACTCTTCCATGATTTCCGAAGAACATATTCTTTTAGAAATGATGTGTCCGTATTATTTAAAACATGTCCTTCCATTTCATTGTTAAAATCTTTATAATAATTGTGATCCGTTTCTTTATGTTTTACGTATTTTGTTTCGTTATTTGCGTCAGAATTTAAGAACAAACTTTTGTATTCAATACTGCTAAAGTCTCTGATGTCGTCTTTTAAAGTATACGCGTCTAGTTCTCTAGACCTTAGAGCTTCGTTTCTGTTTTTTTTTATGATAACAATGGCTAATATACTTGGTTCATTTACATCTTTTTCCTTTTTATTACGGCCGAAATTCAGATCTCTCAAACTTATTGACATATCCTGAAACGAGTAACAAAAATATGAAGAAATCTCTGATTGGTAATTAATTCTATTAATTTTTTTTTAAAGTATCCTTTAATTGTAGGAAATATTTTTATAAAATTGAAATAATAAGAAGATAAACTTACTACGCACAATAACGTTATTAATATTAAGCTTGGACTAAAATAATTAAATGCAAACATAGTCTTCTTCACCCCAAATATAAATTCACAAAATGTTTCAAAACATTTCTAAGCTTGCCAATAATAGGTAGTACCTAAGTAGGTAGTACATATTTGATTTCTACCATAGTATTGTCATTTTATACCTACTGACTTTAATCAGAAATAGCCGTAATTTTTAATTAAATTTCTTGGTATTTTCAATATTCTTTATGTAAGGAAATGCAAGAATATACGTAGATATAGCAGAACCAGATAGATACAAGCCAGATGATTGATACCCACCAAAACCTGTAGCTACACACTTACAGATCACTTTTTATATAAATATAGGGAGATTTGCTGTCTTCAGAACCCTGTGATGTCACTAATAGATTATAAATGTCTATATGTATGTTAGCATTCAAGAGTTCAGTGTTAGTACCTACCTAAATCCTTTGTGAACTGTCCCCAATTTAACGGATACAGAGCTACTAATTTACGGAACGTGTCTTACGTTCAGTAATTTAATTGAAGCAACTATCTAATTGGACAATTGGAACGCTTTAACACATTGAATTACGAGCATTGTTTGATTAGGAGGAACGATTGTTTCTGTTATTGTAGAGAATACGCTTGGTGTATCATGTTAATGTTCGTAGTATGATCAATCTAGCAATTTTAAAAATTACGTTGGTACCTACTTTCTGTACAAAATGTTTTTAAATTTTAGACCATCTCCCCTAATATTTTGTGAGGGCAGCAGAAGCCACTTTAAAATGTTCTACAATAATTGTGAATCTCTTCTTTTTTAAAAGTATATTTCTTAGATAAGTATGAGCGATGCTTGATCTATGGAATCTGCGTATACTCCAAATACATTATGTCCCGGGCTTTTTCGGGGTCCAACCATGAGCCAGTATTTAGACCTAATCATGTAACCTGTTTACTGTCAAACATTGGCATTAAACAAAAATTACAGATTGCTGTATTTTTTTACTAACTGATATATTAATGAATATAGTCAGTTAGGCGAGTGAGATGTATAAGGATCGTGCCATATGGTGTACGGTTCTCTCTGCCTACCCCGCTAGGGAGGTGGCGTGAAGTTAAGTTAATATTTTATATACAGCAAAATTTTTGCATAGAATTTTTAAGTATATAAAGTGTTTTTAGTCTAGCGTGATTCGGGTTAACGTGCATTCGAGCTAGCGATACTAGGTAGTGTTCTTTAGGGCTAGAGTGAATCGGACTATCGTATTTCAGTATTAGGTATTACAGTTCCCGTTAAGATATTTGATCCGAATAAATAAAATATATTTACCTTATATTTAACAATTTTATTTATTCACTACTTGCGCTATAACTTCTATCACTGTCGCTATATCTTCCTTTATAAAACTCACTTTTGCAGTAAGTCTTGCACTCTCTTTTGAAACGTCTCTTCATTCTTCTTCCGCACGTGTATAAGGTGCAAACATTTCTTAGAGCTTGCTTGCATGCTTTCCGGCAAATTTTGTTTCCTTTTTTAGACAACGTTTTCTTTAAACTTCTGCCTATTGGTTCATCAGCATTGTCTTCGAGGAAACAGTCCGACTTATTCACGTTTCGCTGGGATAGCATTCTATAGGGTTTGCTTTCTTTGTTCTTCGTAGGGTCTTTTTCAATATCCGTGATGTTCGGATTTTGACTCTGGTTGGGGTGAGAGATATTATTGTAACCGCGTTTGTATATAAGAAATGGTTTAGGGGAAGTATTATTCTAACATTTGTTTAACTAATATATGTCAAAATAGGGTAATGCAGTACACCAATAATATGATGAACTACTGCTCTATTTTAAACATTTGCTAGGACCAAGGCAGGACCATGCATAATATCCTAAGGAACTTCATTCTTATTAGTGTATTTACTGATTTCTATTATTATCAGGATACATTGAAGGCCGTTGCCGGAAAACTTCCTAGAATTCGGAGAGGGGAGGCTGAATCTGCTGCAATCTGCAAAAATCTGGGGTACTACGTGGGTATTACGTTTGTTACTCTATGTCAGTTTTCAGACAAGGAAACTCAGGTTATTTGATAATGTAAAACCTCTTTTAACATGGTCTCCTCTTTACATCTCCAGTAGGTACCAAGTTTTTGAAACCATTAGACAGGTAGGTACCTAGTTAATGCTAGAAAAATGTCAGTTACCTTTTTGTATCGCAAAATGATTAAGCCAGGATTGTCTTCCTCCAGCTCCCTGTGCTGATTATGCTCAGACGATTCCACCTTTGATCTGCTTCTTGATATACCACCAACACCTTTCCCCTGTATCGTTCTAATCTCTTGTCCCTGGATACTACGGATAAAAAAAATGTTTTACTTTCATACATGAAACAAAACTACTTAACCTCTCTCCCATTCCTGTAGGGACATGCGTCTCATACGGTAAAGGGTGCTGATTCTTAACCAGGCACGACCATAGGTATTTTCCAAATCGAAGTACCTAGTGCACGGATTTATACATACGCCCTGATCTCTCTAGGCATCGTGCAGCAAACCAGCGTCGTAGTACGCTTAGCGCCACCGCGACATGTGCTGAGCGGAGACCTTTTAGGTACAACATAGTTTTTACTCTTTATACGTTACAATGTCATGTATTATGCATGTGTACCTAATAAAAAAAAATCTTTCTTTCTTTCTTTCTTACTCGTTCAACGTCACCGCGAGGAAACCTACATATTGAATACACAATTTTCCTCCTCATAGGGGAATCAGACAAATTGGAACATCAGAATGGATGTGATCATTGTAACTATGTTCCAATTTGTCTGGTTACCCTACCTAAGGGTTACGCAGGTCAGATAAATATTTGCTTTAATTGTATCCCAGATTCGCTAAATCTATCATTTATAGTCTAAGCGGACTCCGACTGAGCACTGCACATAATGCGTGAATAAGTAATTCCCTTCTTATGAGGTGGGTCAAAAATGATTTCATTTATTCAGGCAACATTTGTTAATATATTTTGTTTTCTTGCTAACCTGTAATCCTGGAGCTTAGCCAACTGCTTCATGGCTTTAAAGCGGACCTCACCGACACGCACCAAGTTGCCGAGGAGCCTTGCGAAGTCCTGACCTGCATGTTCTTGGGGGCGATTGTGTGTCGTCGGCAGTTCTGATAGTGCCTTGGAAACGACATCGGATTGGAATAGTCATGAAACTTGTTTGTTATGTACCTTACCTTACCAAAAACCATGGGTTATAGAATTCTATGGTTTATTGGTTGTCTAGGTACTGAGCCATGACAGCACAGTACTTAACGACATCTTACTTACGTGTAAGGAATTTTGGTTTACATCTGAGCACAATAGGTATTTCAAGAATCTAGGTAAGTGTCTCGTGTTGGTCCGGGACTTATAAAGAATATGCTAATTGTGTTTCTTGTTTAGCATGTCATAAAAAGGCAATTAGTGGTATATCGGGTTTTGGGTATGTAATTGTGTAGGCGACAAGCTAGCCACATGTCAGTACTTTTTCACAATTTTCCATTTTACCCAGCCCAGTTTTATATTTGGCTGAATGTGGTTTGGGGATTATGGGCGACATGATAAGTAATTAAGTATAGAGAGGTAATATCTCGAGAACTTGCACTTTTTAAAGATGTATAACTATTATCCAATTCCGATAATATTCAATTCTTCTGTTTGAAGGCAACGATATTCAACTGAAATTCTCTTAAGTACAATAATCTGACTGTATATAAAAGTATTAAAAATCATAGGCTAAGCAGTCTGAGACCAGCAGAGTACTTAGGAACAGACCATAATGCTAAGAAAAGAAGAAAATACCGCCTAAAGCTATTATTTGTTAACCGACTTCAAAAAAAAGGAGGAGTTTCTCAATTCGACTGTTTTTTTTTTTTTTGTTTTTTTTTTTACATTTTACATTTTTAGAAAATATCTATAAGTATTGTAACTAAGTACTTAGGTATAATATTGGTGAATTTTCTTATTGAATATTAAATGATCGGAAATAGAAAGTAAATAAGTACTTACTAAATCAGCAAAGAATAATATATACACGCAACACAACCTAAGAATCATTGCAATAAATGCAGTGCCTGCTTACCTCCTATGATAAGAGGTTGATTGCAATTACATTTTATAGGTATACTAGCATTTCCCCACGACTTAGTCAGCGTAGAAGTCAATTCTAATAAAGAATGTCTAATCAAAATTTGAAGTAGATTGGATCAAGGAATTATGTGGTCTAATACAATTTGCCCCCCTTTTTCATCCTATTAGGGGTAGAATTTCTGAAAATCCTTTCTTATCGGATGCCTACGTCATACAATGAATACACCCTTCAAGTTTCAGGGCTCTACGATCAGCGGTTTAGGCTGTGCATCGATCCGTCTGTCAGTCATTCAGGACGCTCTGGACAAAGCATTATAAGTTTAAATCAAAATGAAACGAACACTAGCTACTAAGGTACTTCTCTTATTGGGGTCCGTTACAATATCGTTATAGCAATATGCTCAAACTTAATTATCGTTATTGTTGGAAAGCTAATCGCTGGTGGAGAAGTTCCGTTTATTTCGTTCCAATTAATTAAGAATCACCACATAACACAGATAATACTTACCTACTTAGAGAAAAAAATATAAGTACATTTTGGAATTATCTATATACTTAGATTAAAAAGATCAAATGATAATATAATCGATTAAAATCAGACTCGCTAAAGTCCAGTAATACGATTCATATGGATTCACGCTCTAACCAAGAGCGGGATAAGATATTTTGAACATGACGTGGACCAGCAAACACGTATCTTCCGCTCCTGACATATATCACGCTATTGTCACTATGTTCTAAACTTGTCGCTTTGGGGCGCAGGCGCAAATGCAACAATGGCGTCTGGTGAAGGGCGTTCAGGCGCTTCTCTAAACGGAATGTCAGTTCATTCGCTCGCACTAGATTTTTTAACATAGCCGCGAATTCGTCGGCCGAGTATTGGGTCTTCGTAGTTTCCACTGACGTAGTGGCTTGCAGCGGGATAATTCTTGATAACGCCTAGAATTAAATAGTATGAATGTATTAGTTAAGTAACACAGTACTGCGTTATGCTATTGCGCTCAATTATGGCAATAGCTTGACTCTGTATGAAGTATAGCAGCACCCCGCGGTTTCACCCGCGTAGTTCCCGTTCCCGTGGGAATACGGGGATAAAATGTAGCCTATATTACTCGCTGATTAAGTTGCTTTCCATCGGTGAAAGAATTATTCAAATCGGTCCAGTAGTTTTGGAGCCTATTCGATGTAAACAATTAATTAAATGATTAATGCGCAGGGTGTAATAAGCAAATTGACGTGACTTGCGACGCGGTTTCTGCGGCACTCAACAAGAAGGCTTGGAATTTCACACTCCGGGGGTTTAGGAGGTATACCCCGTACACCCCTATCTTAGGTGGAGCAGGGTTCTCCACTGCACGTGGGCCCGGGAATCCGTTATATCCTGCTGATTCCCCTCGGTTACGGCGGGACCAAAAAAAAGATTTAATTACTAACTAACTAACTAAACTTCACGCCACTTCCCTAGCGGGGTAGGCAGAGAGAACCGAAAAGATTTAATAGTTAAACAATAATGTCTGAGGAGGCCCAGGGCATATAAAGCCGGTACCATGAACCGCGAATAATGTCGGTGTAGAATCATACCTAACAGGTCACAGTAGCAAAGTCAAGTCAGCTCAAGTAAAATTTTTATTTGCACCCTACTTGTTATTACCACTGTAATATATTGCCTTTAACTCTAGTTACAGGCCTGATGAGGCCAACATCAAGAGTTTACAGTATGCAGATCATTAAATGACATGTAACAACATTCATAGCCTGAAACACGGAAGAAAAAAAAGAAGGACTCCACCCCTCTAACTAGACTTTGTGCCTTTCCGATGCTCCACATGACATTTCACTTACAGCACACATAGACAACGACGACGGCATTAGTGTCATGTCGTGTATATGTGTGCTGTAAGTGAAATGTCATGTGGAGCATCGGAAAGGCACAAAGTCTACTTAGAGGGGTGGAGTCCTTGTTTTATTTCTCGTCCGTGGCCTGAAAATGTTCATGACAAAGCATACTTACAGAGAAAATTGTAATCAGGATCCAAAAAATGTGTGTCTCCATCTCAATTAACTTAGCTGAAAGGAATGTTCCGCCTGCCAGCTTAATCTATTTAGTCACACTTAAAAGGCAAATGTTGTTTTGCAATAATGAGTGAATAAAACATACTGTTTTCGCGATATCAGTCGCAAGCCCAAAGGAATAATGTACTTGGTTACTTAGCTAATTAGCTATTGTGTAATCGTTGTATTCATAAATTGAAGTATAAAGTTGTTTTTATTTGTAATCTCAATTATGTATGTGTAAAATTAAATCTAGTATTGAAGGTCACAGACTATATAAAAAAAGAAGGACTCAGCGCTGTCATACTACAGCGTGAAGCCACGTTTACGCATGTGTTAGTGAGATTCATACGGATGCCAGATATCGGAAATCTGTCATTTGGAGCGCCCATGTCAATGTGTGACATATGTTGCGTGTAAAGTTGGAGCACTTGCGGAGCTTCAACTAGTCCGTGTTTAAGGTAATTCCCGTTCCCATGGGAATATGGGGACAAAATATAGCCTATTTTGCTCTCTGATAAAATAGCTTTCTATTGGTGAAACAATTTTTCATATTGGTCGAGTAGTTTTGGTGCCTATCTAGTGCAACAAACAATAAAATCTTTCCACTTTATAATATTAGTAAAGTTTAGATAATGTGTTATTATTTGTATAAGTATGTAATAATAATAGCCTCTTAGCATTTTTGGTCATGGCAGCCTATCTCACTAAGTAAGAATCATTTGGGAACAAATAAAACAATGTAATATGTTCATATTTAAATTATTTATAAAATAGATTCACTATGTACAATATCTTACTTAAAGTACTAAACTTAACATTACAAATCGGAACAATGTTACACTATGTTGAGCTTTGCCTGTAGTTCTTTGTGTCAAGTATCTTCTTGCCGCACATGGCACAGATCCCCTTCTTGTAAGCACACGCTTGGCAGTAGTGTGAGCCAACTTGGTGTACTTTACAGCGGCAAATTCTGGAAGAAATATGAGAATTTATAAGTATAAGTAATTTGAGATGTGTCTAAAAATATGTAGAGGCAATTTATTAAACAATTTACGCTTAGACCTACAAATGATTTAGTAATCTTAACCCTGCAGGTCATATTCTTCTTCTTCATGGTCTTCCTCCAACTGTGGAAAACACACTCCCAGCTGACTAACTAACAACCCTGATAGTTTAAAAAAATATTGTATTAGTTATATCATCATCTGTCTAGCGTTATGTCCCGAGCTAGTGGTATAAATACGTACATACATACGATTTGAAAAATCCAGAGGTATGTGCCCGGGTTTGAACCCGCACTCCTCAATTAAGAGGCGCGTGTCCTTACCATTGAGCTACCACCGCAAAAATATCTTGCAATTATACAATGGGATATAACTAAAATATTGTATTAGTTATATCCCATTGTATAATAGCAAGAAAACATATAAAAACTCACTTGCATTCCTGAAACTTGGCAGTATATGGGTTGTAGCGTCCTTTCTTGGCTGTTAGTGCCTTGTTCTCTCCCACTTTCCTGCCTCCCGACTCCACAGTGTTCCTTGCGCCAGTCTGAAATTGATAAACATGCATTTTATTACACCATGCTGAGTAAGATAAACTTTAGGCTCTAAGTATAGACTATCACACCAGGCTCTGATCCGATGGTCATGACCATTGCGGGCTTTTTAACCCTGATATAAATATAATTTAATTTATTTTAGTCTGCGTTGACATGGTATGTTCTAGAAATAAAGTGTAAATGTGTTATTAATAAAAATATGGTATTCATACAAAATATACCATGGTATAAACACAGACTAGTAAAAAAAGCTGTCATGATATAGCATGAAGCCAAGTTTATGCATGTGTGAGTGAGATATTATGGATACTAGATATCAGATATCTGTCATTTGCAGTGCTTATTATGACAATGTGTGATGTAAGTTGCGTGTCAAGTTGGAGCCCCTGAGGAGCTTCAATGTCCAGTTAGTGGCGTGGAGTCCTTCTTTTTTTTACAATATATAATGAACTAGTCTGTTCAATACAAAACCAAATTAATGAGTTATACTCGAGATAATTATGTACTGTAAAGGTGAGTAAATTCACACATTGGCGTAGAACATACAGAATGGGTAGTTTATTTTAAGTAGTTTATTATGGTTAGCATATTATTAAAATAATAATAATATATTATAAAAAATAAAAAAAGTAGTTTAGCTGTAGCTACGGAATAAATAACATTCCAGTTCCATTAACTTTATAAATCAGAGTCACTGCTACTTGATAAATGGGAATTATTGTGTTTATTTACGTACCTTCCAGGGATCAGGGGTGATCACACGACCCAGTTTCTTTTCACATTTTTCACAAACCATCTTGATATTTTATTTATAAAAGTAAACAATATTCAAAATTAATTTATAACCTTAAATGTGGTAATTTTGGTCCTATGTAAATTATTTGGTGAAAATAGTATTATACTATGTTATTTGTGTTAAACAATTTTTTGTTTTAAATTCCAGCTTCACTAAACGTTAAAAAACGTTTACATCTCAAAATATAGAGTTTTCTTTGAACACAAGACAACAACACAAACAACAGAGACAGATGGAAAATACCACAGACTACAACACTGCACTGCATGCAAGCGACTGCAAAAACACAAAACAATAGCAGCCACTCTGAGTCTCTGAGTACTGAAACTAATGGAGATGACTTAACTACGAAACAGTGAAGCCCAATTTTGAGTGAGAAACAAATATGGCGCCTTTGTGTAGTGCTCTGAGTACTGAAACACATGGAGACGACGTAATGTTCTATACGAACAATCTGCTATACAAATATGATTAATATCGATATTGTATTCATAAACCTCTTTGTATATCTTTTTAACAAGTCTACAATACTGCACGTAAAAAGAGACAACAATATATTTGACCTAACTATTTTCGGTAACATCATCAAGTGACGTCATAGAAATACCTAAGTGAAGCAGGCTTACCATTTTGGTTTCTCGCTATAAGTTGTCAATGTCAGTGGAATTTGTGATTATAACATAATCTAACTTGTAACATTAAAAAAAATCGGTATAAATAAATTGTTCAGAGACATAAAGAATGTAAATAAAGTGGAATGACACTACACAAAGGCGCCATATTTGTTTCTTACTTAAAATTGGGCTTTACCTTTTTGCAGTTACGCCATCTCCATTAGTTTCAGTACTCAGAGGTGTAGAGTCATTCCACTTTACTTAATTACATATTAAAAGTCTGTTAACAATTTATTTATGACGATGTTTTTAAATGTTACAAGTTCGATTATGTTATAATCACAAATTTTATCAATATTGGCACAATACACCACAAATTCTACTGACATTGACAACTTAAAGTGAGAAACCAAAATGGTAAGCCGGCTTCACTTAGGTATTTCTATGACGTCACTTGATGATGTTACCGAAAATAGTTAAGTCAAATATATTGTTGTCTCTTTTTACGTGCAGTATTGTAGACTTGTTAAAAAGATATACAAAGAGGTTTATGAATACAATATCGATATTAATCATATTTGTATAGCAGATTGTTCGTATAGAACATTAGGTCGTCTCCATATATTTCAGTACTCAGAGCTCTGAGTACTGTACTCAGAGGTTCCAACATGTGCCAACAGATGACGTTGACCACCCTTTGATGTCAAGCCACAAATAATGTTCAAATCTCAGATTATTATTCTGTAATCTGAGGTTCAAATGTTGTGTTACATACCTATATGAGAGCGCATTAGCATGGGGATTTCAGGCAGGAAAAAATAAAAATACCCTATTAACATGTAATTTTTTATATAAGTAATTATGACGAGTTTGTTTTTTGTGGAAAAATACCATTTATAAAATGCGACGTTAACTCGTTGGGTACGTAAGTCTAAAATAGTATATGTGATTACCAATTATTGCTGATTCAAGTTCACTGCGGACGTATCAATTAATTTCTTATTTCTCCTGCGCAAATGCTTTTAAAGAAATCTGTGAATTTTAAAGAAACTGTGATCGAATGCACTGAACTGTGACCATGATCCAGGATTCAGTTAGCCTGGCTATTACATTAAAGCGGCTGCCATTTGACCTATATATGGGAACCACAGACCACAGAAATACTAATAGGAACTATAAAATTTGGATTATGGTTACACATGTACATACAGTTCTTTTAATTAGCAGGTTTCATTACGACGTTTTCCCTCACTGCCGAGCAGAAGAAATCCCAGGAATGCGGTTTCGTACCCGGGCAGGGTAAGCCGCCTGCCTACCTCGGATGTGAGGCGGATGTCCTTACCATTGAGCTAACACCAAACTCTTTTTGCTTCGAATTATGCTTATTATTATAATGCTTTTTTCAATTTTTTTTTCACTATAATGATCTTTTTTTGATTTTAATTCTTTATATAGTTTTTGCCCAGTTACATCAGTAAAATAGTCCTTGCAATCTGCTCCTGACAAATAAGTAGGTAAAAGTTTTTCCTTGTTGTATGTAACTCTATGATAGATTCCTTTTTATGATCAAGTAACTGTTGTCAAAATAATTACCACCGCTTTCAGACTTTTTGACGCATTCGGTATTAATAACAAATACAAGACTGTCGTGTTCTTTAAAGACTTCGATAACATTTTTCAGTAATTGCAGAGCACGAAGTTTTCTAGAAAATATTTTGTATTTTAGTTTCTTGTGGGAATCAGCGTTCTCTATAGAAGTGTCGTTATTAATCAACATCTTTAAAGCCTCTTTTAGACTAATGAACACAGTGGAATATCTTTTTGATTTTTCGATGGCCTTGTTTATTGCAAATGGTCCTGATAAAATATGTTTTCTATTACATCATAATAATAATTATTTATTTTTATATAGCATACCGATTATCATAATCAAAAGTAGGTACAGTTTGTTTATAATCTTGCGAGGTAGATTATGAAATAACATGTTCATAACAATATGTTGATACAAATACTACACCAACAGTTTTTTGGATTTTTGCGGAATTGTTGGGGTATTTGCACGTGACTTATGTAAATAGGTACGATATTATGAAAAATATTATTAATATTATGTGTTTGAATTAATGCTCATCGCACGCATGTGAGGGGCGAGAACAACCATCGCACTATATCCAGCAAATTCTTACTCATTATTGTCATTTACTGATAATGTTTTTATTTTCCTTTTTTTTAAACTATAAACATACGCACATCACGCCCGTAATCCCAAAAGAGCAGGCAGAGTCAAAGGGACAGCAAGCCCCTTAATCCACAGACGGCCAAACACAAACTCGGCTGGGTTAGATTGAACATTGTGGGAGTGGGTAGTGTGTGTGTTAATATCAAATAATTGGTGACCACTCAGACCGTGATCAAGAATTGGGCGAATCTGGCTATATTGAAGCGATTGCCTATCTCCTATTTACATTTTAAAAAACCCAGAGATAAGTGTCCGGATTTGAACCAGCACTCCTCGCATTTGAGGCACCCATCTTTACCATCAAGCTATCATCGCTTTGCCATACAAAACTTTTGGACTAGTTTTCAAAAACAACTTAAATATTACCTTGTAACCTAGTCTCACTTAAACTTAAAACCCCTAGTAACAAAATTAAAATATGAATCTACTTCTTTAAATAAGTAGTTGAAGTAACTTCAACTTCAATCGTGGAACCGTTCATGGTGTTCCTCATTAAGAAACAAGCTGTTAATTATAATTTACAAACATTTTCGTTCCTACCTAATTGGTACTTTTAGTAAATAGTTGATTATCGGTTCTTTGGAATTTTAATTAGAATTAGCTCTACGTTCACGGTAATTACTCAGTACAAAATTATGATGTGAGAAAGAAGTCATTTACCTACGATTCTCTTCAAGGAGTTAGTGAAATATTAAATGTATAGAGAAAACTCTCTCACTTATTTAGGGAATTTAGGGTAAAGGCGCCCAGCGCGAGATTTATTATGAAAACGGGAACTCTCGTAACAACTTACTTACTTACTTACTACGCTGGCTCAGCGACCCGAAGTGGGTCTTGGTCTCCTAATAAAGAATCACTTATTGCTAGTGCATTAATAACTGACTATACGAGTATTACGAAATGCCCAACAGTCCTCTGGACTAGATACAGACGTCGCCCATATCTATACGTTTAATGCCCTTAGGATTTGGCGTCTAACGCCACCTGATTGCCTAAGAGCCGGCACAGATTGTTCACTGGCAATCGGGATTTTTCTTTTATTTGAATTTTAAATAAATAAATGGTACAAAGGAAAGATAAGTTTCATAATAAATCTACTTGTTGATCCAATTAACAGTTATTCATTGTTATTTATGATGTGAATATTTGTGATGATCCATAACTATTAAATAAGTATTTTTAAGAATTTAAGCGATATAAGTTACGGTTAGGTATATGTACATAGAAATGAGATTGAAGTTGATCTTATTAAAAAAACAAACACGATGTCATCTATTAAAACATTTTATTGAGCAACAATAGTTACTTTTCGTGATGAAGAACATTTGTCTTCGGTTAGTGATTCATTATACTTTGTTAATATATTTTATTACAATAATCAAATAATAATTTAGTACATTGACATACCTACGTTCAAAATACTAAAATACGTTTTGTGTTAAATTGTGAAAAACGGCTAAACTGAGTCAACAAGTATAAAAATAATCACTGAATATTTTAAATACAAATTGATTTGAAATAAATTAACTTACTGATCTAACATCTAAAGCTCAGTTACCTACTCTGCAGAAGTTTACTATCTACAGACATCTAACACGAATACATAATTTATAAGCTTAAAACAATAACAAAATATTGCACGAAAAACACAAAAGAATATTGATGCTGCTAACTTTGGCTAGGAATATTATCTTTAGGCGAATTACTTCTTTTACTCTTCGTCATCGTATTTGGCAGAACATCTTGGCTTTCTACATTTTGAGAAACGTATTCTTGTGCTACTTCTCCGTTTTGAGGCGCGTATGCTTGATCCTGTGGTGTGCTCTCATAACCTTCAGCTGGGTAATTACTGTCTGTCGCATAATTTTCATACTGGCCTTCATATTGCGCGTTAGGATCAGTATACTGCTGGGGATAGTTGTCATACTGTGGTTGCTGTTCATAATTCTCATACTGGCCCTCCGTATAAGCAGGCTGTTCATAATTCTGTTCGTATTGCTGATTCTGATACTCGGTATCCCCAGTTACTGGAGTTTGTTCGTAATTTGGATCGTACTGTTCATAATTTCCATCCGCATAGTTCTGATCTGTCGCTTCGTATAGCGGTTGTTCTACTTCCATTGGTTTCTCAACATCTTCTTTATACACATCAGTAACTTTTTCACTCTCTTTACTTTGTTCAACACTTACATTTCCATCATATTCACTCTCGACGTGTTCAGGCGGATTATATTGAGTTTTATCGTACGTTGTTTCTTCTGGAGCTTGTTGGCTTAGTAGAGAACTTCTAGATTCTTGTCTTCTGACTGTTCTTGGTTCAACGCTGCTGACAAGTGCGTCTGGTTCTGGTCCGATATCGGTGACTCTTCGGTCAAGGAGTCCGGTGTATCCGGAGGAGTTATCTCCGGTATCGTCTGGTCTGGTATCGGTTTGGGGATGTGGTACATTTCTGTTGGCTGCGGGCGCGTGCGAGGGTGGTGCTAAAATGTAACATTTAAATTAGGACATTGATTAATTGGATAAGCATCTATTGTATATTTCAAAAAACACTTTTAATTAATTTTAGATGGAAATTAGATTCCATTTAACTGAAACAGAATATACAAAATTTATTAAAACGAGGGGGTTGTTCCTGTACTGAAAAAAAAATATAATAATTGAATTACATTTTACATTTTCTTTAAATTTTCATACCCACCCTACTTTTCGCGTCTCTTTTTATTTCGGCATAATTCTATATAAACTTTTGTCAAACTCATCTATTCTCAAATATTAACATTTACTGAAGATGAAAGCTGAATATTGAAATATTAAAATTTCATTGAATTTTTTTTCAATAATTTAGTGTATATATATACGTTACCTTGATAAATACTAGGTGAGGTTGAGTGAGGAGGTTGTAACGACCGGCCCAGGCTCTCTACTTGACGCTGCAGAGTGGCCAGTTCTTCCCTGCAGCACACACAAACGTGGTAACACTCACACGCGTGCAATATAACTACATATCTACTTATACATAAACACAATAAATCTTGTAATAATTTCCCAAGAGCGCACCAACAGCTTGTGAAAACTAACGCTGGTTGTTCTTTGGAAATGTTCCCTCAATAGCTGCATCAAGGAGGTTTCATCAGATTCTAATGTAATGCACAAATATTAATATTTATTCAATTTATTGACTTTGCAATTAAGTTGAATAATATCTGATGTCGAAGGGTTTTTATTTTTCTATACTTAATGTAATATGGAGACCACAAATAAAATGCTCACGTACATTGATGACTCTATAATAATTACTGAATAAATACATATTTATGCACAGGAAATCTTTTAAGAGATGGTTATATATGTAAACTTTATAGAAAACATATTGCGGAATCTAAATAGTAAGCTAACTAACTACTAATTGGATGCATTAAACAATATCAAGCACACTCTCACTATAATCTGCAGGCTCTCAGTCGGCATTATCAAAGCTATGCATCTAATACTTTACCTTTACTGGGTCATCGTCTGAATCACCAATTCTATCAATCGATAAATCACTTAGATTTCTCGACAAATTGCCAATGTCATCTCTAGGTGTATCAAATTTGGAACTCAAATCATCACGTCTACTTTTGTATCGGTTTGTGTACGGCGTAGAAGTGTAATAAGTGCGATCTAAGTCGTAGGACGAACGACTATTTGGATATCCACTTAGAGGCGTGTAACTTCGGAACGGAGTGATAGTGGTAGTGCAATACTTCTTATGAGAAGACCACAGATTCCTCAGTTTTCTCATAAGTTCAACGTTCCTGCAAAGCAATTGTGTTCGTTCTGCTCTGAAATGGAAATCGGTTCGTGAAATGTATGTAGTATGTGCTGCTAATAGTAACTGAATAATGAGGGTTTTCCAAATAAAATATCCATTAGAAAATATATCTTCATTCAAACAATGTTTAGATTGTATCTGGACGCATCGTTCATATTATTAATGTTAGAAAACCCTTATTATATTCAACTATGCGTAATATTAATGGTCCTTCTAATAACAAAACTTCATGACATGAAAATCTATATTTTATATAGTTAATTTAAATTATTATTGAATGCCCATGATTAACTACTCTACAAGTATTTAGTTCACAATGAATTCAAATAAAATTATCGTTAACTACATACTTTTTTATTATTACACACAATTATAAGATACACAAAAATAATCTGGATGATATTGAAATCATTACCCATTTTGAATAAAAATCTTAACATACATTTTGTACTATATTAACCTGATACATTTCTAGAAACTAGTTCCTATAAAATACAACGAAATATAACAAGCTGTAACAATACTATCACATTTTATTGCACAAACACTGTAAACGATTAGATACGGAAGCCATTAACACATTAATTTAGGAACAAGATTGTAAGAAGAATTAGTCACAGATAAGCAACCGATATCCCAAAAAAAAAAACACATTAACATGGTAACACATTAAATACAGTAAATCTACGTAAAGCCCCGATTAAGCCAAAATATTTTATAAATTTAGAAGTTATATCAAATTTTTCCTTTGTCATATCCTATCCTATAAATATAAGCGTTTACGAAAAGGGAGACCAACTAGCGCATTACTAAGCTACACAATCACTTATCTATTCTTATTTAGGTATACTTTGTTGCTGAAAATCAGTGCTTCAATTCCTTCGTTACAACAGTCAAGTAATATGTCATGTTTATTATATGAGAACTATGTATCATCCGGTTTAGCATTATCATCTAGCGTGCTTTGGATTTCGTGAATTTCTGTTGTAGCTAAATCTTGACTCTCTTCAGTTTCCATTTTGTTATCTCCTTCATTTTCAGCAACAGTTTTGTCCAATTCCTCAGTTTGTTCAACTTCGACTGACATTGCAGATTCTACATTCTCTCCCTCTTGAGTAATGACCTTCTCGCTAATTGGCTCTTTTGAATCTATTGTCATTTCAATTTCCTCAGTTTGGGTTTCAGGTTGCTCTCCTATTTTGTTATTTGGCGTCCCCAACTCTGATTCCTTAGTTTCAGAGAGAGACTCTTTCGCTTCTTGCGTGCTACTTTCCTTGCCAGATTTATTACTATCAATCACTTCCACTGTTTCCTTCAGCACCTGAATATTACCATCTACTACTTCCATGCTAATACTATTTCTAACACCCTTTTCTTCATCTGCCTGGATTACAATTTCTTCTATCTGAGCTTCTCGTTTCTTTTTGTCTTTCTTTTTAGGTTTTGGAATCAATTTTACGCTAATGTCAACCTTTATTGGCTCCTTTTTCTCACGTAAAAAGGGCTGTTGAATCATTAACGGTAGGTTGTAGATTTTCTCTCCACTAGCGTTGACGAGATCCTGATTGGTCGTTAGAGGCCCGACAATGATTGGCGGGTACTTATTCGACGAACCGGACTCTTTTTCTGAGCGGCGTTTGGAACGGCGGGTCCCTACTGGTTGGTCTTGTGATCTTGAGGAGTCGCGCTGTGTTCTGATTGGTTCGTCTGCACGGCCGCGACTCTGCGCTCTGCCTGCCACCAATAAAAACACAGCACGACGTTAGACACACTTAAATTTTTTCAAATGGGCAATGATTACAATGTTGCTGAACTCAAAACTTTCGTGCATTATTTATGTTGAGTTAAAAGTAATAAGTGATTTTATGTTCATGCTAATAAAGTTGAAAATATTTCGTACTTGTGCCTACGATTTGCGTCGTCGAGCTTGTCTGTTAGCAAACGACATTCACCGGTGAGTTTCTCCATCAGACTGTTTTGTGATTGTATCATGGACTCCAACTCAGCCACCGTTTTAGCTGTGGAACCAAATTGTCTTGGTTTAAACTTGGCATTGTCTTCCAAATATTTTTCTAGGTGTAGAGAAAGATACACTGGACAGCATTGAGGTACAGTTAAACAATCTGATGAATAAACTATTGATCAACAAACAACATTAAGAAGCCCTTTCATAATACTATAAGAAACATGCAAGCAACAAATGAAAGGGTAAAGTATGAATGTTTTGAATTTGTAGCCAATGTCAATCAGGGTTGAAAGGACATATGTAGTATCATTAAGGGTACTATCTATCTACATACCACCAGTAATGTACTCGGTGCATTTGTAAAACACAAATTGTTATTTAAATATTAGTTAAATGATTAATTTATATTAAAATAAAAAAAAATACTTGGAATCATCACAAGTTACACATTTTACTATTATAGCTTTACTTAGCATCTGATTTTAAATTAAGACTGCAATTATATAAAGGGTCTATTTAGAAATCAAAATTCTACGATATTTAGTATCATAACATTAATGTATAAATGCAAAATATCTATACTTAACTTAAAAATAATTCTTGTTAATTACTTCTTGCTTTAAAGTAACTTTGATCATTCCATTCTCTTTAACACCCTGATTGACAATTGTAACTTCGGAAACGATCTAGAAACACTTAATTTCAAAACATCAATAGTTTACCCATTAGATGACAATACCACGCGGCCAAAGTCTCTCAGCTGATATTGCTGAAGGTTCGCGAAACGTCTCATTGTCGGTTCTGTTGATAGCTACGTACCATGCTTGTTCTCCATCGACTCCAGCATTGTGGATAGCTCTTTGTCTTTCTTGTTCTTCTCCGGCGACACCGGCGTCAAATTCTTCATGTTCAACTGCAATTGTATGATTAATAGCGTCATCTTTTTTTTCATACCTTAATTATTAGAAATTACCTTTAAAAATATTATAAATTCGAAATTTTAAAAAGAGGTGATATGTAGTACATGAGGTTAAAGTAATTGCATTTTCCCCGTTAGGGTTCCCCAAGCGACGAAATCCTATGCTGAACAACTATTGATCCTATTTCATGTAAAAAATACTAAGCTAATTCAGATACGGGTCTGAACTGTGTAACCGATAGCGAGTTGAGCCTCATCATATTTAGCCTCGACTGAATTAACATAGCCTATTTTTAATTCAATTTATTGGTATGTTCCCGAAGAATTCACATAATGACGTGACAGCCTAAGCCTTTACCTCTTTCTCCAGGTTAGCGATCTGCTCTGTGAGACGCAGGTTCTCCCGGCGCGAGTGCACTAAGTCAGCATCGGCTCGGTCCAGGCGCTGACGGAGGGATTGGATCTGAAACAAGCGATTTGTTTTATAATATATTTTTTAATTTAGACCTATTATTACTTTGATTTAGACTTTGTCTTCCGCACCTCTGAGTTGAGCCGGTTGGTCTCGTGCTTGGCCTGGCGCTGCTGCCGCTCGATGGCCAGGCGCGCGCTGGCCAGCTCCTCCTCTAGGGACGCCTTCTCCGCGTGCGCCTGCGTTAAGTCCGCTTGCAGGGACGCTGAAATCGATTGCAACGATTTTATTTCGGTAATGGAGGTAGACTGCATTTTGAGCGATTATGAAAGATGGTGAATGATGGCTAAAAAGATCACAGCGCCTTAAGCATGATTTATTTTCCTTATCCCTCTCCCCCCATCTCTGAAATGGATCTAAGGACTTGTTAAATGGGCAAAAGTAATTAATTTTTTACACCTCTTTCGGAAGGCTCTAGCGCTCCTATACATCTGCTCCCCTTAGCGATGTCATTCATGAATTATTTTAGAAGTGCTAAAAATCAGAGCAACAAGAGGCGGCAAACGATCTAGCTCATTGCGAAAGACCTGAGGAATTGCTAATGGGTGAATTTTGACGCCTCTTCCTTTAGGTCTCAAACCAAGGTTCGTTTCGGCGACCTAGACCAAATCTAAGGTTGCCCTCTCCTAAAGCTAGCACTGGTTATATTAAATGAGCTACCTGTCTTGTTCTTCAGCTCCATCTTGAGCTCTTCAATGGCTGAGTTCTTCATGGACAGTTCTCGCTTCAGATCTTTTTCCTCGCGGTGTTGACGCTCCAAGTCAAGCTTGTGGAGAAATCATATAAATCATGATATATAAAACAACGTACCGATTTCAAAAAAGAAGAAGACACATTTCGCAATTACGAAGTCGTATTTTAGTTATTAAAATTAAGACCCAGGGTAGTTCGTCCACGCATTCCGTTTCCAAGTGGACTACGCGGGTGAGGGGCCTTTCGTGCTTTCCCCTCGGTCAACAAAAAAAAAGGCAACGCATTCCGTTACCTATCGTCCGGCTAGTTAAAGAGAGGGCTCTTTATTCAGCGGGTGCTTAGATAGGTAGCAGGTAGCTCGTCAGCCATGTTCCTACGATGTCGGCGGCGCTGCATTCCTTGCCTCTCGGCGTGCAGCACGAGTGCTGCAGTACCTGCAGCTTGGCGACGTTGTCGTACTGCGCGGCGAGGTCGTGCTGCAGCTCGTCGAAGTGCGCGTTGTAGCGCTGCTCGGCGGCGCTGCGCTCCTGTATTGCGCGGCGGGCGCCTTCCCCGGCCAGCTCGCGAATCTTGCTGCGTTCTTTTCCCAGTTCATCCTAGAACAGATTCAAAGAAAGGTAGGATTATTCTGACAGTAGTTAACTGTTACTGTGCTGCGGCGGCAGGCTTAGTACTCTGTTTTAGCTTGTTATACCTTTTTTTTAAGTTTTTTAGTCTCTATTTGGTAAGCTTTTGCAATGCAAGATACGGTGCGTCATTCGTACAATGAAGATTTGTAAAGGATTCAACGCGCTGATGCAGTTTACAGTCGCTGGCGTCTGAAAGCACGAAAAAGACCTTATGTCTCCTGTCGTCCGCGCTACAAAACCTCTGAATTTGAACTTCCAGGGCTGTTCGTTACCGAAGGAAGGGCAACAGCATGAGAGCGGCTACTATAAGCGTCGAGACGGTAGTCCTCTGCCAGCTCAATCATGTGAATCAATGAAGCTTCAGTCTCTTACTTACTTACATAATCCGTTGGCTCAGCCACCCAAAGTGAGTCTTGGCCTCCGATACAGAGTGTATCTGCCACCTTAAATTTAATTTTAATCTATGTTAGTTTAGTGACCTTCAGCCGTCGTATCTCAGCTTCCAGGTTGTTCCTCTCCTCTCGGAGCTGGTGCTCCACGGCGTCGTTGCCGCGCTTGTAGCGGCCCTCGAAGTCACCGTCTTTTTGCTCCAGAGATAACTTCAGCTTCGATATCTGCGCTTCCAGCGAAGATTTGTCCCTGGACAAAAAAAATCCTGTATGTTTTTCTTTTAATTTTATTGGAGTAAAATCTTGGTTTGACTTTACGCTTCATTTACATTGATTATAATTAGTGTTACTGATATCTTACTAAGCGACCTTGTCTATTGTAAGCAATTTTCGAGGAGTTTGGTTGTTAGTCTGTAGAAGTATGGCATTACTAACGATTGAGAAGAGGCTAAGAAGATTTTTACGTCTTCTGTTAAACATTTGTACTTTTTTCTTTTACTGTTTCAATAAAATCATTGTATACAAGTACCTCTTCACCTCTTCATTTATAATAGATCACATTCTGAAGTGTTTACAGCCATTGGTGACGGCAAAAAAATTGTTAGTAAGTACAAACCTTTGCAGATTATCAATCTGCCTCTTGAAGCCATCGAGGCAAGTGGAGTCTACGAGCCCTGTTGCCAACTTCCGTTTATTCTCGTTGTTTTCTTCCTAAAGCAGATAAAAATTTAAAAATAACATTTGATGTTAAGATGATCCAGAAACAAATAGACGTTTGGATCACTGCGACGTCAATGCTAGTTAGTAATTAAATTTTTATTCATATAAAAACTAGCTGATTTTAGGACAGCATTGGGCATCTTTAATGATATTGATCATAAGTAGAAAATATTTAAGTAGTTGCGTATTTATGAACAAGCAACGTATGAAGATAGAACCAAAATGTTAACGATTATAAATAACATACTGGTTAATGAGACATTTAAGATTGGACTTTACCTGGACCTTCTTAAGGTCTATCTTGGACTGCGCGAGCTGTGCCTCCAGCTCCGCAATGCGCGATTCGAAGACGATGTTGGGTCCCTCCAGCTTGCTGGAGCGATACTTCGCTGACCTGCGGCCTTTTGATGGCGACATCTATAGGAGTACTTGTATATTATATAACGTTATTCATAAATTTCTTCCTTATAAAGATATGGTCATATCCTGGAGTATCATAGGGCTCTATACTCTACCCTTTTTTTATTATTTTGCATTTTTAACGCAAAAACAATCTGTTCGAAGTAATTCCACGCTATTTTTTTTTTCTTTTCTCCTTGCTCTATGTTTCAGTGTCATTTCACACTATATCGCATTTGTCAAATAATACAACTAATAAGTACTAAACTTAGTCAATACGACATCTTAATCTATCTACATGCGCGAGATATCGAAATATCACGAAATATCGAACATGCATGAGATGAGCTTTTTCTTTTCTTCAAACGTTGCAGACTTCTTCAGGAATTACAGGGTATACATATATATCATCACGCCTTAATAGGCAGAGTCAAAGAGGTAGCTAGCCCCTTCAACTACTTTCAGCCGAAATTAAAACGGGACTGGGTTAGATGGAAAATTGTGAAAAGTGGCTGGCTCGTCGCCTACACGTTAACATGTCCAAAACCTGATATACCATTGGTCGCCTTTTACGTCATACTAGGCAAGAAACACAGTCAGTTATATATAGGTACCTTGTTATCGCTGTCCAGTCCGGTGCTGTCACCCACATCGTCCAGGTCGTCCGTCTCGGAGCCGTTGTACGAGTGGAACATGCGCGAGATCAGCTTGTTCTTCTGCGCCTCGTGCAAATGCTCATTCTCAGATATAACTTCTTTCACCTTGCCCAAGAGGTTATTCAGCTCGTCCTGGGATACAAGTGGAAAGTTGAAATAGGTCTTACTAAAAAACTAAACTAACTTCACTCCAATTCTCTAGCGAAGTAGACAAAGAAAATCGACTGCCATATGACATAGGTCTTAACTTGTGACAATAAATTGGGATCAGGGGTCGTCTATTTTTCGTGTATAGGTTTTTTAGTAAATTTATACGCTTCGCCCCACTCTAATAACATCTGGTGAGATTTTAGATTATAAAATTTTGACTACATCGTTATATGTTTGTATAGATATGAATATCATCTTACTGAAATATAAAAAAAATTAACCATATTCTACTACTCCTATAAACTTTTGTTTAAAACCGTTGGAACCCTCATTGATCGGAAGCCTTGTATCATTGATACAATTAAGCATATTATTTACATTGATATCCACACACAATTAGGCCAAGGCTTATTTATCCTAATCAGTCCCTGGTGAGATCTCCTTGATCACACACTAAATGTTAATAAATCAAATAAACTCTTTATAAAGTCGACTCACCCTACAGTACTGGCTTTCCCTCTCCAACTGCTCGATGTACTCCTCTTGCTTCTGTATGAAGTTGACCACGTCGGGGTTGGTGCCGCCAGACAGATCGCCACCGCTCGCGCTTGGTGGTGGCACGGTCACTTGAAGTGAAATACGTGTGTTAAGTTGTCTAAAAAAAAGACGCGACGCCTCATTAGGCGTAGAGGATGCAGCCTGGAGTTTTAGTAGGCATAGCAGCCGGGGTAATGCTATCTCGGCCGGAGAGGACGTCTCCTGTTCCAGAGGACCCTGAGAGTCCCACATAAATACCTGCAGGGGGCACTTGGCCGTGAACCTGAGTCTCAGCTTGCACTCGCCGAGTGTTATATAAGATAAACAGTTGGCAAAATCTAATAACTTACCATTGGTGGTGTGCTGGGGCGTGTAGTTGTGCAGACTATCCGCGTACAGCGTGGTATACTTGGCCGTGAGCCTCGGCCTTGGCTTGTACTCGGTGAGCGCGTGGTAGGGTGAGGAGTACTTCTTGTCCAAGTCTCCGTCCGACTCGTCCAGGTTCTTGATGGATGGAGAGCCGCCATAGCTGCGCACCTATTGGTGGGTTGATGGTGAATACTTGGCGCCAAGTTTTTAAGTCAAGTTCGTGTTTTGTTTACATTATTACCGTCTTATCTCATTTTAATTTGTGTTTTTATTTATGTAAATCAAATATAATCTGAATGACTGAATGAATAAATGTACTAAATAAAATATTTAGTACATTCAGTGTTTTAAATTATCACCGTTTTTATTTGTGTAAATAAAAAAATATTGTTTTACTTAGTTCGATATTTAGCGCCAAATGATTTCCAAATTGTGTTAGAAGAAATCAAAATATATCCAGGATGTTTAAATATATCCTTTTTTTGTTTAAATACTATTGTTAACTAAACAAACTAAAAAAAAATTAGTATATTTAATAATATTTTATCTATTATAATATCTCATAATTTGTATTTAAATTATATATTTCATTGTATTTAAAATTTTGATTATTGGATAATCGTATTTTAATTGCATTTATCAATTTAGTTTAACTTTAATTTCAAACTTAAAAATTAAATTAGTCCACTTATAATAAACCTAATTACACTAGACGTTTACAGACTAAATAAGCCCGTGTCATTTTTAACCTGTCCTTTAATCATTACGTAATATCAAAATTACTTACGCTTGGAGCGTAGTTCCTCGAAAGAAAGTATCTCAACTTAGACACAGCCTCCTTGTACGCCAACTCGGTGTAGTCAGGAATCCTCTTCAAGCCATAATCATTGATCTTCGACGGCCTCCTGTACGGAAAGTAAGGACTCATTGTTGGAAACTCTTTCGTTTCTCCGCCTATTCGTAACTGTCACATCTTGAATTTGAAACAAATAAAAAATAAAAACGTTTCATTTTAAAAAAAAGTTTTAAATTTCAAACTTGGAATTCAGGTGTCGCATTGCGCTTTCTGTGTGTAGTGAGACATTTTTGTTTTAAAAATGGAACGGTATTGATTACACGAATGTCTGGTAACCAAGGCAACGGTTGCTAGGGTAAACAAAATGGCGCATTTTGTTGCTATTTATACATTTATGGAAGGAAGATAAAGTCTGAATATCTATAACTACATATTATGCATAATTGCATACACTCGATATGATATCGGTATAATTTGATGGCTTAGTAACGAATAATCTGATAAGTAGAAAAAAATCACAACATATTTTTGGGACCGATGGCGGAGTGGTAATGCGGAAATTCTTATTATCAGGCTCTGTCATCAATCATGCTTGTTCAAATAAAGGATCGGGTCTGGGTGTTTTGGGATATCTCTTAGTCCATTATTGAACTTAAAAATGTGCCATTATTAAATGCGTATTAAATTTTGAACACTTCTGATCTAACCAGTTATTTTACTTTATATTTAATGCATTATATGCATTATACTACATACACCAATAAGACACGCATTAAGTGATTCGTAACATATCGGGTTCGAATCCCGCTAGGGTTAAATGTTTCGTGTGATGAACATGGACATTTGTACATGAGTCATTGATGTATTTATAAACGTGTTTAAGTATGTCTATCCGTTCACTTAGTAGCAGACTGGAAAATGTATTTATTTAATACGAAAAAAATATTAGATTCATAAAAATATAGAGTTTTAGAAAATATGTACCTACCAGGTTATTGGTAGGTACATATTTTATGTATTATTTTTTCTTATTAAATACTTAAATAGATTCTCTAAACTGACTACTAATTTTAAACTAAGCTTATGCTTGTGCTAGTGGAGTTGACAATGTGTATTAGCTTAACTATTTTTTACATTTATGTAGAGTACAATCAGCAGCAAAAGCTTGTATCGCTCTCCTATATTATGAACCTTTATAGAGGACTTAATACTGTTTTGTATACATCCTACTTATGCTTGTTGACCGTACTCTTTAATAACTAAATGTATAATAATATTTCTAGTTTTATTTTATTTCGAATATATTGTAGTATTTGAGTTACATTTTTATATAAAAAAATCTACAGTTTAGTGAAAAAAAGTTCAGGACATAATGTTATTATTATTATCTAGCTTTAGGATGAATTCATTATATGACAAGGATCTTGTCCTAGACAAAACTTGTAAAGAAGTTTGTGAACTTTACCTGATCTTAGTTCTCCTCAGCTTCCCATTCATCTCCTTCTCAGACCCAGCGCTAGATCCTCCCTTTACCCGGTAACTTGGTGACTTAGGCTTTCCTAAATAACTTGTAGACCCCATAGCCGCCAAAACCAGTCACTAAGACCCCTCTTTTACTACCAAATAGTTCAAAATACACTAACAAATGCAAATCTTGGAGCTCTATCTAAAGAGGCCAATTCGCAAAAGCTATGAATTCAAATTTCCATTTGCCCAACCGAAATCTATTCGCGGTTTTGAATTTGATTTTAGAATTTACGACTTCGAATTTTCAAATTTCGAACCCATTGCGTACGACAACAGACGTTCGTTGTCAGAAAAGGAATGAATTTTTAAGGAACGGAACTTCCTTCCTGTTCTTTGTCTCTTTTGCTCGCATGGGGGAAATTGATGCATCGTTCTCCCTCTATGGATAAATTTTCTTTGGGATGAAATAGTCTTAGGGCTAGGATGACTTTCATGGATTTTTAGATATTTGCAAATTATGTATGACTTTATGGCGTTTAATTTGCATATTCCGTCAGAGTAAATCGTTGAAAAGTTAAGGGTAGTAAATATATTTTTTTCTGAGTCATATATTCTGTCAAAATAGCTCCAACTATAAGTAGTTTTATAGTTAAGTCCAATAGCATTTTTATATTTGCATTGACATCCAGTGTCGTAAATTGTTCTTATAACAGACTTATTTTCTAGATTAACGATAAAGCTATAGTTAGAATAAGCATATATTTAACAACCAGAACGTGGCAATGTATGTATCTATGTAGTTTAATTAGCAGAATTGCAAAATTCGTGTTAATCAGCAAATGTTAAAATCTTTGCGTCATCTAAGTCAAGCGCAGTTCGCTTCGCCAGTTCCTTAATTTAAGCCAAAATAGTGCTATGATTCAACAAAGTGATATGCCCTGAATGAGCCGCGGTTAGGGATTGCAATCTAGCGGCATGTTCTGGATCTAGCAGAGCTAAAATTATGCTGGGCCTAGATGGATTGCTGGATGCTGGCCAGCATTGCAATCCCTAGCCGTGGTAGTACCGCACTTATTACCGTAATGTAATATGTAATGTATGTCCCGTGCTTAGACAGGGTTCGCTCAGATTATTATCCAGGAATTAACGGGCCTAGTAATTACATTGCAGCGATTGCCGATCTGACCTTCATAACCCTAAGATAGGGGAACCAGACAATGTATGTATCATGGTTACAAATCCAAATTTGTTTGAATTTGCAGGTTTCATCACGATGTTTTTCCTCGCCGCCGAGTTGGTGTTATAAATACGTATATAGATTTGAAAAATCCAAAGGTACGTGCTCGGGCTTGAACCCGCACCTCTTGGTTATGAGGCGCGTGTCCTTCCCATTGAGCTTTTTAATGTTGTTCTAAAAAAATCAAATGTTACATTTCAGGCCCTACACATATTACGAGGTTGATTCAATTTGCCAGTAACATGGTAACATGTCAGGTGTATAAGATTGACACCCTATCCCTCTGATCACGTGACAGGCAGTGTCTTGCGTGAGACAGCCATTACGGTTTCGGAGGGAAAATACGATCCCGATCACGCGACGTGAGCGTGACACCGGTGCGTAGCTCGTTTGAATAATTTGAGCTTTGCCTAATACTTTTTTAATACTATCTGTGATACTAGCTATGCCTGCGGTTTCGTTTACGCTAAAGATTTTTTAAAGGCTCTCACCCATATTTTTTAGTAAGTACCATTATCACAAAGGCGATCAAAATCTACCTTTTTCTTGTAATTTTTCCAAATAAATCGTATACTTTGGTTGTAGCTTTGTGTGCGTTGTTTTAGTCTCTGTCAAGTATCTTAAGGTACATACATACATACATATATACACACCATCACGTCCGATGCCCTATCCCCGAAGAGGAAGGCAAAAGTATTAATAGTCTCCCAAAATCACATTTCACCAAAAACCGATGTGGGTCAAGAGAAAACCTATGAAAAAGTATGCTATGATATTATTTGATTTGCAAGATTTTGATATTGGGTACATTCTAAAGGCATGGACACATAAAAATGTTACTTACCGATTGAGCTGTGAAAATGTGTCTCACATAAAGACAGACAGACATCTTCACAATAATAGGGGGGCAACCCTAGCGGGTGGCCCTCCTAAAAATGATTAGAACGTTAATCTAACTCTGTGAAGGAAATTACATTTTAAAATTGTCACATTTAAATCATGATCTCTGTCGTCATGTAAACCATAATTTGTTAGTCAGCGTATTCTAGGAAAGAAGAAAACATTCTGAAGAAATCATTAACCGCCCAACCCACTGAAACTTTATTTTTCCCTTGAACCACGCGGTAGAAGTATAATTACTATCTTATAAACCATACTGCATCACCGCATTAGCTATAAAATCTCAAGTTCCGTTAATAAATACTCTCCATCATCATTTTCATTATTGATCATCGACTTGCTCCCGGATTATAAGGGGTTAGCGCAGATTTTTCCATTTACACCTCCTGGTAAGTCGTAGCATAGTAGCTATCTACTACCATTTCACTCATATCATATTTCACACAATCCTTCCATCGTTTCTCAGATCATTTAACTCTACTTACTAACATTCTCTCTTCGTGACATATTCTTCCTCTCTTATCACATGCTCGGATCAAAACAAGCGGTTTTCTTTCATATTTGATATTAATAAGTTCTTCTTGAAATACCGTACATATTCTGCTTATTATATTGTGGTAGGTACTTTCTTAGTACGATTTTTAGAGACGACAAAAAAAATGCCTGAATTACAGAGTATCAGTTCGATCGAAACCAGCGGTTCTCCAAATTCTTTCATTCACGGCGATCTATGCAACAATAAACGTTTTCAATCGAGTCACATGTTATGTTACGATAACTAAACATTTCTTTGGAGAGACAATCTTTTCAGTGCATTATGTAAACTATGCTATTGTCAAATATACTGATAAAAATAGACAAAGTCTATCCAAAAATAAAGTGGTATTTATTTGTACCCGAAGTATTTTTAAAGAGCCTCAGAGCCGTATGCACTCGCAAGTTGCGGTTTACTAAATACTGATATATTGTCATCTCATACAATAGGATCTTGCGTTTGCTCTCTACATACTAGCGGTGTGATAGTCAAACTTTGGGGATCCCGAGCTGGGCCAGCTTTACCGGTGAAGTAAATTGGTGTAAAATAACAGTACCTGTGCTGCTGTGTTTAGCACGGTTAAAGAGGTCCAACCCCTTAAAGGCCGGCAATGCATCAACAATTCCGCTATTGTCACGCTTACCAAACCCACAAGCCCACAAGGCCGTTTGCCGCCTCACTTAAATCTAGAGCCTATAAGGGGGCGCTATGGTCCACCTTCAGAACCACTGACTCTACCAACCAGCTTTGAGTCAGGAAGTAACGGAACCGTTGTTAACGATGGCATCTCGTAGACAAGATGGCTGCCGTCACGCGACGGTGCCGCCCCGTCCCCGCTCCAAGTATCGACGATGAAAATAGATACCTTGCAAAAAGCATATATCAATATAAGAACTTCTATGCAGGAACATGTTTGAACATACACATTATTACCGCGCTAAGCATTGACGAGGGAAAAAGCTTACTTACTTACTTTGTTGGCTCAGCAACCCAAATTGGGTTTAATACATACTGGATACACTTAATACTGGATCATGGTCTGACTGGCTCGTACGTCGAGCAGTCAGAGACCCTGGCCCCGAAACCAAGACTCGTGGATTCGAATCCCGTTAGGGGCAAATGTTTCGTGTAATTAACATGGACATTTGTACTCGAGTCATGGATGTATATAGACGTATCTAAGTATATCTATCCGTTCACCTAGTATCCATAGCACAAGCATAAGCTTAGTTTTGGAACTAGGGAATTGGTGTGTCAGTCTGAAGAATTTATGTTTTATTTATTTATTATAGTACAATTATAGGACGTGCCCCATGTTGGTCTGGGACACGAAGAGAATGTGCCGTTTGTGTTTTTCCTTAAATCTTTAACAAATAAGATTAAGTCTGTACAGCTGCTATTTTTGCTGACTCTAACTTTGCTTTGAATGTGCATGTCAAAGGCATCAAAATAGTATTTTTGGTTGAAGTGTCAAAGCTATAAATACTGTTCGAGTTCCACGCATTTACGAGTGGCGGTGGCTCAGTGGATGATGACGGGCGTGAGACACGCAAGGGTTGTTGGTTTGGCCTAGTGCGCATACCATAAACATTATATATCGAGCATCTACATTATTTAAAGATATAGAGTTAAAATAACGATAAAGTATAATAATATCCCATCAAAAACAATACTTGTCAAAAAAAACAAGTCTCGCAACTCAGTTGTTCTACGGTAAAAAGTTGTGAGATCGATGTAATACCAAGTCGGTTATTAATTTATTCAGTCTCTACTTAAGCGACTTTCTGTCTTAATACGTCCAGTCCCTAAGATCACGATTGTGGTCCGTAACAATTGAAAATCAAATGTGTCTGGAATCTCCGTACTCGAAGCATTGGGAGTGTGCATGTGTGAGTGGGATACCTACTTATGGATACCAGTTATCGGATATCTGTCATTTGGAGCGCTTATTATGTCAATGTGTGACGTAATTTGCGTGTCAAGTTAGAGCACCTGAGGAGCTTCAATGTCTAGTTAGTGGCGCGGAGTCCTTCTCTTTTTACTAGTCCGTGGTACTGACAAGGTGTCCAGCATATTGTAAAAGGCGACAATGGTGGAAAAAAAAAATATCAATGTAGGTATAAATGGATAATGGGCTTGTGATCAATAACGTAGGCCACAGGTTAGCCCCCCCCCCCGCCGGGGTCCTCGGTTTGTCGTACCGGGGGGGCTTAGTAGGCCCTGACATGGCAGGGCTGAAGCGAAGAAGGACCCCGAGGTGAGCCGCAACTGCACGACTTGCTACCGGGCAGTTGCGGCGGTCCGGCTGTAGACCCACTGCGGCCGGACCAGGGTTGCCGAGGAAGAGGAGGAGCTGAGTGTTGTCGTTGCGCGCCTCCCTATCCTCGGCAACCCGACAGGGGCGCGCTGGGTCGCGTCGTGGTGGGTCGCAGAGGGATCGAGCGTCTCGACGCTCTCCCTTTGCGACGACAGGGCTCTGCCCTCAATATGGGTCGCCGGGCGGAAGGCGGCCCCTTTGGCGAGACGCTCTCCGCGTGCCCCTCTGGCTCAGCAGAAGGCACAGCGTGAGAGTGGGCCCACGACGCCGGTCACGGGGATGATCGGCGTCTGAATCCTGGGCGGAGTGGTTGAGACATGCTGGGTGGTCTGGTATGTCTCGACGCGCGCGTGTGCTCGGTGCTGTGCATCCCACGACTGTGTCGTGGGCTGCACAGCATCGACCGCCGCCGCGCGAGGTGGGCCGCGTAGCGCGGCAAGTGCAATACCGGAGGAGCAGCCGTATAGTCCCGACAGTAGGGATACAGGCTCCTCCGGAACTGCGCCGCTGGAGGCCACCTTGGGGTTTAGTCAGTTCGAGTCCGGCACACCGCCCTCTGGATCCCCGTCCGGAGGATAACGGCTCGTGGGAGTTCCTCAAGTAAAAAAAAAAAAAAAAAGTGATCTTGGTTTGAGACTTTATAATTTACTATGTTCCTAGCTCAGCATATGGTAAAAGGCGACAATGGTGGAAAAAATATGAGGTATAATTATATGTATAAATTGATATTTTGATAACGTAGGCCAGAGATTATAGGTACACTTGTCACCTATTTAAAAAACAATTTTTTTTTTGTTAAATAAGTAATGGTTTATTGCACAAAAAAATTACACGAATTACAAGTTACAACAGAAAACAAATTGCAGGAATTGCATTGTGCATTGGGAAAAGTGCACTATCAAGTTGTACAGAGGCCCCCAAACTAGGCTGTGCCTGTACCTTGGGCAACCAAATATAATTTAATATTAATAATAGTTATTATAACCTATGAGTTATTGCACATGCAGAAAGGAAGGATTTAGGAGCCGCGGAAGGCCCAGGCTCACCTAATACGACCGGATTGGTCGTGTATTAACAGAAGGTGATGTTATGAGTCATAAAAACCGTAGAGCTTGTATGAAAAGGATCATGAATATTGAAGAGGCGAGTGAGGTGTGTATGGATCGTGCCATATCGCCTTCGGTTCTCT
Source organism: Glyphodes perspectalis (assembly GCA_951394215.1). NCBI lineage: Eukaryota > Metazoa > Arthropoda > Insecta > Lepidoptera > Crambidae > Glyphodes > Glyphodes perspectalis. The sequence continues at coordinate 4,334,811 of OX596226.1, read as the reverse complement.
CTGCCTACCCCGCTAGGGAAGTGGCGTGAAGTTTAGTTAGTTTATTAGTTAGTAATTTAGATGAATAGGTACAATGTAATTAGCACTAAGAGGATCAAGTAGGAGCTTTAAAACATCTAACCCATCACAATTATATATTTTTCTAAATATTGGTGAAGGAATTTATTGCTCCTTGGAATTTGGACAGCCTCTTTGGGGATTGAGGGAGTGGTGATTTATGTAAGTATGTGGTTCAATCGGCGATTGGTGTAAAAAAAATACATTAAAGCTTAAACAGTATTCATTTTATTATTCTGAGCGTTCGTTGCTACATCATTCATTAGACGATTAGTAGTTAAACTAATTTATTACATAATTGGGACAAGGCTCTTCGATGTTAGTAGGTAGGTACAATTTACTAAGTTCTCCTATTTATAACAAGTGTTAATGGTCCCCCGAAAGATAAAGTAAACAATTACATATTACTTAAAAGTTGACCTTAATTTTCAAATCACTTCAATTTATATTACGATATAATTCGAAATAAATTTTGAGATAAGTTTGAAAATAGTTTTGTAACAAATCTTAATGTAGAAAAATGTAGGTAATCTTAATTTTTGTTTTCATATAACTAAAATATCTTACATTGATTAATATTTCTTGCAATATTTCAAAACTCTTGTTTGAATACTTACTCTTTAGGGGGAATTTTAAGAAAAATTACTTAATATACTAACAGTCTCCAAAAATTAAGTATGCACTTAAAACATAAATCATAACTAATTTCATGAAACAGTTTAATAGACTGTCTAAGAGCTCATTATTGGTGTAAATTCCAAATTTATATTTCAATGTTTTTTTCAGGCAAAAAATAACACTAAATAATACGTTTACATTCAACGAAATAAAAAAATAAACAGCAACGTAATTAATAAATTTATTAGTACAAAAATAATACTAGAACATTCTATTTTTTGGTGTTAGTAATTACACAACAAATCTTATAATACTAAAAATAAATACTTTTAAGTAAACGACATTTCATTGCACGAAAAAAGTATGACGGACAAAAAAATATTATAATATTTACACTTGCTTACTTATCATTTAAATGTTGAGATTATGGGGAAATACCAAAAATACTTTTTATATTAAGTAACAACTACTTAAAATGAGTGAAAAATATGAAGTGTACGATATTATATTCAATATTCTTATGGGGGTAAGTAATACCTTATGTGATAAATGGATTTTAATGGCACTTTTTGAATAAATACATAGCAAAATAAGCATTTGATCAGTCCTAATTATGTACATTGCGTATATGTGTATATATTCTGTGCGTTGTGAAACAAATCATAGTTTGATAATCAGATGTAAATTAAATAGATATATTGCCCACTTATCACTATAATTTATAATTTGTATATGTCGTCTGAAATGGTCAATATTTAGATTGAAATTTCATAAAATCCGATATTGCCAAGTAATGATGTTAAAAGAGTTCATAAAGAAAGAAGCGGGCTTTAACATAAAAAGAATTGAAATATTTCACAGTTCTACATAAAACGTCGCTGCCTAATACGGAGCATATACCTGACAATACAGGCCAAAAAAATGATATCTTGTCTATGGCACAAGACAATCAAAGCTCAGGGAGATTTGACAAATTTATTTACAATTTCAAAAAACTATCAGTATAATCTTAAAATTAGCTAGAACAACTTGATTATTATACATCGAAGGAATTCAAAAAGTGGAGTAGAAAAACAGACGGATTAATTTCATTCTAAATGCAAGATATCACTCAATATAAGCTCATTGGAATTTGTTGACAACCTGTTTCACCCAACTGCCTTTGGGATCTTCAAACGATTCCGTTCTCACTTCATTATCGCTCCTGTTGCTAGGAACATTCGCTTTATCTGTGCTACTACTTGGCGTTACTTTGTGGGTCTCTTTTGAACCGTTATCACTCAAACTTCGTTCGAAAGTCGCCACTTTGGTCGTGATTGGCTTGGGTTTCACCATTTGACTCGGTTTCTTAGCTATCTGGCTCGGTTTTACGACTTGACTTTTCGACATTAACTCTATCTCCATTCGCCGTTCCAAAACCGACTTGGAAGCTATTTTTGGAGGTTCGTTCGATTTCTTCACTTCATTTGTTCTTATTTTACGAGTGGCTGAGTCTAAACTGGCTCTTTCGAAACTAAGTCTTTTCATTTGTATATTGCCTGGTTTAGATTTACTTTCGTCCATATCTTTTGGTTCTTTCGTTTTTTCATTCATTTTCGTTTTATCTGGTTCTATTTTACTTGTATCACTAGGTGTTGATTCAGACCTAACAACTGCAGCTTTGTAATTTGTATTCCGTTTTATAGTTCTCATGTTAACTGACTCTGCAGATGACGATTGATCGTGGTTTTTAAGTAACGTGTTGTTTTTGTTGATGTTTGTCACTTTGAAAGACGTTGAAGCCGGAACATTAGTCATTTTCGGCTTAGCTGGTACTGGGGGTGCAATTTTCGTTTTGGTTTTCTCTATTATGTCCACCCTTTGTTCGTTATGTTTTTCAACAACATGCGATTTGTTCGTTTTAATTACTGTAGTCCCGCTATTTGTAGTTATTCTTTCATTCACATTTGTAAAAGTCCTCTTCTGAGTTTTAATTGATGCACTCCTTTTTATGCTTTCAACTCTTGTAACAACTTTGCTTACGACTTTACTACTCGAATCTACTTTAATTTCTTCTTCTTCTTGATCCGAATAAACAGCTGAATCTCTAAACATGTCCTCATCTGTGATATGTTCAATCTTTTCAAATGATTTCTCATAATAACTCTCGTCGGCATTAACTTGTGCAGGAGATTCAATATTAGCAGTGACGGTAGCATTTGGTTTACTCTCTTGGTACGCGCCTTCACTTGACGACGTAACAAATGAAGAATTGGAAAATAAACTATCTGGCCGTACGGCATTTTTGTTAATAAGCACGTTAATATTCTTAAACGATGACTTTTCACTGACTAATGTCATTGGGTCAACGTAATCTGATTGGGCTATTCTAGCACCTAAATGTTTGCTGCCTTGCATATAAATGGGTAGTTTGTTTAAGCTTTGGTAAGAGCTAGTGTTGGATCTAGAAGGCGATGAGGTACTTCCTACAGAACTGGATATGTTTGTCACCATACTAATACTTTTATCGTATGTAGGACGTATCTCAGGTTTCTGTGTAATGTTGTCACAACTATGTGATAATAGTTCAATGTTGTTCTTCTCATTCTGACTTTCAGTTAGAGTACTATGCTCACATACGCTTTTACTGAGAATGTCACTTTTATTCGCTTGTGTAACCGATGTCGTTAGATTGACGTCGGTTGAAGTTATAACTACTTTTATTTCATTTTTCATAAGATTATTTTGTGTGTCCTCAGTAGAAACTTGTGTTTTAATTATATCTGCTCTGTTCTGATTGTCGTCTGAATGCTCATCGCCAATTATGCTTTTGAATCTCTGAAGCAGGTTCCTAGAATAACTTCGGGGATTCAAAGCTGATCTTTTCTCATTCGTTGGACTTTTCAAATCTGATTTAGCGCTGTCTGGACTACTTTGATCATTTGCATTGACTTCTGTATCGTCATTGCTTTTGTTTGGCGTTTTGTTTTTGAAACGACTCAACACATTTCGGAGTGATAACATATTACTAGTTGGTTTATAAATTTTATGCTCGGGGTGTATTACTTCAATTTCAGGTGGCTTTTCATCATTTCGGTCTAAAGGCAAAACTTCACAAGAAGAAGTAGTAGATGTGTTCAAATTAGGTTGAGAAACCGTTAGAAGATTCTCATTTTTATTTTTGTCCATATTTATTTCTTCAAAATTACTTTTGTAGCATCTATCTATTTCTTCTTCCAGCTCTAAAGTCGACTGACTAATATTTTGAGTGTATTCAGATTCGGAACCTTTAGTGCTCTTATTAAATTTTAGTATATCTCCTTCACTCATGTAATTTTCAACATCGTCATAACTAATTTCACTTTTATCAGATGCGATAGTGAAAGGTCTATCCGTGCTCATGACTTTTCCGTCCCTGTTCAGATATGTCTTGCTATTGCTGTTAGGTTTATATTTAAAAGAGTTTAGATTATTTTCTTCTTGTGTACTCGTAACTACTTGGAAACTTCTAGGAAGCGATCCTGATTTTCTGTCGCGCGATACATTGAAGTGTTCCTTCTGGCGACTCAACCATATTTCTGGTGTATTGGGGCTTTGCTGGTCTGGACTCATAGGTAAGTATTCTCCAGGTAAGCTATCTGGTACTTCTTTTTTCCGTCGACATACCTCAAGCAAGTTATCGTAGATGTTTTCTGATTCTATATTAGCAGGACCCTGGTGTTCCATAGCTACGTAGTAATCAGCTGTTGCAGGACAATCTACCTTCTCAGGGGATTTTACAGGGACATCATAAACGCCGTCTACATCTTGTAAATTATTTGCCTTATTAAATGATAAGTATACGTAATCAGAATCTGGAGTGTGAGTTATAATTTCTGGTATAATTTGTCCTGGATTTGGAGGCGACGGCAATCTTTTAGGTCTCGTCAAATGTGTATGATGTTGAATTACTTTACTCTTGGTATTTAAAGAGTGAAGACTTTCATCATCTCTATTTTCAACTCTTAGGGTTTCGTAGATATGTTCATCTTCCAAGACAGTATCTACATCTATTCTAGTATCTGGTTCGATTTCGTCATCGATTTGTTTATCAGAAGTGTTCAAGTCAAAATTTTCTGACGTTTGTCTACCATATTTTGGTTTTAATTTTGAAGAATCAGCATTACGAGCTAGAATTACATGTTCAGGATTAGAGTGTGACTTTAAAAGTCTTTGATGACGTCTGTTGGCACTATTCCTTAGCTGCTGCTTTTTTAGCAACTTTTGAAATTCACGATTCTGCATTAATAGTTGAGAAATTATCTGTTCTAATGGTTGTTCACTCTCTTCACAACTCTCTTGTACTTCTTCGTGATTTCCATCAACCTCACAAGTCTTTTCTTCTGCCTCTGAACCTTCTGTAATCACTTTCTGTTTATTTAAGTACTTTACCTTCTCTAGTTCATTCTTTTTAAACGAATCAGTTTTTTCAATTAGCTTTTTGTAAGTCTCCTCATCGATATCTTCATCTTTGCTAATCGTTTCAGGAATAGTCGAGCTTTGCGAATCACCCTTGGACTTATCTACATTAAGGCTGTCGTTAGACTCTGATATGTGTAAGATATTCTCCGTGGACACATCAGTAGAAAAGTCAGCATAAAATTTTGCCGTAGTGTCAGAGCCAAGACGCAATCCCTTTGCTCTATTCTTCTTCAATTTTGAAATTTTCTTTGGTATGTTTTTAGTATTGTACATTCTTATTTCTACGTTTAATTTCCCAGTACCGTTACCATTTCTTTTCCTGTTATCTAACTCGGGGTCGGATATGATGGTTCCATCTGCATTTTTTACTTTTCTTGTAATTTTGTTAGACCCACAATTTCTACACTCAAATTCTATTTTTTCGCAGCCTCTAGATTCAGTTCTTTCGCTATCACTATCTTGAGATTTCTTCGTTATATTCGTGTTAGGTGGTAATCCAGGCTCTGATTTTCTTCTCCAAGTTCCTATTTTAGACAACTTAGACCTTTGAGGATCATCCTTCGACTTAGACCTCATTATATCGGTCTTCTTCTCAGTATCATTGCATCTGGATTTCCTCGAATGTATTGTAGTTGTCGAATCAGTCACAGCTATGTTTTCTTTAATTTTAGCACATTTTAGACACGTTTTTTGTATATTCCTGACATTGAGTAAGGAATTGTTAGCTTCAGTCAAGTCTTCCCTACTTTTGCTGCTGTCCGTGTAACCTACAATATTATCAGATGAGTGGTATCCTCTAGTTTTGTTCAAAGAACTAGAGCTATCTTTACTAAAGCTTTCTTGAGAGGATTTGAAGTCCGAACATCGACAATCAGATGGTTTTCTCTCTAATTGCTCAACGCTTCCAGAATCGATGTAGTGTAGAGACCTATCGCATTCCGGGCATTTCTCCCCAATCAGTTCGCCGTCTTCGTTCCGACAGGCACATTTCTCGTCTCTTACCTTATCTTTAGTAAGTTCTGTCTCGCAGTCGGAGCAAAGTTCAACGTAGCAGTTCTCGCAAGTGTAATCTGTTCCTTTCTCGGCTGATACTTGGTTGCAGTCGCATTCTCGTGATTCGGACCTCGAGTCGGGTACTGTGTGCTTCCTACTCGTTTTCTTCAGACGGCCCCTGATGCCGTTTTCGAAGGATTTCCTCCTCTCTCTGTCCAGTTTCCGTTTCTCGAGGTACTCGGGCGCTGATAACTGCTTCCTCATAGATGCTTGCGTTATGAGGTTGTGAGACTTTTCAGCTAACATGTCATCTGGAATGTAGGGTTTGATCAATTAGTAAATCATCTTTGTTGGCTGGCGTTTAGATCCTTTGGAAAAAAGCAGAATAATAATAATAAATTCTCTAGACTGACACACCAATTCCCTAGTTCCAAAAGAAGCTTATGCTTGTACTATGGATACTAGGTGAACGGATATACATACTTAAATACGTTTATAAACATCCATGACTCGAGTACAAACGTCCATGTTCATCACACGAAACATTTGGCCAGGGTCTCTGACCACTCGACCAACGGGCCTGTCAATAGATATGTATATTTATTTTTTGTTAGATACATATAAATAAGTTTTTATTTATTTATTTATTAGAATCTCCAAAAAGGATACATTATTAAACAAAATTATAAATGGCTTTCTACTAATAACATTGTTTGCTCGTGCTCCAACAATTATAGGAGATCACATAAATTGACGGATATAAATTTACGGCCCAATGAGATAAAAGGATACATTTTGGAGTCATTCGGTATCAATATCAATTAAAATTTAATATAAGTATGTCACCTCCCATCAACTCCATGACGTAAACTTGATGTGCTAGTATGAACAATTAACCTATTCATTATTTTTTTACAAATCTACTGCTTTTAAAACTCTCCCATCAACTACTCACCATCAGTTTTGTTCTGCCCCAACTCCATCACGAGTTGTCTCGCGTGCGAGGGTATGACTGCGTTGTAGTTTTCCAGGATCACCTGAAATTCACATTATCGTTACAAATATCATATAACATATTTCTGAAAACATTGCCAAAGTTTCTTGTGGCAGAACGTGTGCATAAACCAACAAATTTAAGGAATTAAGTGTGGTAAGGGGATTTTCTTACCATAGAGGGGTGATGAATAACCATGACCAGACCAGACTATTTTTGGATGGTCTAGTTCCAATATCAAACATAATGTATCCTACCTTATTTTGTAGTGACATCATGGTCATGTTAGTTGATACAGAATTTTTACATTGCATTAATATTGTGGCAAAAGATACTGAACTCACCCTCTTAAGCAACAGAGTCCACTCTCGCTTGTGTCTTAGCGACCTGGCCTGCAGAGTCAGCTGTGAGCGCGGCTCGTCCCACGGGATCACGTGGAACGACAGTGGCGCCCCCGCGATAGACTCCACTAGCATCATGTTGTTGCACTGTTTATATGAAAATAGCACATAAATTAGTATTAGCCATCAGCTGATAAGTTGCTGGTTATTTTAATGTAAGTGTCTAACCATGTGTGCTAGGTAGGCAACCAAATATTATACAGTAGGAATACAAATATTCATTGTGTTGTACAAAATGGCTTGAAATTGGAAACGATTAATTTAAGAGATAACAAATTTCGACTTTATGGCGAGGGACAAAAATACTTTCTTTTAAGTAATCATACAAAAAAATTATAATAACCAAAACTTATTATTATTAATAATAATGAGAGTAATTTGTGACATAAATAAATAAATATCAGGCAACATCTCATAAATTGATTTGACTACGAGCTAAGTAGTTCAAGTACATAAGTTACAGATATAACATTTAGCAGTGGTTACATATTTTTTTACAAATATATACTTAAATAAAATAATAATTTATTATTAACATCCAGACACAGAATAATCACAAGTATTCATTACACGAATGTTTGCCATGGATGGGGATCGAACCCATTACTCTTGAACCAAAGCACAGCGTCACCACCGTATGTGCCGTCGAGCCAGCCGAAAGTTAAAGGTTGAAAAACACTGATTTACGGCGAAGGCTCTCACCATTATGTGCGACTTGCAGGCCAGGATGCCGTCCTCCCGGTTCTTGGTGACGAGCAGCATCTTATCGAACAGAAACACGTGTCTCATGCCTTTCGCGCCGAGTACTCTGCAACGGAAAGTAGGAAATATGATACATACATATTACATACATACATACATAACTAACATACTAACTAACTAAACTTCACATACATAACATCTTAATAATACATAAATTACGCGTCACGTCGTTTGTCCGCGATGGACTCCGAAACTACTTAACCGATTTTAATCAAGTTTGCACACCGTGTGCAGTTTGATCCAACTTGAAAGATAGGATAGCTTACATCTCAATTTATTTAACCCGATTAATATGTCATTGACTGTTAGGCGGAACGAAGTTCGCCGGGCAGCTAGTACTTATATATAATCTTCACGGCTGCAATCCCCGAAGAGGTAGCCAGAGTCCAAGGAGTGCACTACATTTAGCCGAAAATAAAATATATTTGAGTTAGATGGAAAATTATGAGAAAGCAGTGACAAGTGGCTAGCTCGACGTCTCCATAATCACAAACCTTTACGACACGCTAGGCAACTGTGTAGTCGGCACATACTATTTTAGATCCAGATCAACATGGGGCTAATCTTTATATATATAAAAATTTCGTGTCACAGTGTTAGTTGCAATTACTCCTCCGAAATGGCTTAACCGATTTCGATGAAATTTTCTATGTACACTTGGTAGGTCTGAGAATAGGTTGTTATCTATTTTTCATACCCCTAAGTGATAAGGGTAGTCCAACCCAAAGCATTAACTTGAGAACGACCGATTCCGCAAATTATTTTTTATTTGCGTTTGTTATTGTCAGATGAAGGTTCTTATGGAAGAAAAAAAATAAAAAAGATGCTTGGTAAATAAAAAAAAATGGGTATTGAAAATCCGAGAACGGGGCGTTACGAAGTGCGCCGGGTCAGCTAGTATGATATAAAATCTTATTATTTATCTAATTTCTGCAGGAAGAGGGGAGGGCAGGAAAAGGGAAGGGTGGTAAGAGGGGGCGTACTCCAATGGTTCGGACAAGGAGAAAGAATTGACAAGGCGGATATACAATGCGAAAGTTGAAGGATGCAGGTATCGCGGAAGGCCCTGACTCCCTTACCACGACCAGATTATTAGTGTGTTAACAGGTGATGTTAGGAGCCATAATAACCGAAGAGCATGTATGGAAAAAGTAATGAATGTGGTGTGTAAGGATCGTGACATATGGCGGTTTCTAGAAAGGAGGCAAAACCCTAATAAGCTAAACAAGTTAAATCATGTTACCCTAGAAAATTAACTGTACTAAATTACCTGAACGTCCCCTCAGCACATAATTCTCCGTATGTAGTCAAATCCGGCCCATTCCATCCGTAGAGAAGTGATTGAATTTCCTGAAAAGTTACAATAATAATACGATTAAACTTAAGCGAAAACTTTTGCAAAAATTCGCCCTGAGCGCCATCGAGACATTCGCCCCAGTCGCCATTGAAACATTCGCCCTGGACGTCTTAGAAACATTCACCCTGGTCGCCATCGAAACACTACCCTGGGCGCCATAGAAATTCATAGTTGCCCTGGGCGCCATTGAAGCATTCACCCTAGGCGCCATCGAAGCGTTCGCCCTTTAAATCTTTTCACCTAAGGAGGTATATGTGTGAGATTAGTAACTGCCTGTAGGTATATCCTATGTAGTGTTAGAGCGGTACAGAAGATGTTGATGTTGCAGGACAAAAGATGGTGGCAGATTCATATTATTAGTCGATTTTCTTGATTTGACGATTTGTGTCTGTATCAAATCTAAATAAATAAAGAGTATTTTGACTTTGACTTTGAATTTGCTGACCTGCACTCGCACGGCATGCTCGTGGCGCCTCTTCATGTCGTCGATGTGCTGCGCGATACCGGTCATCTTCAGCAACGCGTACTCCGTCTCGCTAGATGCGCACTGTTTCACTACGTTCTGAAAGAAGATAGAGCAATACTTTAGTAGTTGTTTTTTTAAACACGAGAGTTCTTTATGCATTTCACCTCGCCTCAGCGAGCGGCGAGCTTATTTGAAACCTGGTCACAAAATTTAAAATTAAATTCAGAGGGTTTCTTAACCTGTGGTTCACTGTGGTCTTAGTGACCCACAAGCATGTTTTTAATGGTATTTTAAACATACCAACCACCAATTAAATATTCCCTAACTTATTTCACTTTAGGTCCATTATACATCACAATTCGTATAGTTATCGTTTGTAACAATATAAAATCTATTGATAACATGGATCCGTAAATCGAGTATTGATCCGCGTAAAAAAATCTTGGGAAAAATCAGGAAATAACAGTAAGAGTGTTTAACAGTATGGAGAATAAACATGAAATAGCGGTATTAAGTGGGGAGAGACTTGAGTGTTACAATAACGCGTCTTGGAACTTATAACATTGGAGATCGAGAGGGCTAAAATAACCCATATGAAATAACTACAACTTTGTAAAATTCCGCGAAACATGCTTTCGGCGAATAGTAGCATCGGTTGAACTAAAATCGAACTGACAAAATAATACGTAGTTCGCCAGTAATACGAAGTGGGTACGTAGAGTAATTTTGACATGCGGCTTTCCACATAAGTTGTGTTAAGTACTTACCAACACAGGTTTAAAACATATAAATAACGGACCAGTTTAAATCAACTCATGTCGCATATGGGGCTCCTGGCCATATCATTTGATACCACCACTCTGCGAATCCCTATAGGAACTATGAAATCGTCACGGACCAGTTTGAACCACCTCATCTCGCATATGAGCCTTCTGTATCCACCATTCAGCTACTACTCCGCTCCGAGAATCCCTGCAACAACTATGAGATAGTCATGCTTAACTGTTGTATTAAGAGCTGACCTGCAACAGCAGATGGTACTTCAGGATCCGCTGCACTGGCTTCAGCAGGTAGGACGCGAGCGGCAGCGGGTGGCGCAGCGCCACCTGCCGCTCGCGGAACTGCCGCGCGCTTTGCGGGTTCGACGCCAGGCGAGCCAGCCGCTCCATGGTGCGCGGGTAGCCTGTGCAGTATGACGCGTAGACGGAGAAGCCGGCGGTGTTGTTGACGAAGCACCGGGCGATGCAGGTGGCGTCTAGGCGGCAGGTATTCAGCTCTTCGCATAGGGATCTGAAGAGACACATTCATCACATCATTCCATTTATTTATTACGACCCCCCCCCCCACACCTAAATTGTTTGCGCCTTTAACGCTTCAACCTTTTAGCCGAGGAGTGCGGATTCAAACCCGGTCACGTCCCTCTGGATTTTTCAAATCTATGTTACGTATTTATAACCACTAGCTCGACGGTGAGGGAAAACATCGTGATAAAACCTGCAAATTCAAACAACTTGCAACAAGGGTTGCGAAGGTCAGATCGGCAGTCGCTTTAATGTAATTATCAGACTCGAAAAATCCTGGACTCACAACTCTTCCAGATTTTATTTTTAAAACAAAGATCCTGCTCAAAGCGTAAAAGTAAAAGTAGAAAGATGATGATATTTTTTTATATTTAGTTTTGAAATCAATAAGTAGTAGAATATGCTAAGACGTAACTTAAGTGTTTTGATAGTTCATTAAGTATGTCGAAGATTGGCGGTATAAACTACCCATTTATATCGAAAAACATTACGTTCTACAGTGAGCGTAGCATTATTCTCGCCATTAATAAATAGTCAAGTATAAATAGTACTAAAGTGGTACAAAACTAAGGACATATAAAATCAAAGTCACTTATATCACCGACAAAGTTTCCTACAGATGCAATCAATTTTAAACGTGCGCAATAAAAACAACAGGAAATATACAAACTATTTAATTACCTTTTGTATAAGAAACATGCATTTTAAAACGAACTAGGTGCACATTAAAATACACAAGCGCGTATTTCCCGCGACGCCATAACACCCAAGAATGACGTCTTTTCCTTTGTAATGCACATACTTTCGTTCAAAGCATGCCATTCTTCCCTAAAGAAATTGCACCATTGTTTTGCGCATTTTTACGACGGGCACGCAACGAGAAAACCGTACGTGACCGTTCAAAAGGAACGTATATTTTAATGATTTGCCGATCATTTCTCATTTCTCCTTTTGCGATCTCAAAGCCGGCGGGAAAGACAACTACTTTTTCCATTATCACTTTGATTGAGCAATAAAACTCAATTACCTTTACGCGGCACGACTACACAAGTGGGACGCTTTAAAGTGTATTACTAATGGGCCAATAAACATCCCGTTGGAAATAATAATCGTTTAATAGTTGCGGCGCGAGTGTACCGCCTTGCGGAACCCCGCGCGCGGTATGAAACAGCAACGTTGCAACGCTGCAATAAATTGGCAACATTTTATGCACTCGTGTGGTTATGGACGGGAGATTTAACACCATGGTATCAGGTTAAACAGGGCATGTAATAAGATCTAAACTCTGTGGTCGACGTTGTCGGACGCCGATGTTAAATATAGATAGGAAACGTGAACGTGTCGGCTGGAGATTGCACTTAATTTAAATCGAGTGTTAACAAATCCGCGTCAGGATTTAAATCGGTTAATTGTCGGATTACTTGCTTCTTATACGATTTGGGACGTGAGTTTATTTAATGTTCTCTTACGTTTACAGATTTAGTATTCATATAATATTAGCATATAGAATATATGATTCAAAGAAGTAATTATTCGTTTGATTCTTATGGCATAGTTTCTCTTTAACTGTCCAGAAGGTAGATAGGTACAAGGTAAAATATAACTGTTTCTATAATCATTATTGGGTTCATAAAACACCATGAGGATAATAAAATAAAGACTGCAATTATGCCACAATGCAAGACAAATCATCATTATCATCCATTGTCTAAATATTTGTGTGTGTATATGAACAGAACAATTCTATTGCGTGCAATTAACACTGATTAATTTGCTTGGATAAAGTCACTTTCTTGCACTTCTAGTGAATCATTAGAACAACACGTTCATCCCATCTTGATGATTTGTGTTCACGATGAAGTGACATTAAAATACACCGACTTGTAGAATTAAATTTGATTTTGTTTAGATATCGTGGATACATACCAATGATTACCATAATTTTCATAGTCAGGTCCCGTAGTTGCACTTAAAATATAATCCAGGATGTAACTGACTGATTATTACGTTCGAGCGAATGCCTAGATACAACTAGGGTTGCGAAGGTCAGATGACCAACCAGACAATTTGGATCATGGGTACACATCCATAGTATTTTGAATGCGCAGGTCTCATCACAATGTTTTATCTGAGCCATATTGTCATAATGTTTTACTGCCGAGCAAGTGGTATAAATCCATGCAAAGATTACTTATACTGAAAATAATTTATCAAAAAAATATATAGGTAAGTACTTTTAGACGTTCGGAATAATGTAAATAATAACTTGTATGCTTTCGACGAGTATAACAACTTACAATAACAAAATCTTAACTTACGTAAGTCGCCTCTTGAACCTAGTATTAATACAAGTACAATTTTATAGACGAGATAAGTGAGAGAGCTTGATGTGATTCGGTATTCAGGCCAAACCAGTAACATTACACTTAATTGCCCAATTAACACCTCATCAGATACGTGTAGATAAGTATAACAAATAATTACCTATGCTTACTAGTTAAAAAAAATAGATTTGAGAGAGATACATTTTTTCTTCACCGTCTTCCTACCGTTATGTGCCGTTTTTTTTTGAGACGACATCGGTTTTTGGCCGAAGGCGGCCTTTACTACCTACCGGACTGGCGGGGGAGCGGAAAACTCTCACCCCTAAATGTCCTGTGATTAGACGGAGTCTGCTTAGACCATGATCCAGGAACCGAATCTGGTAAGTACATTGCAACAACTGCCTGTCTGATGTTCGTTTGATTCGAGAGACATTTTTTATATTGACACAAATATTTGTTTACGAAACAACTCTTAGCTACGGATTTAAATGCCACAAGTAAAATCTTAGTATAATGAACTTAGTTAATAGTACTTTATACTCATAATGCGTTAGTCTAAACATTTACTTACTTTATTTATAATTAAAAGGGGTTTTGAATACGTAAATGTTATGTAAATATTTATTACTAAGACATAATTCAACATATTTAGTCTAATCAAATGTGGGAATGTTTACTACATTAATCTTATTAACCCTTCTAAAGAATCTCGATCCAATTTTAATCTGAGAACATATCGCAGTTTAAATCACTTTAATGACCATAAACCAAACCAGAGACAATAAAAGCCTCCCGCCGAGCAAGAGCGCGTGACATAGACACGAGTAATTCTATACTCTATGGAATGTTTAAAAGGGCCCCGGGTAAAAAGGGAACGATTTGTCGCAGGCATTCAAGAATGATGCAGTTAAAATATAAATATGGCGGTATGTTCGCCGTTTTCGTAATAGTTAGAGTCAATAGTGTTTTTAATTTGGCTACTGGGTTCTGTACGAATTGATTAAACGAAATAGGCTATTTTACTCAAAAAATTTTTACGTCCACTATAGAGATTACAAAAAAATTTTGTTTACGTATTTTTCCTTTTGTTCCGCAAACCAAAAGTGATAAAGATACAACGCGTTAATGTACCGCGTGACGTCACTAGGAGTAAAATTTTACCGCCCAAGTGACGTAAAACGCCCCATTTCATATCTTTGAAGTGCTGTATCTTTTTAATTTTTCGAGTATTAGATCAAGCAAAAAATACGTATTAAATTAAATCTAAGTTACGGACTATAAACAAAATTTGAGTAAAATACCCCATTGCATGTATGATGATCACTCTCCAAATCGAAGTGTGAATGAGAAACAAAGAGAAGCATTGATCAGAAAGTCCAAATCAACCAGTCCTGGACTTTAATCATCTCATCATTTTCCTGACCAATGCTTAATCGAGATCCACTTAGATTGACCATGATCCAGGATTTAGCGAGGCTTTTATTTCCATTGTAGCGACTATCCATACCACCTTCGTAACTCTTAGACAAAATGGATCATGAATATATATTCATAATTTTTTCAATATGCAGATATCCTCACATCATATCTCCGTCTATTTGAAATCATTTTACATCTTGTACAGAAACCAATGGTTTCGTACGCGCGGGCCCCCAAACAACCCTCAGTGACGTTTGACAGTCCCTCGCTATTATTCTGACACCCTCCGGGAGGGATTACTTATTGCTGAGTTCCTTTACTGACGTGGACTGACGATCTGACTCAAAAGTTTCCATTCATATTACAACCTAGCTGTTGTTCACTATTTTGTCCGAAGGGATTAAACAATTGTTTTTGTTTAATCGTGTTTTATTCTCGCAACGAAAGGTAGATAGATAGATATAAAGATAAAACGTTACAATAAAAACACAAAAATTAGAAATAAAAACAAACAACCAATTAATACCAAAAAATAGGAACAAATTACTACACACACATACACATAACATCACGCCCATAATTCCCGAAGGGGTAGGCAAGTCAAAGGGGCAGCAGGCCCCTTTAAGCACATTCAGCGAAAAACAAAACTGGGCTGGGTTAGATGGAAAATTGTGAAAAAGTAGTGACAAGTGGCTAGCTCGTCGCCTACACAATCACATACCCAAAACCCCATATACTATTAGTCGCCTAACGACATGCTAGGCAAGAAACACTGTTGGCACATTCTTTTTTAGTCCCCGACCAACATTGGACAAACAAATTACTAATACAATAAAATAAATTAATGTCTGCTGCAGCAAAAAAATGGGTCATGGCTCAGTAGGTAGCCTATATCAGTGTTTAAAGTCCTATCTATTTTAATGCTGACATACAAATTTACACAATTCCGCATTTCGAATATTAGCAACGATAGAAATGATTTCGTATATTGCTCAGCTACATTACCTGTTAAAGGCGTAGATCCCTTCGATGTTGTTGAACAACTCTGCTAGCTCGTCCTCAGCGAAGGTGACCTCCCTCCTCCACACGTGGAGGTAGCCCTGAGGAGCAATAACTCAAATTTAATAAGTCTTAAATTATACAATACCAGAGACCCGCTCAGGCTTCGCACGGAGAGCATAAAACAGTATGAAACATAAACCTTCCTTTTGAATCACTCTATAAGAGAAGAAAACTGCGTAAACATTTTTTGCATAGTTTAAAAGACAGACAGAAGTGGCGAATTAGTTTGATATTATGTGAAGATGTACGAACAAATAGTCAGTATTCTATAAGTAATATTTAAATTGAAAAAAAAATTGCTCATGGTTAATACGTTATACTTTCACGTCTTAAATACTCCCTTATAATTTATTAAAGATCTTTTTTCATCCAAACAATTAACTTTCCGAGCCATAGAAACAAACGAGCGAAATCGTAGCAAAAGCTTTTTATAGATAGCTTTATACATTTGGACAATAAATATATAATCAAATTAAACAAATTAAAATAACTTAAGTTAAAATCACTGCTATACAAGATTCAAATCAAAATAATAATTAGTCAAGCGTATTTTTATTTAAATGTATAGATAATGATAAATTCCCACATATTGGGGAATCAACAACTTATAAACTTGTGAACCTGGTTTCCCAAATCACTCTTCCTACAAATCTATTAAAAATGTAAATAGTTAACAGATAAGTAAACGAGGGAGATAATTTAAAAAGGCCTTGCGTATCAGATCGACTGCTCAGTAAGGCGAAGACTTCGTGATCCAGTGATTTAGATATCACGTTATCGGACAACTGCTACTTTCTACTGCGCACGCGCCGGCTATCGCGTTACATCTGCTGACACCGCTTAGGCTAACGTCCGCTCAGTAGTGGGAGCTAAGCGATGCGCGATAAACCTGTACAGTGTGAACTGAACGCGCACGCTTAAGTTTTTCTACTAACAACCCTGAATAAATTTAACACAAAAGCTGATTATATAAAATTCGTGCGCTAAAAGTGTGCCTTTATCTTTGTTTCGATCGGTTAAATATAGCCCAATCTCACCCGGATGATAATGATAAAACAAAGGATTTACAACAAAGACATTATGATGTTATAAATACGTAATTCCGTCATGAGACCTGGCATCTTACTAAACTATATTTTTGGAACTAATTTTATGAGTAAGATATTAAACCTAAACACAAGAGTACATCGATCGACCTTTTGTCTTCATCCCCAAACCTACTCTTTGACAAGCTCGATGGCGCATTCGGTGGTGACCCTGCCCCATCCGCCAAGAGTTGTGGGTTCGATTCCCACCGAGGACAAATATTCGTGTGATGAATACTTGTGTTTGTTCTGTGTCTGGGTGTTAATATCCAATATTTAATATATATATTTGTAATACCACTGTTGTTTCTGATATCTGTAATACAAGTGCTTAAGCTACTTACCTCGGAGTCAGATCAATGTATGTGATGTAGTCTGATATTTATTTACTCCACCAGAAATTAACATAGGTTTTGCACAATGAGCCAAAACGACTCAATCAATAAAAAAGGGTTCTTCAGTTAATTGAACAAATCATACATAACTAATCTATGTATTTCGTTTTAAGTATTCTACAGTTTCATAATCATTTGCTCCTACTGGATCACCGGGTTTAATTTCTCCTATAGAACCTGAATCATGGTATTGTAATCTTTATAAGAACGGATTATACAAAAATAATTACGTATACGAATGAAATATAGACTGAGATCCTATTTCTTTATTTCTCCACTAGCTTCTGCCCGCGGTTTCGTTCGCGTGGTACATCGATGAAACATAGCCTATATGTTATTCGGGTGTATGAGTTATATTATACTAAAGTTTAATTAAAATCCATTCAGCAGTTTTTTGTGAAAGAGTAACAAACATCCATCCATACATACAAACTTTCGCATATAATATTATTAGGATTTACCACTATGTACTTATTTTAAGTTTTTATATCCCATTGCAGGTTTAAGCTTTTGCCGTGTTCCGCCACGTACGACGACCCTACTAATCTCATCCACAAGTTAGTGGTCTTATCTCAATATACGTACCATACATACATAACACATAATAGATACATACATAACAGAGTCAAAAGGACAGCAGACCCCTTTAACCACAGTTAGCCAAAAATAAAACGGAGCTGGGATAGATGGACATTTTGTGAAAAAGTGGTGGCAACTGGCTAACTCGTCGCCTACACAATCTTTCAAGGGATTTTGATGTTGATGTTCTTTTTTTTATCTGGTTTAATTGTTGACTTGGAGATAATGAAGCCCCCAGAACCTGAGCCGGGGTCAGGCCGCCCCTTACGCCACCTGGTTAGTCTGCCACTGGTTTGATTTGATCCGAAAGAGCGTAGTCACATTTTGGATTGTTTCTTGAACTCTGCCTACTTACAGGCAGGCCAGTATATGCTCGGTACGTAGCCAAAGCGTGGCCCTACAAGGTATTTCAATTCTAACCCGACTCGCACGTGGCCGTGACAATCATAACCGGTGTTTCCATTCGTACAACCAGAATGGACACGCAACACGACACAACCGATTGTCAACCTTATTACCGAACAATAAGCGCGTAAATGACGCTTTATGTTGTGAGTACTCCGGCAAGTATACTTGACTGCCTCTCATTCCAGTTTGTGTTGAGCAAATACTTATGAGCAGAGTTAACAAGAGGCGGGGCGTGTATGGGTTTTAGAAATGAACGAAAATGGAATTATTTATATGAAGGCGATTTTAGAATAAGCTAGTTTCTATGTTGTCCCATAAAGTCTAGCCTCAAAAATAATATACTAATTGTGCTACTTGCCAAGCAAGTCCTTAAGGGCGACAAATAGCGTATTTAGTGTTGGGTTGGTGATTAAGTATGTAGGTATTTGTCACTACCTTTTCACAATTTCCATCTAACCCACCTGAATTTTATTTTTGGGTGAATGTGGTTTAAGGAGATTACAGATTTTGGACTCTGCCTATCGCTTCGAAATTACGGGCGTGATGATATGTACGACAATTGTACATACATATGTAGTTTTCAGCACATAGTAGCCTACAAAAACATAACATCACGCCCTTAATCCCCAAAGGGGTAGTCAAAGAGGCAGCAGGCCCCTTTAACCACATAAAGCCAGAAACAAAACTGGGCTGAGTTCGATGGTAAATTGTAAAAAAGTAGTGACAAGTGGATAGCTCGTCGCCTACACAATCAGACACCCAAAACCTATACCTACCATTAGTCGCCTTTTACGACATGCTAGACAAGAAACAGAGTTGGCACATTCTTTTTTAAGTCCTAGACCAACATCGGACATCGTAGTGGACTATGGTTACGTATTTACAGTTACATATTTAAATATGCATGTTACCTCACGATGTTTTCCATAATGGTATATATAGGTACGTATTTATTTATACCATTACGGTAAACATTCAAACCTCTGGTTGCTGAAGCGAAATACGTACTTCGCTTCAACAACCAGAGGTTTGGACAACCATTCGCCTGGTATATGAGAAGTGTTACAATAACGGTTTTCAAAAATACAAAAGCCCCAGATGGCACGAAGAAGTCTCGTGGTCTTATGACTGTCACTATTGGCTCCTTGTTGACAGCATGTCAATTTGGTCTGACAACTAACCAATGAGGAGGGTGACAAGACCGCAAGTCACAGTTAGGTACGCCATCTTTTGGATGTTTTAATTCAAAAAACCCTCATCACATTGAGCCCACCTATCTATTAAATATTAGTTGCTGGTGAAAATATTACCCCGCTAGGGAAGTGGCGTGACATTTAGTTAGTTAGTTTGATAAAAATATAACGTATCTCTCTTTCAAGCCTTCTTGATCCTATCCAGTTCTTAAACTGCATATTTCTGCCTCCACTGTTTACATTTCATGCATTATGTATAAGTGACACGTGACGTCATTGTAGCCGCCACGGTGTAGTGACATTGACAATGGCACGTCACAATGCCTCGTGCATCCAACACGCTGCATTGTGAAATTGTGGCTATTCAAACGCTTTGGCCCGTGGCTTCTTGAAACTTGCTTCTGCCCGCGGTTTTGTATGAGTATACTCCATGAATAAGGTTCCATGTTGGTGTGGGACTCAAGAAGAATGTGCCACTGTGTTGACTTTGACTTTGACTTTGATTATGTAGGCGATGAGTTAACCACTGGTCACTACTTTATCAAAAAATTTCCACCTTACTTAACTTTGTTTTTGGTTAAATGTGGTTTGATGCGCTTGCCACTCCATAACCTCTGCTTAACTCTTGGATTATTATGGGGATTGCGAGCGTGATGGTATAGTATATCATAAGTAAGCCAGTAGGCAATGTTATCCCGGGCAATAATCCATGTAAACGCAGCATTGAATAAAAGTTTATCTCCCGCATATCTTTATTTAATTATACGCGTCAAAAGCTAATTATTATTTATCGCCTTGGAACTGTGATTGAGTTGCACGGACGTACGCAGCTTTCAGCTTCACCCCACCATGGGGGGGGGGGGGGGGATTAAACGGCAATACAACATTATTAATAGTAAATAGACCAACAGGCACCTTGGCACACGAGTTCTAGGGGACAGCTGAATTGCGTACGCACATGCATGTTTTCATATAATATTAGCAGGACGAATATATATTTATGTATACGTCTCTTTAAGCTAAAACTAGAAATATGTTAACGCGATATCGATACAACAACTAAAACTATTAATGATACTCTTTGAACAGAAAATATCGGAGACATAAACCAAAAAATAGGGTTCCTTCCAACATTACATTAACTAACGCCAACCCTGAACAACGTATTTCGATACGAATCTTTACGAGCCCCGTAAATTACGGAACCCCGTAAAGGAGAGAACAAATAGCGTATCGCAGATGCTTGGGACACCGCGTATCGGGCGGGACACGACTCGTAAACAGCGTGGTACAATGGGACGGGCATTCTAAGCGTCCACTATCGCGCAAGGAATCCCACTTCCTGATTATTAATCTGGACAAGCTTTTAAAGGTTTGTTTACACTAGATTGAATGGTTTGTTCAACTGCCTAGTTGGTCTAGTGGTGGCATCGCATGCCTAAAGACCAAGAGGTCCCGGATTCAAATCTCGGGTCGGGCTAAAAATTTGTGGCTGGGTATTTCATTATTGAAATTACTCAGTAACAGCCCGAAGTCAGGGAGTTGGTGGTGGTCCTGCGGCTGACCTCTTTCCGGTCATGTCGGATTGCCGTCTCACCGGACTAGAGTGAAGGGACAGAGAATGCACCTGCGTTTGCGCACACACATGTGCACTATAATATCTCCTGCGAACCGAAATCGTTTAAGGATATTATTACATATTACACTAGGTTAAAGCGGAGATTCGCTGGGGTAGTTAAGGTTGATCCGGATTCCTTCAGCGTCACCACCGAGGGCGATGTAGGAGCGTCGAGGAGTTCAGTGGGTATACCCTGGCCACTTCATCTTGGGCGGAGATGAGTACTTTATACGAAGGGCCCTGCGAGTCTCAAACACCACGCCGTTTCCTCCGAACGGCGTAACGGTAAATAAGACATTCCCTCGTTAAAAAAAGGTTAGAGCGGATGTAGCTAGCTCGGCGGTGAAGAAAACATGATATCTGCACATTGAAATAACACACATTGAAATAACTCATCATCTTCCTAGCGTTATGTCCCGTGCTTAGACGGGGTCCGCTTGGACCATGATCCAGGATTAAGTGAGTCTGGTAATTACATTGAAGCGACTGCCGATCTGACCTTCATAACCGTAAGATAGGCGAACCAGACAATTTTTGGATCATGGTTACAAATCCAAAGTTGTTTGAATTGGCAGGTTTCATCACGATGTTTTCCTTCGCCGTCGAGCTAGTGGTATAAATACGTACATAGACTTAAAAATCCAGAGGTACGTGCCTGGGTTTGAACCCGCACTCCTCGGGTAAGAGGCGCGTGTCCTTACCATTGAGCTACCACCGCTCTGCCGCACATTGAAATAACTATGGATGTAAAAATACAAAAACTTTATTAAACTGTTATTTCCCTACTACATGTAATGTGTAACCATACTCTAATTTAGTCTGGCTTTCCTATCTGAGAAATACGAAAATCAGAAGGTAGTTGCTATAACGTAATAACTAGACTTGCTACCCTAAATATGCTCGAATTTTGATGGAAAATTGTGAAACAATAATATTTAATTAATAGCTACATAATGTAAGGATGTGTATAAGGACCGTGCCATACGGCATTCGGTTCTATCTGCCTACCCCGCTAGGGTAGTGGCGTGAAGTTTAGTTAGTTAGTTTTAGCTACATAATCACAAACACAACATAGTTTGTATACTTTGACAAAATTTCCCTGTGGTCCTAAACATGTTAGAGAATTTTCATATTAAAGATCCTTTTGATAACAATTTGATTAATGAGCTGGCGTATATTCATAACTTGTTCAGAATATGCCATGTCATAGAATCTTCATTGTGAGTCCCTCGGGATCATGTTATTTTCCAAAAACAGCCTGTCACTTACTACCCTGCAACTATTTTACCTTATAAATTATGTTTTTCCGTTCCGTTAACGTTAACTTAAGAAAAATAAGTATCATGTTAGTCTAGGACTCGAAATGAATTATTAACATAGTATAAGGTTGTAAAATACTGATTGCATAAAAGAATTCAAAAATATTTCAAAAAGGGGCGTCATTGATCCAGTTCGCCTGGGGCACTACATCTACAAATATAAGGACTACCCCCAACTTTTATATAAATCCTATGTAGATTCACTTATTCACAGTTACTCATCTGCGATTATCCTCCGGCAATTATAAGTACTCTGCAATTAATTAATATTTTCCACTGTCAACACAAATTATTAACTGGAAGATTAAGTTGGCTGCATAAATAATGCATGGACTTATGTTAATTATAGAGAGCCACAGTGTAAAGAAAAGGCAGTAGGTCGATCAGTAATTTACCGTAAAACGGGAACTCGATGTTTCGAGAGTATTTTTTCTAACGCACGATTAGTCTTTGGTATAGCTCCCGATTTGGGTTTTCCCTGGCTCATACAAAATGAGTTTTCTGGTAGATCACCTACATGATTGTCTTGCCTCCATACCAAGGCTTTGGCCATTTGCAACACCTTGGCACGGCAGTAGCCTTTGGGCTACGGTGACAGATTACCTCCTATAGGTTTTAGGGATTATGCTGACTGCCTTCCTAGAGCAGGATCGCCTGAGCGTATTTATGGTACTGTAAATTTTTATTTATATATTTATTTATTTAGATGAAAAGAGTAGACAATAACATTATAATTTTGTTTGTTATAATTTATGTAGCATACATACATAACATCACGCCCATAATCCCCGAAAGGGTAGGTAGAGCAAAATAAATAATCAGCAAAATCAATATTTTTGCATTAAACAACCTGGATTACAAATTTGTCGCGTTTATTCAAAATTAATAAACATCAATAATCCATTTAAAATCCCTTCTTATACATAATATGTACTCAGCAAACTAAATTCCCGAGCTACTGTCGTACTGACCGGTACTATGTCCCCTAACATAACTGTACCCGCCCACTGCCGCTCTTTATTATTAGATATCCATTTTTATACTGCCCAATGCCCATGCAGCCTGAATTATGGCCATATGCGCTCAGCCCACGGTGTCACTGATACCGATGTTAACCTAATTTTTTAGGGGTCCGTAGCAACAAACTCTGGCGAAATACTCTCTTCAGCGAAATTCGAATCTTAATAAATTTGACAAAAAAACAATTTGATAGGCCCTTTGGTCGAGTGCTCAGAGACCCTGGCCACGAAACCAAGGGTCGCGGGTTCGAATCTCGCTAGGGGCAAATGTTTCGTGTGATAAACATGGACATTTGTACTCGTGTCATGTATGTTTATAAACGTATATATTATCCATAACACAAGCATATATGCTAAGTTTGGAACTAGGGAATTGGTGTGTCAGAATAGGAAATTTATTTGTTTATTATTATTATTAATATTGTCTTTATTTATGTAGGCCTCAAGAAAGCACCTATGTAAGAGTCAAGTTTACAAAATACATAAATGAACAGACTGTGTTTGTGTTAGACCTGTGTAAATCTAAACTGATATTTATGGCAACTATCAGCGCTTAATGTGCTAACTCAATTATGGGTTGTTGAATTAAAACATCCAAAAAATGGCGTAATTGTGACGTACGGTCTTGTCACTCTACTCATTGGTAAGTTTTCAGAACAAACTGACATACGTTTCACATTATATTACTGTCGACAAAGAGCCAATAGTGACAGTGATAAGACAACGAGTTTTTTTTTTAAACCCTCATTCAAGCGCTACTACGCAATACCGTGAAAATTCTATAACGCGCTTATTATTTCCCGGCTCACTTGGTGATGCTCATTTTGATGGATCATGGCGTATTTTCGAGTTAACTTAAAGAGGCCAACTGCGGGTCAACTCAGAGATCCTTACACTAGAAAGTTGTAATTTAGCATGGGTATATACTAGAGACACGGACTAGTAAAAAAAGAAGGACTCCACGGTGTCATACTATAGCGTGAAGCCACGTTTATGCATGTGTGAGTGAGATACTTATGGATACCAGAAATCGGATATCTGTCACTGGGAGCACTTATTATGTCAATGTGTGACGTAAGTTGCGTGTTAAGGTGGAGTACCTGAGAAGCTTCAATGTCTAGTTAGTGGCGTGGAGTCCTTCTTTTTTTACTAGTCCGTGACTAGACATTGCAATCGCACCAGCAGGCATTAAACCAGCACAGGACCCAGCATATTAATTACACCCAAGAATTGGTAAAATAAAATTGTAGAGTCAACAAAAATAACATTTTACCCACGGAACCCGTTACCGTTCGTGGCTGGTTGGCACGTGGATATTTTTTTTTTATTTTGAAGAAACTCAAAGATAACGACCTTAACAAGAATACAGATGGCCATTTTAACGTAAAATATGTGCAATGGTATTACATATCTGAAATGATTTTAACGGGTTCAAATGTTTAAATGAAGATGATTACCATTTAAATGCATATTTATTTTGTTATGGAATGAACGATAATTGAAGTTTATCTGTTCAGAAACTATTTAAAATGTTGTTGGTTCTCAAACCCTTTTAAACTATTATGTTATCTATCTATACTAATATTATAAAGGTGAAGAGTTTGTATGTTTGTGTGCTTGAACGCGCTAATCTCATGAACTACTGATTCGATTTGAAAAATGTATTCAGTGTTAGATAGCCCCTAAACAAGATCATACTTGTCTACATACGTACATAAAATCACGCTAACTATCCCCGAAGGGGGCATACACGAACAGTAAGCTCCTTCAACCACTTTGAGGCAAAAATAATCTTGACTTAGGTTAAGCGGAAAATTGCGAAAAGACGAAGCAACCGGCAGCGAAAGATGGATAAATAAATAAATTCTGCAGACTCACACCAATTCCCTTGTCTCAAACTAAGCTCATGCTTGTGCTATGGATACTAGGTGAACGGATCGATATACCTAAATACTTTTTTTACGTTTATTTATACGTTATTGATTCGAACCCGCGACCCTTGGTTTCGTGGCCAATGTCTCTGACCACTCGACCAACGGCCCTTCAAGATAGCTCGTCGCCAACATGATTTTACACCTAATACCCAATATATTCCTTTAGTCGCCTTTAAAGACATGCTAGGCGTCTTGTACATGCTAGGACACACAATGAACAATTATGGAGTAAATATGTTACTGTAAAAACTCAAACTACGGTAAATCCTAAGATTTTCCAGTAAAACCTAAGATTTACTAACTCTTAATGGTAAAAGTGTTGTGCAATTCAAACTTTTACCGCCATTTACTTGGTAAATCTTAGGATTCTTCATTTTTCTTCACTTAGTAAATGTAACCTAACCTAATATAACTAAGGTTGGGTTTTATGTATTATATTTTAGGTTAGGTTAGGTTTTTTAACCTAAGATTTACCTGTAAAACCTAAGTTTGTCCAATATCCGGGCTTTTACAGTAACTTAAATACTCTATACATAACTTACTTGTAACACACAAATGCTTGCATCTGCAAGTAAAATCTGTTAACTGGTATCAATGAAACAGCGCAGTCACTATCAGACGCGCCCGTATCTATAGGCGAGACATGCGCGCCACTACGCGGAGCGCGTTGTTCAATGAACGTATTATTGTATCAACAACTGACTGCATGCGTGTTGTTGGCAGGGCTGCCAGCGACAACTAACTTTTAGCGCCAGATTGTTTAAATTTGATAACAACTTAGTTCATAGAATTTTTTAGCGCTAATCTAAGAAATTTTGTATTTATTATACAAAATAGTTTTTTCATTGTTAGATTTGTATTCATTTAAATGCATTTATAGCATTCCATAAGTTATACTCGCGTTACATAATTTTCATTATAGAAAGTGATATCATTATAAATAAATAGTCTGTAAGGTAAGACATATGTTTGTCTATGATTATAGGTTGGCACTGTTCTGCTATTGCAATCCTCTCTCAATAACAAAAAATATATACAATATATAATAATACTTCACACTTGTTGTATGTAAGTCATAAATCATAACCCTAGATAACTACAACAACCAAATATATGGCAATAGATACCCATGTGGGTAACACACCAAAAACCTTTCGTCAGCTCCGTAACCCAGGCACTGCTGGCTACGTTCTATGACTTACTGGCTTAAAATTGCGCCAAGACACAGCAAAACGAATTGCACCGAATTATGAAGTTCAAAGTGGAACGTTTCAAGTAGCCAGTAGTTCCGCGCAATGCGCCGTGCGCCAACACTTGAAGAAGTGAACTGGTAGCGCAATCACAACACAACAATGTCACAACTAGGGATATCAATGCTGGATCCAGTAACCCAGCTGGGCCCAGCACATTTTTAGCTGTGTTAGATCCAGGGACATGAGCTATTGCAATCCCTGGTTACAACTAATGCGACAGCCCTAGTTGTTGGGCAACTATTTTTATGTCCCGTTTGCCCACGCAAAGGCGCGTCTATAAATAAACGTTCCAACGCCGCCCGCGGTCTGGACGGGCCTACCGACTGTGTGAATGATGCTTTATAGCTGAAGTGATGTGCCATTACGAGGTTAGGGCTAAAAAGGTCAACAGTGAGAGGAAGTTAATTTTACACACACAATTTTCTTTTGTGTTTTAAAAGCTTTAATCGTTTGACAAACGAATGTATTGACGTTCGTTTGTTAAAAACGTACAGTAAAATCAAAATAAGGTATTTTTAGTCGACTTCAAAAAATGAGGTTCTCAATTCGACCGTATATGTATATTTTTTTTATACATACAGATTTGTATCTTTAACAACCTTTTTGCGCCAAACGCTTTCTAGATTTGTTTTTTTATATACGCTAGTTTTAAAAGTTCCACCGATAGCTTTTTCTGTTTAATGGCAATCAAGTCTTTCCAACATTCGTCAAATTTTTAATTTGCTGTGTAAATAATAACAAAATGTATTCTCCTAATAATTCTACAATGCGATTTTGGCAGAAAATATTCTCACAGTGATGTTTAAGATGTTGCAAATAAAAAATATCATATTAATTTATTATATTCCGCATATTTTCAATGAAATATTATTGTAGTTTCAAACAATATGTCGATTCAGTTCAATCAACTGTACCGTTTAATTAGACTAATAGAACTAATGTCCAAAGTAATTTAGCTCAAACCTCACCAACTGTCTCGTTAGACATTTAAACATTTGTGTTGTTAATGTGTTATGATATTTTGTGCCGAACTTTGGACCTATTGAAATTGTCTTTTTAATATTCAAAGGTAAGTAAACATTCCATTGGACTAACATAATCATAGGATTCTAAGATAGACAGACATTTTTTTTTTGGTGCATAACACTATTCCTAAAATCGCAATATTTTGGAATGGTCTGCAACTATATCTATTCAAAAAGATTATAACTTTAGCTACCGCTTTATCTCTCGCTAGCGGCGCCCCGCGGTTTCACCCGCATATTTCCTGTTCCCGTAGGAATATGGAGATAAAATATAGCCTATGTTACTTCCGGATAATGTAGCAATGGTGAAAAAAATTTTGAAATCGGCACAGTAGTTTTTGAGTTTATTCATTACAAAAATACGTATCTTTTCTCTATACAATATTAGTATAGATAAAAGGAGAGACAGTTATAGGGATAACATCGCAAAAATAAAACTTGAAAAAAACTTATAAAACCAGAGGTTTTCATGCTCCACAGTACTGTATTTGTCAATGGTATGCCATCAGTCATACACCGACAAAAACTGCATTAAAGTATTTTCAAAAAATTCCGAAGTTAACATGAACAAACAGATAGGACAGTCACCAGCGGCGTATTTATATTTGAGCGCTCTGGGTCAATAAGATTCATGTTGGTATTGTGGTAGGTACTTATTTGAAAATAATTATTGCGTCTCTCATAGCCTGGACTTTTGTTGCCGGACCATGGCCCTAATGGCCCTTAGTATATACTGCACTACCACCGACTTCAATTATAATGTGTCCAATCCGCTTTGTTTATTGTTCAATCTAATTCTATCAGCCAGCGGGCGCACCAGCCATACATTACAGCTTATCTGATCAGCTGACTAGTATCATGTCGGCCATGTTTGTCGCGCGTTACCGTTAAAGCCTATTTTTCGATTATCTCCCGTATCTAAAGATACCACAATAAATATGCAACTTTCGGAGCAGGTTGCGTAATGTATAAGATGGAGCGATGGACGTTGTTATTGATTGATTTGGTTTTCTCGTGTAGTGTATGTGTGATATTAATTTGAGGCATTATATTGAGGTTGAGCAATCGTAGCTTAATGGGTAGGGACACCCCAACGCGAGGGATTGTTTCAAATATGAGCGCGTACTTATACGACACCATCATGCCAGCAATGCTCGAAGGGGTAGGCAGATTTGATGAAGCAGGAAGCTCGTTTAAAGTAAAATTGAGTACGGTTAGATGGCTAATTGTAAAAAAGTTGTGATAAGTGGCTTGTCATTATTTTTGCACAAATCTTTAACTAACCCAAACTTTTTTTAGTCAAAGCTCTGCCTACCCCTTTGGGGATTGTCGGCGTGAGGGTATGTGTGTATGTATGTGTCGAGTTGAAACGCTTGTACCTTATATTTTGAGCGCATCAAATGCGCGGGTGTGAATCGAGTTATTCAAATAGTGTCACTCCGACACGTGGGTGCACTCAGAGAAGTCTGATCGAGTCGATCTGATTGAGTATGAAACAAAGAGGCCGGAAGGGAACTAACAGGTACATACAATAATATAATTCTACGGCCACGCCCGCAATTCCCGAAGGGTAGGCAGAGCTTCTCAGACCAATTTGCTAAAGTAACCTCGGCTTTAGCTAAAAACCAAATTGAGTTGGGTTAGATGGGAAATTGAGAAGAGTAATGTTCCATCCAGAACCTCCTTTGACCTTTGGAGGCCCTGGGCACATTAGTAAATTA
Source organism: Glyphodes perspectalis (assembly GCA_951394215.1). Classification (NCBI taxonomy): domain Eukaryota; kingdom Metazoa; phylum Arthropoda; class Insecta; order Lepidoptera; family Crambidae; genus Glyphodes; species Glyphodes perspectalis. Next base: position 4,305,068 of record OX596226.1, on the reverse strand, counting down.
TGATATGTTTGTGGGTAACAAATGTCGATGATCCATTGGTAATCTAGAACTAGGGGGCCCTCTAGATCATGGGGGCCTGGGCACATCCCCAAAGAGCCCAGTGGGAAAGAAGGGACTGGTTTCATCGTACCCAACTCTAATGACATTTTTAGCTAAATGTGGTTTTAAGAGCCTATGTACTATTTACTGCATCCATCACTCGGGAATGAGACGTGAGTGTATAAATAATAAATAAATAAATTCTCTAGACTGACACACCAATTCCCTAGTTACTACCCAAACTAAGCTTATGCTTGTACTATGGATACTAGGCGAACGGATAGACATACCTACTTAAATACGTTTATAAACATCCATGACTCGAGTACAAATGTCCATGTTCATCACACGAAACATTTTCCCCTAGCGGGATTCGAACCCGCGACCCTTGGTTTCGTCGCCAGGGTCTCTGACCACTCGACCAACGGGCCCATATATGCGGACGTTTGGAAGTAAGCACTGTAACTGTAATCCAATTCTTGGCTCTCCCGTCTACTACGAGGTAAAGTAAAGATATCAATCGCTCCATTAATAACCTTAAATTTACCATCATATCCATCGGACCCCTATTAGGAACGGAACATAAGGCTAAGAAGATGATCAGTTTCCAACCTTACTAGACGTATTAAGATGTGTACCACTTAGCACGAGGTCGGGTGATCAGATATAAATCAATCTAGTTAAGCAGGATACCTCTGGCGGGTGCCCTCTATGGCTACGTACCAGTTAGCCACGGTGACCATAAGCGATGGGACGGAGTTTGCAGGAGTGCATCAGGGAACCATTCTCAGCCCAATGCTATATCTATCTATACTACAATTATTTTTAATGTAATAAATTGCTTTTTACTACATGCGTAAATTTGGTTTATGTAAAAAAATACAAATCTTTATTCTCTGTTGTGAAAAATGGGTTTAGCTGTTTCGGCGTTAAGCACAAAGCTTAACGCCGAAACAGCTAAACCCATTTTGGTAGCACTTTCACTGGATTGGAAGTCCGCCAACGACTCTATGAGAAAATCATGAAATGCCATATTTCACTAGAACATATATTTAATTAACACAACGTTTGTGAATTATTACACTTTACTGCTTACCTATTTATGAGTTTAATGGTTTCGAATACAGACAGTGTTTGAATTATCTCCGTCTAAGTAGGTCTAAAAACATGTTCTTCAATTCTAGGGCTATCTGGGCACCCTACAGCTCACCCCATATTGGGCTGTCCCGTTACCGGCCCATAGTACGGCATTCGAAACTTGGAGTCACATGTAGTACACCCTAAACACTTTAAAATAAAGTTCACAATCGCTCGTCTTCATATCTGCCCTAGGAATCCTTAACCAGTTTAATAAGACACTTAGTTCAAATGATTTTCCTTGAACTTTAAAGAAACTTAAGTGTCTAAGTAAATTGGTTGTCGCGTGACTAAGATCGATGGTCGTATTTGATGTTTTTAAATAGGAATCGGTACGTCTGTATTAGGAACATATGATTTTACAGTTTGCTCGCCAATTAACATGATGTTGTTGATAGGAACATGACTCGGAATCTATTTATAATTGTTGGTAATTTTCACAAAAAGCCAGTACGCAAGCCTTCTAAGGTGATTAATTCTTACTTCTAGTCTTGTCACGTTTGTAAGATTGCCGAGAGTTAGATGGTGTAGGTATGACTTAAACTATCTGCGGTTTCTAATCCCCGTTGAGATTGGCCGCCGTAACCGATATCGGTTAGGAGGACATTATTGTTATGTGCGGTGCGTAAATCTTTATTTTAACCTAAAAAGGAACAGAAAAAATATTGGAATGGAGTGATAGGTTATTTGCTTGCGCATCCAGGCCGACCAGGCCGATTGGTCGTGATCAGAGAACCACAGAAAGCGGGTTAGAATTCCACTGGGGGCAAATGTTTCGTGTGATGAACATGGACATTTCTACTCGAGTCATAAACGTACTTACATAGCACAAGCAATGCTTAGTTTGGAGCAAGGGAATTGTGTGTAAGTCTAGAGAATAATATATTTGAATAATTATATATTTTTTTATTATTCATTTATAATATCACGCCCGTAATCCCCGAAGGGGTAGGCAGAGTCAAAGGGCCAGCAAACTCCTTTAACCACAATCAGCCAAAAATAAAACTGGGCTGGCCTAAAACCCGATATACGATTAGTCGCCTTTTACGACATGCTAGGCAAGGAACACAATTGGCACATTCATTTTAAGTCTCAGACCAACATGGGATAATTTCTTTTTATACCACAAAAGGCGACGAACAAGCATAAAGCTAACCTGATGTAAGCGTTTACCGTAGCCCAATGCTTGATGTATCCCTATAACGGTTTAGCTAATTTAGGTTTTTACTGAAGCCCAAACCATTTACCCGTTTATTGTCTAAGGATTTTAGTTAGGTGTGGCAATATCCAATCATCAGAAACTACTTATATCCCCTACCTACTGACTTTCGCCGTTACATATATGGAACATATACATATTTACATACCACCACCCGTAGTTCTCTATGGGGTAGGCAAAATTCAAAGAGCAACAAGCTCCTTAAACATTTAGCTAAAAGATGAACATTTGTGAAAAGTGATGACAAGTCGCAAACTCATCACCTGTTTAATCACAAACCCAATATGCCATTAGTCGCCTTTACGACATGTTAGGAAAGGAATGCAGTTGGCCCATTCATTTTACATCCAGACCAATATCGGACATTTAGAAACCTTGAAAACTACTCTTTTCCCCATACATGTGGTAATCAATTAAATCTTGTAACACCAAAAATTGCTGTCAATCATCCATCCTAGACCTATTTTTTTTTTTTTGGATGGCGACTATTTATACTACTACGAGGGAAGAATCAGCTGGTTATCAATATACCTAACCCATAGACTTCAATTTGTACATGCATTTGACTAAAATTAACGTCGTTATACATAGCGCTATATTCCCTTAAAGTGTGTTTAAGATTGCAATAAAACAATTCCTCGAAAAACCATAGACATGCGTGTGAAATAGCGTGCAATCATTAGTTTTAAAATAAAAATGGTAAAGTAGTCAAACCGTATTTAGCAAACACGATCTCTGAAGGCTAGTCAATTGCATTTTGCACTTTATTACTAATCGAATAGGAATGGAATTCGTTAAATGAGGACAGATCCGGGAGATTTCCCAGCGAAAATTCTTGCGTAAATCTGATTAAAAGAAAATTACCATTGATTGCTTTAGGCCTGAGAAAATGTTGATAGGAAGAGGCTCAATGTTATTTGTGTGGCATTTGTTTGTGTTAAATTAAAGAGAAGTTAGACAGATACAAGACGAATTGTCGAGTAAAAGCAATGGAGGGAATCTACAAAAAAGACATTGCTTTTTTTAAAGTGATGAATATAATAATATTAAAGTATCAAAAATATGAAAAAAAAATTAAATGTATTTAGCTCCTATCCTGTATCCTGCTCAATAAACATCGAATAATTAATTGACCTTTAGCCACAAATTAATCTTTGGCTCCAATATTCGTTCACATTTGCTTCAATATCAGTCCCTGTGCACTATTAAACAAATGGCTCTTGCCCCTTTAAAAACTTAACACGCAGGCGGGCTCATGGGATTCTCGCCTAATTAGAGGTGACAGCGTCACGTTGACAGCCGCGCGTGACAGTTGCCAAGTTTGACAGTTGACACGTTGACAGTTTCCCTTCCTGTTTCGCGCCCATCCACGCCCCGCTTGGAGTGAAATTCGGCAATGAAAAGAAACTAGAAAGGGGACCAATTAATATAATTTATTCATATTATGTCGCTTCTAGTTTTTTGCTCATTAGGATCGGATTTGGTGAGCGTTGTCTGTCTAGAAAGTTCGTTTACGATTTTAATAAATTACTTCGAATTGTGTGGGAGTCTGGGTTACTTTCGGTGAAATTATATTTAAGAGTAAATATCTAAATTATTCTTGAATCTTTCGAGTAACTGCCGAGCTTCTTGCCGGATTCTTCTCGGTAGAAACAACATTCCGAACCGGTGATAGAATCATATAGCTGTAATGGCGATGTACATGCCACATACATGTGTACCTAATGTTTCTTTGAAACCTATATAAATAAATAATATTTAGACTTTAACTAATATATATTTTTTTATACTGATGCCAGATGTGCTACTACTGTACCAAAGGTCTAAGTGTGCCAATTTGTCATATTGTAAATAGCTTCATTGCGTTTAGATAATATGTCTATTGGTTATGGTAATTAAACGAATTTAATTTAGATGATGAAAGGTTTTAATTCACCGTACATCGTTGTGCGCATCCAAATCGCGTGATAATTCCGTTTGTGCAGAATGCAGTGACTGGGGGCATCGCATGCAACATTAGTGATTACTACTACTTACCCGAAAAGCGGGCATTGAGGAGTTCTGGGGCGACGAATGTTTTAAACAATAGGTCATCGTGAAAACTGATGTTCGTATTGATTATGACTTTAGTTAAATGACAGATGTTTAAAAGGACAGCGAGACCCTTTTAGCGAGGTAAGGTATCTCTAATTTACATAAAACCAAGCATACATTTGAGAATGCTATCGTAAATATTTAAGAATCTCTTAAAATCATTCTTATCGAGTACATATTAGGAATCTTCAAAGGCTACATTCTGACTTTGACTGGCCCGTTGGTCGAGTGGTCAGAGACCCTGGCCACGAAACCAAGGGTCACGGGTTCGAATCCCGCTAGGGGCAAATATTTCGTGTGATGAACATGAATATTTGTACACAAGTCATGTATGTTTATAAACATATTTAAGTACATATGTCTATCCGTTCACCTAGTATCCATAGCACAAGCTTTATAAGCTTAGTTCGGGACTAGCGAATTGGTATGTCAGTCTGAAGAATTTATTTATTATTTATTCTATAGATATTTGATATCCACTAAGTAGGTGCAATAAAAAGAAGACAAGGTGAACTCGAATAAATTTTTATGAAAAATCTGTTTCTGGCGGTAGATAAAAAAATGGTATTTTCACAATTACTAGGTAGTTCGTAAAGCTGAGTATGGCAACTTTGATCGCGTGCGACCTACCGCGACCTAGTTTAATTGCAATCGACATGGACGTCATTCATTATATCACATAATTTACTAGGTAGCTGTTAATAGCCAATTATTAGTAAAGGTTTCGAATCATTTAGGTAGAAGATATCGATCAATCAGCAGAAAATTGACAGAAGAGAGTGCAATATTTTAGAGTCATTAAAAGAGATCTTACAGAATAACATACGAAAACTGTATCGCATCAAGCATGAATGTGTATATATACATAGTTACATACATACATACATAACAACTCGTCCATAATCCCCGAAGGAGTAGGCAGAGTCATAAGGACAGCAAGCCCCTTTAACGACATTCAGCCGAAAATAATACTGGGCTGGGTTAAATGTAAAATTATAAAAAAGTAGTGACAAGTGGCTAGTTCGTCGCCTACACAATCTCAGACCCAAAACCCGATAGACCATTAGTCGTCTTTTACGACATGCTAGGCAAGGAACACAGTTGGCGCATTATTTTTATGTCTCAGACCACCGTGGGAAAAATTTCCAAATTTTAATAGATTGATAAATAATAAGAAGACAATAGTTGGATAAATAATAATAATCGAATAAATTATTATGTGAATAATTTTTAAAGTCATAAAAACCGTAGAGCTTGTATGAAAAGGATTATGAATGTTGAAGAGGCGAGTGAGGTATGTAAGGATCGTGCCATATGGCGTTCGGTTCTCCCTGCCTACCCCGCTAGGGAAGTGGCGTGAAGTTTAGTTAGTTAAAGGCATTGCCTCTTTCAAATGACAAATTGGTGACTACATTTTATCGATATTCTAATTTGTCTCCCCAAAAGCCAACTTCAAGTTACTGAACTGGACTAGTGAATAAAAATATCAAGGAAATAAAAAGATAAATTGATGCCGGGGCAAACAACGATTATAAAGCTATTCAGGATTAACCCAGGTTAAATGGGTCAGTCATTTAACATTCATAGGTCAGCCATTCTGGGTCGACCCGTGGCTTGAATTATATAAACACGGGGGTGCTTACCGAAGCAACCTGCATATTTCTGTGCCATTGTTACATTAATAAATAATTAAAAAGGGTTTTTTTTGTCATTAACCGCCGTAAGTTATTATGACCCTTTGACTCTGCCTACTCCTTCGGAGATTATAGGCGTGATTATGTATGAATTTATGTAATTTATTATTAAGATGAATGTTTGACTGGTTGACGTTTTATTTCAGACTCTATTATTTCCTCGTATTTCCACTTTATGTATATAAAGTTTGTTTTTCCCTTTTTATTATTTTTTAGTGAGCAGGTTTTATTGATTTTACCATAACTTTATTTATAAGATAACATATTATTTATATATACGGTAAGTCATACTTCCTGATTCCTTGTATGAGGAACACTCTTCGTACTAAAGATAACGCATACCAACAATCATGTAGTGACAGTAATGTTAATAAGCATTTTTTTTTAAATTTAAATATCCCACCCAATTCAGTTAGTCCAAATGTCAAACACGATTAGGCGCCAAGTTTTCTGTTTACAAACCTACCGACATAGTAGGCATTTTAAGATATATCCTTCAAAACTCGTAAATCTTAGATCACAATTTCATCCAACCAGAGTGAAATACGCAAGAACTGAAACTCTACGACATCTAAAATAGCCGGTCCTATACTTATTTAACCGACCAATGAGCGGAATTCCGTGTCTATTTGTTTTGCCTTCCATTTCCCGACTTTGAAACTCCAGCCGGCTTGACTCATGTCGCGGCAGCCATTTTGTTTTTATTTTAACCCTTTTGAGTTACGCAAGCTGACACATTGTAACGTTATCTAATGGATTTAGATGTTGTTGATCTTGTTTGAAATGTTTCTTGGTTTGCGTTTGATATCTCATTAAAATGGCTGTCGATGCATGTCCGTTATTTCCTAGCTTTTAAAATTTTGTTAAAGTTATTTATATTTTCAATCAAGTCATTACAAAGCCACTGCTATTTAATTTTAGTAACGGGCTTTTCCATGTTATTCTTAAACGGTGAACCGGTGCAAAATCCGGACAATTTTTTTTTTTGTAATCCAGACTGAACTGCGAAGTACTCAAATTTGGATCAAATCTGAGTACGTCTCAGTTAGGGTTGCCAGATAAAAAACTTACCACACACCACGCCCCTTCGCTTTGGCGTGCAGTAAAGCATTCCACGCGTGAAGAAGAAAAAAAAACGTCGTGGCTAAAAATTTCTCATGCTTTGATAAAAAATCAATACAAGTTGTCTTTAACTAGTAGGTTTTCGGAATCCGGGACAATAAGGTCTAATTACTGGACACGGGACAAGACGCTAAATTCCGGGACAATCCCGGATTTCCCGGCCATCTGGCAAGCCTAGTCTCAGTTATGTCTGGATGTTCTGTCATGGCACACGCCTAGCGTGTGCCATGTTGATCTGGGACTTAAAAATAAATTACCAACTGTTTTCCTTGTCTAGCGTGCCATAAAGGAGACCTAATGTGTTGGTATTGGGTTTCTAACTGTGATAGTGGCGAGCTAGCCTATTTGTCAATATTATTCAATCAAATCAAAAATCAATCATTTTTTTTACTAAATGTGTAAAGGGGAAGCAAGCCCCCTATAATCACTTTAAGACCAAGCCAAAGCATCCACTAAGCACATGCCAAGTCGATGCTTACTGCTTCTTTTTCTTTCTGTCTGCCACTTCGTAGATTGCGGGTGTGATAGTACATATGTGTATATGCACACGCCTAGCGTGTAAGACCCGCGTTCACTGAGTACGAATAAGAGCGATAGTAGCGGTCTTCTAATAAGTAAGTGTTCATAAAAGCTCACCTCAACCACCTGCCTCAGGTCCTCGACGTATACATTCTCTGTCTGCACGATCTCCGCGCAGACGCGCTCCAGCTGTGAGAGACCCGACATCTCGTCCGCGACTTGGAGCTCTGGAATACGCACATGTTGTGTTTATCGACAATTGGAAATTTTCCTGGGTAAAAAGATATTATATTTAGAAGATACTGCGCATTAAAGTTCTGGGCGCGTTGACATCACTATCCAGTAAAATTTTAACGCGCCTTGTAATTTTTGGTTTCTAGGAAAAAATACACATAAAAGACTAAATAAATGTCTTAGTCAAGTTCTTATGTGTGCTCGTAAATTATGAGTAATATTATTTGATATGTAATCCAACTCACGGACTAAATATGTAATGGGTAAAAAAGTACCCAGTAAACTTTCCTATTGACAGGCATTGCCAGGATCTTGATGTAAGATTCGAATTAATTTAAGGATTTGGCAGTTTTACACTTCAAGGCTCAATGTTTTATAGTTAAAATATCTTCAAAAAATATTTATGTCATTAAGTTAAATCCCGCATTTACTTCGTAATCTTAGTATCAATGAACTTAATTATACCGGTTGCAATATAAAAGTACTCTAAAGGCTCTTGAGATGCAATCTCATTACACAATATTTTTATACTTAACCTCAATTAATATTTTATTTGCAATACATTGATTTTTTTTAAACGACAAAAGACCTTCTTAGAAATAAAGTAGTAGGAAGTAGAAATAGGAAGTTTCGATTTTGTTGAAATTATTTGAAGATTTTTAGAAGCTTATTCTTTTCCGCGTTTATTTATTTTAGTGATTATGGAATTAAGGAGCAAGTTTTAATAAGACCTTCTAGTTCTTCTTCTTTGTCCAAGTTTTGATGGTTCAAATAAAATTTGTGTAAGCATTTCTGATATTCAAAGAAGAAAAGAACACAATATGAAAATTATGTTAATTAATTGTAGGTTCACTCTGTGACATAAAATTGTTAGGTCATGTAATGTAACTAATATAAAATAAAATAGATTTCAACCAAGAGAAGTTAAGTCACATTATTATCACTGGTTTCCTTGAATGAGTCCACACTATTCGTGTTTTCCCAACGCAAATGTTTATTCTAGAGACAAACACAATTAGCCACATATGTACCTAAGTTATTAATGCAACAAATCAATATAATACTCACGCGATGTGTCTTCAGAGTTCCTCTCCTCTGACACACTAGTGTTCATGATACCAGTGCTGTTCACGAAGTTGTTGCTGCCATTTGCAGATATCATGTCTGCGTCACTATGGTCGTCTAGACTCTCTATAGAAGCCAGGTAAGCAGAATTCACTCCCCCTTTATTTTGAACCCCAGAACTCGACGTCGAGCTTGAAGAAGCAATGGAACTCATTGACAATGGTCGAGAAACTTCCACTACAGGAGGATTCAGTCTCGTCACCTCTTTCTCAGGTATCATCTTGAGATTCCCTGTGGACCCTACTGCTTCAGGATACGGCCCAGTTTTGGCCAGCTGTTTCGAAGGACTTTCGGTTTTGAAATCCTTTCTGTGTAAACTGTTCGTTCCGTTGACAGTCTTTGCCAATTTTGCTGGAGTACCTTCAATATTCTTGGGTTCTGGTTTTAGAGGGGAGGTTTCTTTGGAAGATAATTTGATATCGAACTCTCTATCGTTAGAAGTTATAGAGAGCTCGATAGATTGATCAATGTAAGGCAAAGACAGTGATTCGAATGCAGTTTTGTTGATTGCATTAGGTACATCGTAAATAGCTGGTCTGTTATTCGTTGGAACGTCATACGTTGTTTGTTCATCGTCTATTTTGAATTCCGGTTTGATGAGAGCGGTTTTCAACGGAGACTCTTTGTTTTCTTCGATCTTATGTTTACCTAGACTCTTTACGGTACAAGGTTGATCGTAGATTTCAACTGAAGGCAGTATTTCGACGCCCGATTGAGATATCTTGGAAGTGGCTCCAACAAGAGGTATATTAGTCTTGTGTCTAGTTGACGACCGCCCCACACTGATGCTTCGTTTCTGGAATTTCAAAGTAGTAGTCTCTGTAGCACTAGAAATCATCCTTTTCACGTTTGGAGATAGATTGTCGAACGTGGACGACTCGGAGGCTTTCGTCTCCTTAAAAGTCCTTTGTAACCTACTGTCCTTAATGAGTACCGTATCACTGGATGTGAGTTCACACTTGTCTTCATCACTAGCACCATATTTATCACTTCTAGTTCGTAACGAGTAAAGAGTACTCCTGTTAATTGTTGCTATAGGCAGTTTGACGCTGCCTGCTATTTTGGCGGGGTCCTTCGGTGGTGAATTTGGTATTTGGGGGACGCACGCGTCGTCTTTTGTTTCTTCCGTCATGGCGTCCGGGGCGGCTACAGGCGGGTCGTTTCTGGCGTCCTTAGCCGTTTCGGGGCTCACATCTGGCCTTAGGATCTTCGCCGGCTCCAGCAGTGAATCGTATATGCCAATGAGAGTCGGCGTCAGATCTGTTGTGCTACCTGTAACAAAAATAAATGCGTCTGTAGATATTGACTACTGGTTTACGCACAAAGGCAAGAACTTCTTATGGAATTGTGATCTTTAAGGCTTATTGTTAAGGAGGTTATTTGTGTGAAGTGCTTAAGTATGTTCGTTGACAATCAATTAGTAGTTAACAACGGTTTAATGGGCCTGCATTCCCCATCGGAGCAGAACCACTGAGAGTGGCTGTACAAGTAAGGTTATATTATTTCTCTGAACTCGAAATAAGTGCGATATAATTAAGTGATTATCGACGATTATGGAGCGATTACGAAAAGAGATCGTAAGTGGTTGTGATCGCGATTTGAAAATATTCCGTGTTTACTCAATCAGAGAGAAGGTTCCCATCGAGTTCTGCCGGTTGACAAAATAATCTGTCGGCAATTAAAATTAAATAATATTTAACAAATTAATTATTTAATTGGTAATAAGTAAATAAAGGCACGTGATGTCTATCGACCTCCCTGCCTTATGATCAAGAGATACTGGCTTCTAATCCCGGGTGTGGCTGGGTATTTCAATATTAAAACTCCTAAGTACGGCCCGGAGTCAGAGCGGTATAAAACACCCGACATTTGGAAAGCACGATCAGCAGTTGGTGCATCTATATTCGAACGAATTAAACGAATTCGTTACGAAATAGCAAATCCTAACTAACTAACCAACCAAAACTTCACGCCACTTCCCTAGCGGGGTAGGCAGAGAAATAACTAAATGATTCCAAAGCAATTAAAAAATACATTTTACAAAGATTGGAAAAGTATGAATCGAGTAATATCTCACGTAAGGTTTTATTTAAGAAAACTGCGTCTCCAAATTACGTATTTATTTAATAAGTTTATGTATTTATAATTGTTAACATCTTCATTATAATAATAACATTAAGCAACGAATTTTGACACATAATCAGCACATTATTTCTTACAAATCTGTAACAGCCTTTATGATTCAGTCGTGGGCCACCAAAGTACCTGAATTTCTATCAAAAGCCGTGTACGCCCATAGTGAAGGAATTTTTTTTCTAGAGTGATTTGTATTCGGTTATATATGTATAACTTATTAATTAGTAAAAAAACCTATGATTTGTTTTTGTGAAGAAAATAAAAAGAAATTTTGTTTTACAATATAATAATTTATGTGCTTAGAATAAATTTATTTACCTGTTAGTCTACCGTTTTAAAAACGAAAGTTATAACCATACAGTAGCTATGTGAACAAACTTCACTGTGTCACAAAACAAATGCAAGTCAGACGGATATCAAACAAAACCCTTTTCCTTTAATAACGATAAATGGTTTTAGATACCACAAGTCATTCAATACAATCAAATATTTGCTTTCACGACATTGTATAGATAAGACCTTTATATACTTAAACTAAGCGGTTTAAAGTCGCAGATACATTAAAAACTAATATATTAAAACGGGTAATTTATTGGTTTACTGACCGCATAACATATGTAATTAATTATAAAAAAATATAAAAATATTTATAGGACTCTCTGTAACTGTTGGTCTGGGACTCAAAAATTATGTACCAAATGCGTTCCTTTCCTAGCATGGTATAACGCTAGGAATAAAAATATATCTTTAATATATTACTTTGATTTGACTCCCACGAGACAGGCGGAATGTGGATGTCATAATATAATTTTATATTTTGGCTGTATATTTGGTAAATATATTTGTGTATATATATTTATTTATTCTAGAATCTATATATTAGTAGTATTTTTGTACTTTCAACCCTTTACAGCTTTATTAGCGCTACATAATAAACAACTTAGTTATATATCTATAAAAATTATACTATTTGAAGCTGTAAATTCAATATTAACGGATTTGGTAATACAATTTTTATTTATAAATATCGCTTAACTTTTGTTACGCCATGGGAAACTTCTTATCCTACTTAAATTAGTATTACTGGAAGATAAACTTATCGAACATGATAAAGCCAAATATAAGCTCTTCAATACAAGTATCACACTAAGGAAATATGGTCGTAATAAAAACTACCCATGGTGGACGACCGTAAAACTGTTTTACATGATAATAAACTGGAAACAACTTATTTTATAGAGTACCGTCGCAGACAGAGTGTGGAATAGGCTATTTTACTATTTTTTTTAAACTCTATTGAGATTAAAAAATAAATATAGCTTACGTATTTTTTCTTTTGTTCAACTAAAAATTATGAAGATACAGGGCGTTAAAGTACCGCTTGACGTCACTAGGTGTGTGTCCAAGTGACGTAAAGCGTTAAATTTCAGGTCTTTGAAGCGCTGTATCTTTTTAATTTTAGTTAGATTATACCCCATTGGTATGTTCTTAAACTATCTAGTTTATATGTTGTTCAAGTAACTTTACGTACTACATATTTTACGTAAATAACCAGGTATTTTTTTACTGTCGATATATCTATAGTATAATGTATTTAGATATACACGTAAATTAATGCTTGAGCTTTGAACAGTTTGGTTGTCGTTCCTAATTTGCTTTTAGTAATCATTTTTTTATAATTTAATTAATGTAACACTTTTGTAATTACAAACTGTAATAACAAAATATTTTAAAGAAATACCTCGGATTTTAAATAGTTTTTTGTGTACAGAAAGAGGTCCCAATATAATAATTTAAAAGAATTCATTAATGACCTTTAGATCGTTTCTTTTTGTACAGAAGGAGTGTTTTAAAAACAGACGTTACACACAAGATCTAACTGAACGATACACCCGCGACGTACATACATACAGTTCGCTCTCCTGTATGGTTTAATGAATAATAAAATAGTGTTCGGCCGTATAGATCGAAAGATTAGATTTTCGTGTGTTTTATTTTGAACGAAAAGCATGTGTGATAGTTTAATTTCCGTTACATTGTAGATTTAAATTAATACAACCCTTGAGGGTAAAAAGGAATACAAATTGTCTTCTTAAAAATTAATCTTAATGGCTTTCAATCAATCTATTTTAATATTGCTCAATGTTTTAATAAATGATTTAATTTAAAGACATCCATAGGTCCCATGTTGATTGGACTCAAAAATAATGTACCAACTGTTACGGAGTGAAAGGGTGGAAGGGAATAAGGAAATAAAGGGCTTAGAAAAGAAATTTATATTATCTATTAAATGAAATAAAAGAAAACAGAAGTATGAAAATACGTGGCACGAGCCGATTATAACCCGCAATGACAGGACAAGAAATTGACAATGTAAAAAAGAAGTATAAAATAAAAAGGTATCAAAAGAGGTTGAAACTGGCCTTGCGGCCAGTTGGTTGCAAATAACAGAACAGTGTTCCTTGCATAGCATGTTGTAAAAGAAATAACGGTGTTTTAAGTATTAAGTTTGTGATTATATAGGCGATAAGCTAGCCATTTGTCACAATTTTTTTAGTAATTTCCAACCAACTCAGTCTTAAATGCATTGAGCTTATCCCTTGGGATCGCATACATATATAACATCACGCCTATAATCCCCAAAGGGGTAGGCAGAATCATAACTGAAACTGGGCTGGGTTAGATAGAAAATTGTGAAAAATTAGTGACATGTGGCTAACTTGTTGCCTACACAATCGCATCCAAAACCGAAAACCATTACGGTTTTGGATGCGATTTGGCACATCCGCTTTAATTCCCAGATCAACTTGGGACTTGGGATTGCGAGTGTGGTAATGCGTATGTATGTAAAAGTACATTCTTTATGGAAACTTATTAGGCTAATGCCTAGTACGGAGCACATGGTATTAATATACCACCCTTCGTAGACTCTGCCTACCTCTTAGTAGATAGCTTGCTGGTCTAACGGGATATATATTTATACGAATAGATTATTGACTGTGCATTATGGGATCGTAAGAAGCAAGGTAGAGCTGTGGGTATTTAAGTGATACATCTTGATCGGCGGAAGTGCCCGTTTGAACCCGAGGCGCAGTTCACGCACAGGAAATCTATAGAGTTGATAACACCGATAGTATGGCAATAAACTCGATAGCTACTCTTTAAAATGCCAAACTTTCAATGCATTGACAATTTTTAAATCATAGTAACTATACCTGGCACACCAATTCCATAGTTCCAAATTAAGCTTATAAGCTTGTGCTATGGATACTAGTTGAATGGATAGACATACTTAAATAAATAAGTTATAAACATCCATGACTCGAGTACAAATGTCCATGTTCATCGCACGAAACATTTGCCCCTAACGGGATTCGAACCCGCGACCCTTGGTACGAAACCAAGGTATCTGCCTGCCGGCCAGGGTATCTGACCACTCGACCAACGGACCTGTCTTGCAATCAATGCAAGCAAATAGCCTATCCTGGACGTACCTAAGTATTCTTATCGTTTTTTATTTTCTATTTAAGCCAGTTGTGAAAGGCATATTGTTTTTATAAAATCATCAATAATTAAAACAGGTATTGCTATTTTATTGCGATATGATGACAGTAGACAGACAGCTTTAGTGCCCAAAGTCTGATATCAGCTTAGAAAATGTTTACAAATTAAAAAAAAATCACCTTAGGCCTATGACTGAACCTAATGTCCCATTGATTCATCTCTAGAGACTCCAGACTTTAGGTTATATCAACTCTATATAGATCCCTTGTGCGTCCAATCGTGCGTTACACTTCTGTAATGAATGAGTCAGTGTATTTTTATCGTAATGCAATACCAGCTCTACATCTAGAGCTGCGCGGCCTTCGATCACGTCTCTACGGACGCTCTCGTAATTACTGGCCTATTTTAAACGGTTATAGATAGAGACCTCCTGTGAGCTTACGAGTTTACTCGTGAAATTATCTACTGTGAGTAAATAACCTTGGGTTTAGTATGCTTATGCTTTATGTCCGACGTTGGTCTGGGACTTAATAACAAAAAAAAACGACTTCAAAAACGAACCTAATAAAAGTAAAAAATAAATTTGCTCAGGCCACAGTAATTAATACGTATTTTAAAACTTATAAATTTGAAGTCGGTGTCGGTCATTACTTTACTAACGTTTCCGACACCATCAAATGATTGAAGTTATTTAGTACATCTACCAGGTTCAAGTTCCATCGAACAATAAATTAACATGTAAGAATAACAATTGCTCATACACAAACAACAACAATTGCTCGTTAATTTTCCCCAACATTTAAGGATCGCTAACGTCAAAGACCAGAAATAATTACACGTCATTGCAAAACAATTGTACCGATCACTCAGTTCTGGTACACGCCCCGCAAATACCTTAGTTCCGATTGGTCTAAGTCAGCGTTTCTCAAACTGTGGCACAAAATGCCTTAGGGGTTTGATAGCCAATCGGCTCGCAATATTGTTCGAAAGCTATTAACTCAAAGTTTTTAGCTTTCTCCTTGTTCATTGTGCATGCAGTTTAGGGAAATTCTCAACTACCTAATTTAATCTAGTAGCTATTCCTGCGTTTAATCAACATTAAAGATAGTAAAGCCTGATTATTAGCTTGCATACATACATACGTAAAGAAAGGGCCTGAAATCTCAAGTCAATTTGGATCTAGAAGATAGCAATTTCATATGTAAAGAAAAGTCTTAGTAAATAATACAACCAAAATACCCATTATTTTCATCTAAATAACAAAAAATATGTTAGCATCAAGTAGATGAGGAGGGAAAGCTTATACTGTAGCATTATTTTATTTGTCGCGATTATTTTATTCTCGCTTCCCAGTTCATTTGATATCTGGAAATAAAACAATCTGACAACATAAGCGCCCTTTAGAAGTTTGAGAAGCGCTTGCCCAGATAATATCCAGTGACAAACGCATAATAGAGCCGCCAACAATGGCTTATCCTTGAACGCGTAACCTTTCGCGACACCGACACATAAGTACTTCAATAAGCACTTGGGGTATTTGCGACAACCCGTAATAGTTAACTATTGACTCATTTTGGTTCCCACAAATAAATATCCTACTACATCACATACATTAATCTGACTCCGAGGTAAGTAGCTTAAGCACTTGTGTTACGGATATCAGAAACAACAGTGGTATTACAAATATATACTTAAATATTAATTAATAATTGACGGGCCCGTTGGTTCAGTGGTTAGAGATCCTGGCAACGAAACCAAGGGTCGCGGGTTCGAATCCCGCTAGGGGCAAATGTTTCGTGTGATGAACATGGAAATTTGTGCTCGAGTCATGGATGTTTATAAACGTATTTAAGTATGTCTATCCGTTCGCCTAGTATCCATAGTACAAGCATAAGCTTAATTTGGAACTAGGGAATTGATGTGTCAGTCTGGAGAATTTATTATTATTATTATTATATCGGATCTTAACACCCAGACACAGAACAAACACAAGCATTCGTCATACGAATGTTTGTCATGGGTGGGGATCAACCCACAACTCTTGGCGCATTGAGCAGGGTCACTACCGAATGCGCCATCGAGCCAGTCACAGACTCACATCGAAATCAGTTGGAGAACAAACAAGGTAGGTGCTGTGTACTGGTGTTGCTTTGATTTACTAGACAATATGTACTGAGTAGGTCTCCAATCACTATAGGCTAGATGATTAAAAAATTCTGTATAGTCCGTCAGTTAGATTATAAAAAAATATTGAACACGTATTTTTTTATTTATTTGTCAAACGAACATTGACGAAGATACAATGCATTCAAGTTGCGCGTGACGTCACACTTTCGTACAATTTTTACTAAATAGTGACGTCGCAAGCCCCCACTCTAAAACTTTGATGCTCATTATCTTTGTAATTTTTTGTTAATTTGATAAAGCGAAAAATATGTGTCTAGTATTTATGTATAATCTAACTGACGGACTAAATAGAATTATAGTTTTTTAATGCAGTCATCATCCCTATTAGTACGGTGAATAGGGTTTTGGGTATGTGTTTGTATTGAGAACGAACTAGCCACAACACATTTTCAACCTAACTTAAGCCAGTTATATTTTTGGCCAAAAATGGTAAAAGGGACTTGCTATGGGTTATGGGTTATTGCTATGGGTTGCTATGGGTATCCATTACAAGCGTGATAATATATAAATGTAAACTTTAGCGTAGGTAATTTGGTTACCTAGTAATAAAAAAAAAAAACGGACTATATCACATACATTGTTCTGACTCCGAGTTAAGTAAGTCGATTAAGCACTTATGTTACGGATATTAGAAACAACAACATTACAAATGTACTTAACTTAAATATTGGATATTAACACCCAGACACACAACAAACACAAGTATTCATCATACGAATGTTTGTCCGACCCCGCAACTCTTAGCGCATAGGGCAGGGTCACTACACTACCGATGCGCCATCGATTTCGACATTGTTATTTTATTCGATATACATATGTATACAGATATTGTCAAGCCTGCATTCCCTAAAGGTGTAGGCAGAGTCCAATGAACAATATAACGGGCCCGTTGGTCTAGTGGTCAGAGACCCTGGCCACGAAACCAAGTGTCGCGGGTTCGATTCCCGCTAGGGGCAAATGTTTCGTGTGATTTGTACGCGCGTCATGGATGTTTATAAACGTATTTAAGTATATCTATTAGTTCACCTAGTAGCTATAGCACTAGCATAAAGCTTAGTTTGGAATAAGGAATTGGTGTGTCAGTCTGGAGAATTAAAAATTAATTAATTAATATAGCGCCTCAAACCACATTATGCGAAAAAAAATTATAGATCCTATACTACATCGCCGTTTTGATCATAGATCGTATACTACATGTACTTTTTCAAAACAAAACCCCACATGGCATTCGCCAAGAGATCAAACGCGTTCGCACTTGTGTTTAGCGGCGAGAAACCGCATCGTTTCCTGCTTAGCCGGAACCGTCTAACTGGAGATAGTGTGGCGCCTAGCCAATTAACAACTTGTGTTGTGGTCTAGCGGTAAATACCGATTGGCGATTAGCTAAACGAATACCGGTGATTGTTACCGGTATATTAAAGTAATGGTATTTTATTGCAAAAGTAATTTAATATAAGGTCACAAGCTATAGACACAGAACAAACACAAGTATTCATCATACGATTGTTTGTCCTGGGTTGGGATCGAACCCACAACTCTTGGCGCATGGGGCAGGGTCACTACCAAATGCGCCATCGAGCCAGCCAGTATTGTCATTTATGTTTTTTAAATGTTGTTCTTAGCTATATTAGAAATTGGGATACTTCCTAAAAAGAGCAATAGAATTCCCTCTCAAAGTCCATCAGCCATTACTCACGATGACGTCTCCTTTCATCGTGACGCTTTAACGAGCCATCTTCTCCCGCGGCGGATAATTTGACAAACCGTGCGAAGCTTCCACGCGGAAGAAACGAAAATAGACTTCTGGGAATCAGGATACGTGACGGGAATAGGGCCGTGTATAATTTGAAATTAATGATTTAAATAACGCCGCTCCGAGTAAAATGCCGCTAATAAGCTCCTTGGTAATACGGTAATGTCAAACAGCTGATATCTGCGGAGTTTAAATGAACTTATGAGTCAAGATGAGTAACATGATAAATTACATACTATATGTCGGACAGTGGCTGAAATTTGACTGTGATTGATTATATAAACGCCCATGTTGGTCTGGGACTTAAAAATAATGTTACCTACTAAATTTTGGCCAAAAATAAAATTGAGTTAGATGAAAAAATGGTTTGCTGGGGCCTGCAACGGCACTGAGTGTGGACTGAGCCTCCGGGTTATGCCCCTAGCGGGATTCGAACGCGCGACCCTTGGTTTCGCGGCCATTCTCCAGCGAGGTGTGTATCCATTAAGATTTCCCCCGGGAAAAAAAAGATGGAAAATAATGAAGAGTAGTGACAAGTAATGAGCTGGTCGCCTACACAACCACAAACTACAACACATCATTAGTCGCTTTACAATAAGGTGGACAAGGATCACAATTGGTACATTGAAGTCCCAGACCAACAACTTCCCATGCGATCCCGTATGATATCACCGGGCAACCGCGCAGGGAACTTAGCCGCGAACAAACCGGGCGATGTAAAACAAAACAAAACGTGAACGCGCCCGTACCGTGCCTGCCGTGACTCACGCCACTAGGGCTACCAAGAAAGCTCTAGAAACTCTTAAGAAGATAGCTTTTTAAAACCAAGAGTAATACAGGTATACATATATCATCACCCAGCCCAGCTTTATTTTTGGCTGAATGTGGTTGAAGGGGCATGGTGCCCCTTCAACTCTGCTTACCCCTTAGGGGATTATAGGCGTGAGGTTATGTATGTATGTATCTATCACGCCCGTTATCTCCGAGGGGTAGGCAGAGAATCCAAGGAGCAGCAAACCTCTTTTACCATTTTAAGCCAAAAATCCAATTGAATTGAATTAATTGCAACATGACAAAGAAGTGACAAGTAGCTAGCTCGTCGCCTACACAATTATAAGCCTGTACCCATCACACCTTTAGTCGCCTTTCACGAAATGCTAGGCAAAGAACATACTTGATACATTATTTTTGAGTCTCAAACTAAAACATAACATCACGCCCATAATCTCCGAAGGGGTAGGCAGAGTCAAAAGGACAGCAGGCCCCTATAACTACATTCAGCCAAAAACAAAACTGGGCTGGGTTAGCGGGAAAATTGTGAAAAAGCAGTGACAAGTGGCTAGCTCGGCGCCTACACAATCACAATCAAACTAACATGAGACGAATAGATGAAATTATCTTAAGAAAAATTATTACAAAGGAGACAACAGTTTAATGGAGAGCGCGGGAAACGGCAAACGAGGCGGTCTAGTTTTTCAAGCGTTTTTTGCATTTTAATTTTTAAAATTATTCTTGGGATCAGTTAAGTAGCGTAGTGTGTATATTTGTAACTTATTTTGTATATATTATATTATTTTGTGCTTTTCCTGAAAGAATTTGGTGAGTTTTTACAATTTATAAACTTGCATGAACGAACCCGACGACCCGGGGGGTACGGGCCCCCCGGTGTCTAATTACGTAACTATTAGTTGTACAAATTCGGGTATGGAGACGGAGGGCTCATTTCAAGATACGGACGGTGATCTTACGAAAGAAAATAATGTTAGGCGAAAAAGAACATCCGCCCGTAGAGTTTGTAAGCATTGCAAGAAGCGGAGAAGGAATCATAAAATCTCAACTTTAGCAGGATCACTAGACGAGTTTGATTGTCAATGTAGTAATAGTTTTTATAGTGAACAACATAAGGAATCTCAGGAAACCTCGGTTACTACTCATGTTCCCACCTCAGCATCTAATTCAATGCGTGACGCATCTGATATTAATGCCATTAGGGTACCAGTCGGGAGACCTACTTATTTAGCTTCTGACTTGGCGCCATACGTTATACATGTTCAGAGGGAGCAGGTATCGCCAAATGATAATCGCAATATTCACCCTATATCATTCGGACATTTCTTAAAAAAAAGTTATGTGAAAAATATAATTAACGGCAGTTTAAAGAAAATTGGTAGAAACAGATTGTCAATTTCTTTTTCAAAATTTGAAGATGCAAATGCTTTTCTCAATAATGACATTTTAAAGAAAAATAATTATAAAGCTTTTATTCCTGTTTTCAACGTAACTCGTATGGGTGTAGTAAGGGGAGTACCTACTGACTGGACTGAGGAGGAAATTATTCAAAATATCTCTACGCCGTTAGGAGTTGGGCAAGTTTTAAAAGCTAGACGTATCAAAAAGAAAACTTTTATTAATGGTAAAGCTGAATTTGCGCCCATAGAAACCGTCGTTCTTACATTTGACGGGCAAACATTACCAAAACGGATTTTCTTGTGTTTTAATTCCTTACCTGTTGACTTGTATATATATCCCACAATACAATGTTTTCACTGTTGTAGATATGGTCATATAAAAAGTCTGTGTCGTTCTACTCCTAGGTGTTTTAAATGTGGACAGGGTCATTCGGGAGACAATTGTCAAGTGGAAGAAGACAGTATTATCTGCTGCCTCTGCTCCGGTCATCACGTAGCTACTAGTAGAGCTTGTCCTGAGTTTTCTAGACAAAAAAATATCAAAGAATCCATGGCCAAAAATTGCATAACGTATGCTGAAGCTTTAAAATTACACCCTCCTATCTCTAAATCGTATGCTGATGTCCTGATTTCTCCTATTACACGAAATCCTCAAAGCCCTAACAGTTCTCCTAAATATAACCCATCAAATATTGGCTCAAATAATATTTCATATAAAAAGACAGTTTTCCTAAAACCCAAGTCACCTTCCAAGCTAGGTAAAGGATATGACCGTGCTAGTCACGAAGCTTTGGTTAAGGATTATAACAGTCCTTTTGCCCCTAGCCATAATGTATTAATAAATAATATTGCAAAAACCTCACTCGATAATTTGCCAATTAAAGACTTGATAATAGCATTAATTAATTCACTGTCGTCATCGAACCTTCTAAGCTTACCGTCCAACGCTGCCCTGCCTAAAGACGTAATAGAAATAAATAACATCCAACATGGATCAGTTGAACACTGTGATTCAATGGAATTGCCGCAGCATCCAAAATAAGAAATCTGATTTAATATATATGATAAATAAATTTTCTCCATTTATTATAGCTCTCCAGGAAACATGGCTTCGGCCTTCCTCAATATTTAAAATTCCGGGCTTCTCCTGTGTGCGAGAAGACCGAGCTGATAACTACGGTGGAGTAGCTCTCCTTATCAAAAACTCATCCTCATTTGTACATATTCCCATTCCTAATCACAATGATAATTTTTCTATTATTGCGATTCGTGTAAATAGTTTATGTTACGTATCTGTATATATTCCCCACCCTTCCTCTGTAATATACGATGAAATTTACAATATACTCGAAAATTTACCTAGACCTTTAGTAATAATGGGAGATTTTAATGCTCAGCATCAATCATGGGGAAGTTCCAACTCCAATCACTACGGAAACCGCATCTTGGACATCTTAGATAGCTGTAATTTGTGTATCCTAAACACTGGGTATCCTACTCGTCGTACCCAACCACATGAAGGAATAAGTGTACCGGACTTAACCATTTGCTCACCTGACTTGGCATCCTGTCTATATTGGTCTACCTTATCTTTATCATTTGGTAGCGATCATTTTCCCATACTTATAACTTTTCCCACTAACCAAAAATCTCTTAATTACCGCCCTCCACGTATGAAATTTAGACTAGCCAATGGTAATTGGCTCTCGTTTAAAGAGAAAGTAGAGCAAAATATCAATTCACTTCCAGCAGTTACTGATAGTAATCAGTCAACTTGTGCCGAGGCTTTAGCTACATTATTATTAAAGTTTGCCAATGAGACATTCCCTTGCAAAACAGGTCACCATAGAAAATTACCCTCTCCTCCTTGGTGGGACAGTGAATGTTATGAGGCTATTAAGAAAAGAAAACAAGCTGAACTACTATACCGAGCTTGTTCTACAATAGAAAATTTTAATCAACTTTCAGCCATTATAACTAGCACACGAAAATTGTTTAAACAAAAAAAATGGGAAGGTTGGAAACATTTTTGCTCTTCTATCTCTCCAAATACTCCTCCATCTGCTGTGTGGTCGAATATACGAAGATTTCGGTCAGTTTTCAAGGAATCTTCTCCTCGTGTTCTCGAAAAACCTTTGGTTGATACTTTTTTGGACAAATTGGCCCCATCGTTTGTTCCAGAGGACAATTTTATTAATTTTTCATTAGCATCAGATATAGAACAAACAGGATTGAACGCTCCATTCAATCTCTGTGAACTTAAAGGCATTTTGGCATATGTCAAAGATTCGGCACCGGGGATGGATGGGATCCCTTATTCTTTCCTGTCTCATTTAAGCGACTCATGTTTGACCTACTTCTTGAATATAATCAATTCTATTATGCGCACTGGTTGTATTCCCTCTAAATGGCGGGAACAAGAGGTGATTCCGATACTCAAGCCGAGCAAGCCGTCCGATGATGCTGATTCATATCGCCCCATTGCTTTGTCATCAGTTTTAACAAAAATTGCTGAACACTTGGTCAAAAATCGATTAGAATGGTTTGTGGAAAGTAAGGATTTGTTAAGTAAAAATCAATTTGGTTTTAGAAAAGGCAAGGGGACTATGGACAGCATTGGTATTTTTACCACTGATATTCGCATAGCTCTCTCCTGTAATGAATCTCTACTAGCCTCTTTTCTTGACATAACTGCAGCATATGACAACGTCTTATTACCCATTCTTAAGAAAAAGTTGCATGATTTGGAAGTGCCAGCATTACTAATAAATTTTATTGTTAATATTTTATCGGAAAGAGCTATTGACATAATTCAAGACGGTTTGCAAAAACATTCAAGGCTTCTGTGGAAAGGCCTTCCCCAGGGTTCGGTTCTCAGCCCATTGCTCTTTAACATTTATACATATGATTTAGATAAATGTATTAATAACAATATTAAAGTTTTACAATATGCTGACGACTTACTTTTGTATACAGCTGGTAGTAGCGTTCACAACTTAGCACAATCTTTAACTTCATCCTTACAAAATTTAAAGTCATGGTTAGACAAAAATGGACTTAGTCTGTCTGTACCTAAAAGTTCAATTATTCTATTCACCCGAATGCGTCGACCTCCGTCGTTCTCAGTATTTTATGACAATTATTCTATGCCTATTAAAAGTGAAACTAAATTTTTGGGGATTATTTTGGATTCTAAATTATCTGGACTTTCCCATTTTTATTACATATTTGCCAAGTGTGAAAGATATTTAAATATTCTACGTTGCTTATCAGGTGTTTGGTGGGGAGCCCACCCATTTTCCCTGAAACTCTTATATAATGCCCTTATAAGGAGTACACTTGATTATGGGACATACTTTTTAGAGCCATGTAGTATTGTTGGTCTGAAAAAATTAGATGTCATCCAATCTAGAGCTCTTCGCATTGTTGCTGGAGCTATGCGATCAAGTCCTATCAACGCCTTGCAAGTTGAATGCGGTGAGCCTCCCCTGGGACTCAGACGCCAATACTTAAGCGATAGATTCTTGTTTCGAGCTTTTCAGAGTTATTCCCACCCGCTCTATTTTAAGTTACAGCGTTTGTCCCATTTAGTTGAAACTTCGCCATATTGGGCTCATAAATCCCCGCCATGTTTAATAATTAGTTTCCGTAAATTTTCCTCCCTTGAAGCTCCAACACATAAATCTGCTTATCTTCCAATTTTTTCCATTGATTATGATGCGCTAATCCTGCCAACAAACGTTTGCTTTGATTTAAATATTTCAAGAAATAACAAACAATGTAATGTTGAATTCAATTTTATCCTACAGGCAAATTGGCCAGATTGGCATTACATATATTGTGATGCTTCGAAGCACTCTCCAGATTCTCACGTTGGTGTCGGGGTCTTTCATCAACAATATAAAATTACCCAGAAAATCAAACTGCCTCCCCAATCCTCAGTATTTACAGGAGAATGTTACGGCATTTATAAATCATTGGAATATATCCTCCTCATGAAACTTAAAAAATCTGTAATTTTTTCTGACTCTAAAAGTGCTTTAGAAGCATTAGTCAAGTTTCCTTTTAAGTCTAATACTAACTACTCAGTTATAATTGACAGTAAAAAAAAATTACACCAATGTTCTTTAAAAGGTTATGAAGTTATTTTTGCCTGGACACCTGGACACTGTGGTATTTTAGGAAATGAGAAGGCTGACCAGCTGGCCAATGATGCAATTGTCTGTGGCGATATCTTTCCCTATATGAACTATTGTAATGATCTACTCTGTCTTGCAAAAACCTCACTTCGTGAGGCCTGGGAGGAATATTGGCGTGAGAGTAGTAAAGCCAAAGGCCGCTACTATAAAAACATCCAGCCCCAGATTCCTATTAAGCCGTGGTTCTCTAGATGGAAGCTGAATAAGTTGGCTACTACTAACCTTATTAGAATGCGTTTAGGCCATGTTTGCACTCCTGCTCATTTAGCACGTTTGCATATTGTTGACGCTGATATGTGTGCCTGCGGTGCTGATGTGGGAGACCTCAACCACATCTTTTTTGCTTGTGAGAATTATGACCATTCTTCTTTGTTTGCTTCCCTAGAGTCCCTCCGTATTCCATTTCCGACATCTATACCTACTCTTTTATCGTCAAATGACATGTGTGTATATAATATTTTGTCGACTTATATGTTCCAAAACAATATTAAATTATAAATATGTAAAATCTTTTTATAAAAAGTAATTTTATTATTTCATATTATTCCTATAACACTCCTTACCTTACTGATCCTACCTACTGTCCTATCTGATCCTGTATTAATTTAATGATAAATCCGTTTCCTTAACTTTGTTTGTGGCTAAAGCACAAGCCGTGCAAAGCCAAGAAAAAAAAAAAAAAAAAAAAAAAAAAACAGTTTAATGACAGCCCTGGCACCAATCGGATCTTAATATGGAGTATTGGGAAGTGTGCCTTTGAACCTCACTGTGGGATCCCGACTCGCACAAACTGTACCAACGCATTGTGCAACAGTTACGAACGCGGTTGCAATGTTTTGTTTATGGATGTTTTAGATCTGAACATAGAGTAGAATGTCTACAATTTAAAAAAAAGTAAAATACTTTTTTTGATACGAGTAGTAGGCAACACAAGGAAATCAACAACGATCCGATTGAATTTAAGCGTAGAATTGCATCAATTATTTTGCAATACTACTATGAGGTAAAAGCTACCTAATAATAAGAAGCATTCAAGTAGTACTTACTTACGGCTTTAAACTTTTTAAGACATTTTTAAATAATTGATAAATTAAATGAAGATTAGGTATAGGGTAGTTTAGCGGCATTATGCTGACAGTCGACCTGTTGTGTGACGATTTATCTCGTAATGGACTTTATTATAGATTCCGGACCATGCTGTTGAATCAAGAAATAAAAAAAAATCATAATCTGATCGGAAGTCTAATTTTTATCGAAATCTAACATATGAAGAACACATGTAATCAGGCTCGCTTTCCCACTGACTCTTTGTTGCCACAATCCACATTAGAATAGTCTATCTATCGATTTGTATCATGCACTTTGGCATAATGTGCTTGTCACGCGTCAAGTGAAAGTAGGCACCGCGCATGCGCAATGAAGGGTGTGCTCCGTGACATTTGCGACGACAGATTGGCGGGAAACCGCGGGAAAACACTGCTGCATGCATAGACTTATGCATAATCATAAATCTTTGATTTCGTAAATCTGTGGTTACATGCAGATTTTGAGCGATAACATGGAGTTGGCTGCTTTCACGTGCCCATTATTGGAGTGGGACATGACAAATGATGTGGGCCTATGCTGATAGGCTGTGCGCTATTATCTATGGTCGCGTTCAGTCCTAACAAGTTCTCGCATTGACAACATACGTGCCCTAATTTTCACAAACAATGCACGCGTTATAGATAAAAGCATAGTTTATGTGCTTTCTCACTGCTATTTTAAACAGTCTTAAATGTTTGCCCTATTTTGGCAAATTTATGTAGACGTTTCCGCAGGTCATTTTCAGTTACTGAATCACGAGATGATACAAAAATGTTAACATTTTTGTATATCTTTCTTGCGACATTCCTTTGTATACAAGTCTATTTTTTATAAAATGCGAACAGATGTAATTATATCTCGACACTAATTTGTTTTTAATTTTGTAACATTTTTTTCTTGGTCCAATTAAATTATTAAACATGTTTCAATACACACATAGCTTTAAAGAACACTTTTTTAAATTATGTACCGACAGGATTCCTTACCTAACATGTAGTTACAGGTGCATAGTATTTATAGGCTATTATGTTTACATAATTCACTTAAACATACTTTTCTCCAACCTTTACAATTACTTTACTTTTTAAAATTTTCCATCTTACCCAACTCAATTATATTTTTGGCTCAAACTAGTTGAAACAGCTTTCTGCTCCTTGAACTCTGTTTACACCTGTGGGTTACCCCTTCAAGAATTTTGGACATGAAAATATTAATAATAAATAATAATAATAATAAATATCCGACGACATCACATACATTGATCTGACTCCGAAGTAAGTAGCTAAGCACTTGTGTTACGGATATCAAAATCAACAGTGGTATAACAAATATATACTTAAATATTGGATATTAACACCCAGACACAGAACAAACATAAGTATTCATATACGAATATTTGTCCTGGGTGGGGATCGAACCCACAACTCTTGGCGCATGGGGCAGGGTCACTACCGAATGCGCCATCGAGCTTGTCAAGCCCTACTTAGCCCCCTAAATAATAATATTCATAGTCCTATGTGTACTTATACGTATACCTATGTGTTACATTTTAGTTTTACCATCAATTATGACTAAATTACGTATGATCCCGTTATTTCCATAAATATTACGTTGTCTATACATAATCATATTCTGTGACGAAATTGTGACGACAAATGCCACCTCTCGTCCTCATTTCCGTTGCATCACTACCCAAAATTTGCAGTCTCATCGTCAGCATCGCACAGGTTATATAAGAGTTAATATGGCGATAAATTATGAGGGGGCAAAGTCCAACACTGTTTTGATGACTCAAGCATGCCTGGCCTAGTATACATTGTACATGGTTCGAATGATTGGTGTGCATTTGGTGAGACTAAGAACTTAACATATTTGGTATAGGATCTAGGTATACACCACTGGATAATAGACTAATAAACTCAAACTCAAACTCAAAATATCTTTATTTACGTAGGCCTCAAAAAAGCAGTTTACTCATAATAATAATATTGTGAACCAAGCCACTACAGCCTGTAACACAGTTTTTACAATCACAGGTAGTAGGGATACATTTAAATTGTACCTTATTATGTCGTGCTTTTGTGAAATAAATAAATAAATCTTCAGTTCCAATCCGCGGATCTGCTATGATTTACATAACCAAAGACAAAAGACTCACCAGAAAAAAAAATGGTTAGAAATCCACTGATATCTCAATGTGCAAGATTACAGCAGCGCTATTGGTATAACTGCATCATAAAAAATCCACAGGTACGAGTTTGAAGCATTTATACACGTAGATAATATTAGTTGGACAAAGCAATGGAATAACTTTTTTTTCTATAGGTTTAACTAAGTTCTAACTAAGGTCTAATTTTGGGTCCAAAGAAATAAGTGCACACTAAATACGTGACTAATATTTCCATACAAATTCTTCGTAAAACATGTTTTGACAGATAAAAAATGTCGTCAATTGAATGGTAATCCACCATTGAATGAACGAGGAACGGGACATAAAGATAGGATGATGACGAGAGGTTCAGATAAAAGTGGCGTTTACCAAGAAACCGTCGGATGGGAACTCGGTGAAAGCACGGAAGAAAAACTGCCTGGTTAGGTAGTCGTCGTTAATTTTGCCTACTCCACTACGTAACGTACAGTGAGCCACATAAATACTTTTAAGTAAAAAGAACGAGCCTGAAAAGCATGAACACGAGGCAAAATCATATTGATCCTGTAAATTTAGACCTATTCGTGGAATAAATTTGAAATGAAATGAAATGAAATTATCTTTATTTACGTAGGCTCAAATAAGCACTTATAAATCGTCAGTACATACAAATGAAAATGAAAATTTACCACCGGATTCGGAAAGTAACTTCTACCGAGAAGAACCGGCAAGAAACTCGATAGTTACTCTTTTCATCGCTAAATTTGCAATAAGTATCAATAACAATTATCATATTCTTAAGCTACTATGCTATACAAATTTAAAAAAAAGTAAATATGTATAATATTAGCAATTACAAATTTTGTCACGTAAAAAATCTTCTATATAATAATAAGCCTTTCTCATAAGATGATCTTTAATGTGTAATTTAAATCTATGCATAGGCAGTTCAATTATATTGCCTGGTAGTTTGTTAAATAATTTTATACTTAGCCCCCTAAATAATAATGAACTACTAGTCTTGTGAAGTCTTAGATACGGAACGGCAAGCTTGTGTTTATTTCGGGAGTTAAAATGATGACAATCGAATTAAGAAACAACATCTCTTTCTTGGATTTTAGGGAGTTCAACTTATATTTTTACTTCGTAGGTACATATTTATCACCAAAATCAAAAATACATAATAGTATTTTTGATTGGTTGTTACAAAATTTTCTTGTATAGGTTATTGATGTCGCTACGAATTTTATCACACGAAAGATCACTAGATTCATTGTTCTAATCTGGGTAGAATAGCCTGTATTTTAACCGATTTTATATTGAAACATAGCTACTAACTCAACAATTTTTTTTTTGTTTCAGATAAACATGGTTTTAGGAGCTTTATTACTCCTCTGACTCTGCCTACCCCTTCGGGGATTGTAGGCGTAATGATATGTAACTTTGCTACGATTTTTTCGTAGACACATATTTGTATTTATACTAATTACTTGTCCGAACAATATCCTCATACATACTCGGTTCTAACTGTACTACAAGGTCCCAAGTATACCCGCATTTTCTCGCTAATTAAGTTTTTATACGTACCACGGCGATTAGCCGCTAGATCTGCTAGATGCGCGCGCGCACGCTCGCAAAAACTGCTCTCTGATTGCAGGAGAGCGGTCCCATTGACCCTTCGAGTGATGCACCGGTAAACTATGTGTGAGCTCTCGTGGGAGTAAAAATAGTTCTTTGTGATTTCACTTATGTAATTTACTAACCTTTGGCCACGAATCTGCCGATTATCTCTTTCTTGTTAGACTTTTCTAATATTTATTTAATCCCGCTTAATTATTGACTTTAGAGAACTCCATTAATATTGTTTAAAAACAATAAAAACGCGAATGCTTTTTGATAATAATCTGATATTTTTATTAAGTAAGTGTCTTATTGCTTTTTAAGGCGACAAGCTAACCATTTGTCACTACTTTTTCACAATTTTCCATCAAACCCAGCCCAGTTTTATTTTTGACTGAATGTGGTTAAATGGGCTTGCCCCTTGACTCTTGTTTACCCCTTCAGGGATTATGAGCGTGATGTTATGTATATATACACAACATCACGCTTATTACTTAGTATTTAGTTTAAAAAGCAATACTTACGTATGTAAGTAAAATAAATACTATATAATAAATACTTACGTATGTAAGTATTGCTTTTTTAACTAAATACTGATGTATTTATCTGGAATCAGTAATTCTGCGGGATTCAACTCTGTTTACTTACATAGGTATGACGTGACATACAGCAGTAGATAGAGTTAAATTCGCATTTGTATTATTAGTAAGGATTGCCTAGCGACCCTGCCGAAGTGCGTGCGTGCACGCAGTTTAATCGGTCACTGCGTATTCACGGTTTACTGTTAGACGCGCGGACTTGCCATACGAGTTGCGATTTTTTTCTCAAAAAAGTAAAGACTCGAAATTGGGACGGCTTAACTCGTTTGATATTGAATCATCTCATTGTGTTATAACCGTTAGGTTTTTTGACGTAAGTCGTTATTTTTGTAACGTTATATACCGTCTTATGAGAGTCGGTTCGGACTTTACATTCATAACATCACGCCTGTAATACCCGAAGGACTAGGAAGAGTCATTCGGGCAACAGGCTCATTTAACCACATTCACCCAAAAAAACTGGGTTGGGTTAGACGGACAATTGTAAAAAAGTATTGAAAAGTGGCTAGCTCGACGCATTTAATCTTTGGTTTGGATTTTAATCATAGATTTAGCGAATCCGATAATTGCATTGAGACTTAACATCTGACCTTTGTAACGCCTAGACAGGGGAATGTGACAAATTAATTAGTAGGTAGTTCATGTTTTACCTACTTAGTTGAAAAGTAAGATTTTTTAAGATATTTTCTTCCTTCACTGAGCTAGTGGTTTAAACAGTACTTGGATTTTCAAAATACCAGAAGTACTAGCTTGGGTTCGAAAAAACTAATTATGCAGCTGTCATTTATAAATATACCTACGCTTGCACGTAGTATATTATTACTCTGTGCCTACGCTGAAATTATGAGTCTTATTTAACTGTAATCTTGGGATTATCGCAACATACGTAAATAATAATAATAATAAAGGATTAAAACTAAAACTAAATTAAACTAAACTTGATTTGATTAAAACATCTTATATCATTCAAAAAAGGTGATCTATGCTGAGTTAGAAGATGTTGACCGTAAAAATAAAGTTAACGTTCCACAATGCACATTCAGACTAAATGTCTTTGCTTGCAAATTAAACAGCCCTTCCTCTAAATTTGGGTTGCCAGCATTAACATAAGAATTTCCGCCAACCACTCCGGCATTGGGCTCACGTCTGCGCCGGCGCCGCGAGACGCGTTCCCGCGAAAATCCCACGATGACAGATGACTGTTGACGAGGTAAAGGATAAAAACCGCTACAAACCGAAATTTAATATAATTTCTTTTTTCTCCATTTTTATAATTTGTGTAAGAAATGACGCGTAAAAACAAATGAGCAAAACCAAAAAACCTTAACATAGCACCAAAGACCTTAACATAACTCGTTGAAATAATAATTGTTTACTTAAATAATAATTGGAAGAAATCTAAATCCTCCTTATTTTTATCACTAATAATGCGAAAGTAACTCTGTCTAAAAGACAGACAGCCTGTAAAATATTTTTTGGAGGATTAATTTATCATTATTGGTACTTATAAAGTGGATTTAAAAAAAAATGACAAATTATGTGTTCTCAAATTATTTTACAAACTGTCTTTCCTTTAGACAGAATTAATTTCGCATTAATGATATAAATAAGGGGGATTAAGATTTTTCCGAATTTAACAAAATTGACATATTGAGGTTTTGATCCATATCCTCAGTTCTAATCTCAATGTGACGAGACGAGTATTACTCGTTTGTAGTCGACACGCGTGCGCCGACAAGCGGAATGACAACTGTGCAAAAGTAGGCTGTATGGATATTATGATCTTTGCGTGTATTGTTTTTTATTCTGCGAAAGTAAGCGGTGATAGATGAATGTGCCAGTTACATTGAAACCGGTATTTCTGATTTAAATATTTTACCTTTTCGTTTTAAAATTAATATTGAACCGGTATGATGATTAGATCAAATGAGATTTCATTGCGTTTCCTCAATAATGGGAGGGAAAAAGATTAGAGAACGGAATTATTCAGAACTAGGCTGATCTCTGTCAAATAATAACTATATTCGTTTTTAATCAGAATAAATACTAACAAATTAGCTCTCGTTAGGTATTTAAGGCATGTACATTTAATGATGTATACATAGACTAATGCTGATGATGATGGATATTCTTTTAGAAATAATGTTGCTTTATTCATTGATCGAAGAATCATTGGTGCGGTCATTAAAATAAGCGATTGCGCAAAACCTAACAAATTTGTACCATTGCAAGCAAAATATTCAGCACTATTCAGTACCCTCGTAACATAAAACAGTCGAATTTAATGCATCTACTTATCAAAATATTTGTTATTTACCCTCAATTTCGATTTGTTAATGATATTCGATTGCCATTATAAAAAAAACGTCATGAAGGTAGACTGCTTAATAACAAAATACAAAAATCCGATATCCTACATTGGCCTAATTTTTTTATTACATACATTGAAACAACATTTTACGGGCTCATTAACATCAATATTACATTACCGTATCTGCATATATTTTCCATTTAAGTGCAATTCGTTGCAACGTCACCAGTAAGCTAATAAAACTGTAAGACCTTTAGTTATTACTGTACAGGGCTAAAGAACTGGTGACAGTTGAGTCCAATAACCAATCGCAAAGATGTATCCTTGAGTCAGTTTTGTAACCAAGTCTTACACCAGTCTGTACTGGATCTTAGAGAATAATCGCTCTGGAGGGGACTTGAACGGTTGGCTGTTTGATGACGAAAGTCCTTGCGACTGGGATCAAAGTTAGCCAAGTATCTATAATCATTATAAGTTTAAATATTAAAAGACACCTTGAAGTAGGACAAAGGGTTTTGCAAAGCATTTTTTATTACTTAATTACAGCTGTAAATTGAAACGAAATTTTGCGTATTTAATACAACAAAAACAACAGAGGGCCTTAAAAAGCATTAAAAAAAACGTTTTATTTGTATTTTTTATGACTTGAACGCCAAAGCGCTTGTGTTCGTTTACCACAAGCGCGTTGCTAACCTAAACGTGTGACGTAATTTTAGGAAAGCTAGATATTGGTATTAAATATTTTGATTTGGTTTGATTTGATTTGAAGAAATGAAGGCTTCCCACTTCTCAAACCTGTGATAATGGCTATACCAAACAATCAAAAAAACTTCGTAAAAAAAAACCTAATATCGATTTGGTTCCCATGGCTTCTCCAGTGAGTATATACTCGAAGGTTATATTACAGCAGTATACCGCCCACGCAGCATCCGTAATTACCAGCTCAACAAGATTGGCCCCCGTTACACTCAATCCTCAATGGTACAATACCGTCCGTATTGCAAACGGCTTATCTTAATTTTATCAGTCGTACTTATAAATCTGAAAATTCCAATTAGTATTCTGAATGGATATCTGGTACTGTTCATCGGTACAGGTATTGTTTATTCTTTGACGTCCAGATTAAGGTATTGTGGATACTGTTCCCTCTCTTACTGAACAGTTTTGCAGAATGAAGGCTTTCTATATCAATATATCCACTAGGACTAATACTAATAAAATTCTAATCGAATTATTGTTATTAGTCTAATAGAATTGAATCTTAAAGGCGACCTATTAAAAGACGACTACTGACTGATATATCGCGGGCTCGAATCCCGCTAGGGGCAAATGTTTTGTGTGTTGAACATGGACATTTGTACTCGAGTCATAGATGTTTATAAACGTATTTAAGTATGTCTATCCGTTCACCTAGTATCCATAGCACAAGCATAAGCTTAGTTTGGAACTAGGAAATTGGTGTGTCAGTCTGGAGAATTTATTATTATTGGGTTTGTGATGAGTAACCTACATGTCACTTCTATTTTACAATATTCTATCTAACCAGACATTTTTTTTTTGGCCTAATGTGGTTTATACCCTTCGGAGATTGCAAGCATATGCAGGTATCGGTATGTACGAGCAAGATACCTATAGATTGTACTCCATCCTTTAGTATTGCATTCGGAGTGCAACTGGCGCCTGCGCTCACTAATTCGCTAGCCTTTAACAGTGCACGTGCAACAAGAATTAGCTTGAACCGTGCCAAGCGGTTAGTATTTAAATGAGCGCGCGCGCATGTCTGATCACACCCAGACGCGAAACTACGTCAGGGTTTGAAACGCGTGCTGTTGAACCTAAAACGTATAAGTACGTTGGATCAGCATATCCCATGTGGTGGCGCGACAATCATATGGGAACGCCAAAACGAACCCAGGGGGAGAGGAGAGTGCAGGGGGGGATCAATGTGAAAATTATATGTAGTTAGTTAAAAATAACGTTGTGGTTGTCGACATAGAAGGCTAGACAGCAGGATCACTGATTTTTTTGAAGAATAAAATTCTATAGCAGTTTTCAAACTGCGGTCCGCAGACGTTGTCTGTGTGGCTTGCGACTTGCCAATTAACTTTGTACAACGACTGAATAGATTGAAGAAATTTTATTATGTCCTTTCATAGCGGTTGGAGGATAATGACAGCGAGCGACTCACACCAATACAGGACTACGAACAAAATATGACGGACACCTCGCCCCCCGCCCGCCCGCATTTCCATGCTAAGCCAAAAATCGAGTTGGGTCAGATGGAAAATTATAAAAAATTGTTACAGAAGGCTAACATCGCCTACATACATACATAACATCACGCCCATAATCGTAGGCAGAGTCACAGAGGCAGCAGGCCCCTTTAATCATATTCAGCCAAAAACAAAACACGGCTGGGTTAGATGGAACATTGTGATAAGTGGCTAGCCTGTCGCTACATTATGGAAAATCCAATACCAGAAATACCATTACCTTTTACGACATGCTGGAACACAGTTAGTACTTAATTTTAAGTCCCAGACCAACATGGGACATCATATACTGTGTTCTTTATATCCATTGGTCGAGTGGTCAGAGACCCTGCCCACTAAACCAAGGGTTCGAATCCCGCTAGGGGAAATGTTTCGTGTGATAAACATGGACATCTGTACTCGAGTCATGAATGTTTATAAACGTATTTAAGTAAGTCTATACGTTTACCTAGTTTCCATAGCACAAGCATAAGCTTAGTTTGGAACTAGGGATTAGGTGGAGAATTTATTGAATTATGTCTAGGAATTACTTGTATATAGTATAATCGTCCCTATTGCAAGGTAGTCCGGAGTCCTACGTAAACAAAGACGTGAGCACAAGTTAGTTGGCATGTACCATGGCATGTATATTACGTAACGCACAGCTAATTCCCTTTAAGGCAAACAAACAGCACGCCACAGAGGAAATCCTTCTCTGGCGGCTTGCGAAACGGACCCACCTGGCACAGATCTGATAAGCTCTAGGGATGCGCTTACATAAATATCGATGAAATCAGAAATGTCATAATCATCGATAGGTGGTCCCAAGTCGTGTAAAATCCAAAAGTGAGTATGTTTTTCATCTTATCCTTATCATGAAATGTTACATAAGTACTCTATGTAGTCAGAGCTCAGAAAATCTACATTAACGCGAAAAATTGCACAGAAAAAGCTAGTATAGTTTGTAGTTACGTAAAGGTACCTATATAATCTTTTTTAGATCTTAACTCGACCGTCACCATAAGGTTTTTTGTCAGGGCTCAAAAAAACTTTATTAGCGGTAAAAGCCGCAGGAAAAGCTAGTATAGTTAGGCATAATCGTGAACATGCTTCATTTTCTTGCCATACAATTATAAGTGAATTATTGACCCTGATTGAAATTTTATATACATTATTGACCTGCTATTTATTCTTCTAAGACAATTCGCATAATTAATTGACAAACTGATTTCAACACGAGCGAAGCACCGAATGCAAACTAGTCTATAATAAAAAAACACACAAAAATAAAGTATAGATGACATCATAACATTTAATTCAATCGCATAATCCTTGATGATGATTGCTTCATGTGTTCCGGTTTTTTGTTAAAATTGGAAATCACGATTAACCTTCAGATTATGTATCTTAATGAAATAACACGATTTGCTATATAGGTAATATTTGTTTAATCAAATCAATATCTTAGACTTTTCGATTACATCTAGGTAAATCCTGTTTCTCCATCTTTTGCCACTATTTTTCATAGTTATCCATCACACCCAACTCAATTTAATGTTTGGCTAAATGTAGTCAAAAGGCTGTTTCTTCAGACTGCCTACTCCTTCGGATATAGCGGGCGTAAATAAATTTATGTGTATGTGATTGTGTAGGCGACAAACTAGCCACTTGTCACTACTTTTTCACAATTTTTCATCTAACCCAGCCCAGTTTTATTTTTGGCTGAATGTGGTTAAAGGGGACTGCTGCCCCTTTGACTCTGCCTACCCTGGGGATTATGGGCGTGATATTATGTTATGTTAAATAGTTAAAAGAGCTTCTGCACCTAAGACTCTGCCCACCTCTTCAGGGATTACGGGCGTGAAAGTCTATTCCCGTTTCTGTGAGAATATTGGGATACGGTATAGCAGTATAGCCTATGTTGATGATGCTTGCTGAAAAAGAAGCTCCAATGGTAAAGGATTTTTTCTATCGGTCAATGCAAACAACCAATCAAATCCTTTTCCTCTTTATAATGTTAGTGTAGACAAATTGCATGAATTACAAAATGTCCGAATGATTCGACACCAATTTTTGGTCGTCCTAGTTCGCAGATGCCAATATATTAAATTCTTGTGACCGACGTGCCATCAAAGGTCATCTAGCACAACAGCTGTCCGCTTACTAAACAATCAAATGATCCAATCGGCCACAGACAATCAACTCGTCAAACAAAGATTTGTTCGGTTTGATAAAACACTGTTAGAAATATTGCAATGGCTCTGGATCGACTGTAGGGTTGCTAAAGCTGTATTCAAATGAATAATCTTTTCTGTAATAAAATATTATGGAATTTAAAATATTCGGTAATCGACTAAAAAATTAGTGTTGCAACGGGGCTTAAAAATAATGTACCAACGGCCTTACTTATCTAGCAGGCTGTAAAAGGCTGGTGTGTTGGGTTTGTAGGTGACGATGAGCTAGCCTTTTCTCTTTTAAAAAATGTAGTTATTCTATAAAACTCTACTGTAAAAATCATGTTTGACATACCTATATTTTCTAGCGGGGTAGGCAGAGTGAACCGAACGCCATATGGGACGATCCTTACACACCTCACTTTCCTCTTTAACTTTCATGATCCTTTTCATACAAGCTCTACGATTTTTATGACTCCTAACTAGAGCAGTGGCGTGAAATTTAGTTAGTTAGTTATATTTCCTATACATTTTTAATCTCAAAAAATCGAACAACCAATGATTTGTTCATACTTGCATCCCTAAAACTCCCCCAACACTATCGCACTAAATGCAGACTGTTTGGCGTATTGCAAACGATAACAGCACTCTTGATAACGCCTTACCACCAGATTTCGTACACAACACACCCAAGACCCTTAACTGCCTCGTAATAGGGCTCAAAATGCAACAGCAAGTGCCATAAGCTTGATATATGCATTTCCGAGGCTGAATGTCATCGTGCGATAGTAGTTTTATTGCAATTTTATAGTTTCCTTTACGATTGAAATGAGTTATGAGAATTCGAATGTTTGAACATAATGGAATCTGTTTGGCATTTGATCTTTCGGTCCTTTGTTCTCACCAAGAGGTGAATAAGTTCTTAAAGTCGGCAACGCGCTTGTGATTCCTCTAATGTTGTTGTTGAAAGACAACGATGTTCCAGAAAATTCTACCAATGAATCTTACAGGAAGGTAGTTTTAAATAAAATAAAGCTCTGTACGCAATTATTTTTTTATTTTTTTATTTTTCCATTTTCTCTGTCTAAACTGAGTAGTCATGCTCACTAAAATGTCGCTGGGGTGGTAGCGCTATGGGCGGGTCGTTACATTCCCTAAACTATGGTTGAGTGAAGCGATGGCTGACACATATGTACGTCATGCTTGGGAACAGGTTCCGGATTTGGGGACTGGTCTGCTCTGGGCGGGTCAATTTTTTTAATGTTTTTGATATTTTTTTTTACCAGTGATTATAAAATTATATTTTTTTATTTCACACCAGGCCCACTTTGAAACATGGTTCAAAGTTAAATATGATTCTTACAAGTTTGTTAATACTGTTGTTGAAAAGAGTAACTACCGAGTTTCTTGCCGAATTCTTATCGGTAGATGCAACATTCCGAACCGGTGGTAGAATCATATTTCTAACTGTTTTTGACTATTTATAAGTGTTTCTTTGTAACCTATTTAAATAAAGAATATTTTAACTTTGACTTTGAATGAAATTGTTTTAGCGAAAGTGTCCTCTCTTCAATTGCAGTGTCCTCACGGGGTATATAGGTACTGTACTTTATTTAATAACCACCAACACCTTGTTTACACATTATGGAAGCAATAAATTAGTTATTGAGTATTTGGCAACCTTGAAAATAAAAAATACTGGCGTTATTTAAACATTAGGTACGCAAAAAAATATGGCTAGCGTCTACCACATAATGCGTAGCTGAAAACAAAATGTCAAAAAACGTTCCAATTGGGTCGTTTTCGATTCTTTATATCGCGCGCGCTAAGGACTCTACAAAACGATTGAACTTAAAGCCAAAGCTCTAAACATTCACGATTAACACATAACGCAACAAAACTCCTTACAAAACAATCATCTGCTAAACAAACGAAATCAAACAATAATTACATCATTCGTTGCGCAACGCGCACGCGACAAGGAAGACGCGCTTCCTAGTGAGCGCGCATTGTACGGCGTGATGTAACGCGCCCCGGGCAGGTGGGTGGTCCGCCCCGCACGACTGCTTCGTGGGGTGCTGGGTGGTGTAACGAGACAAGGAATTGTTTAGACAAACATTAAAATACTTCTGACTGGTCCAGAGAAAATCCAACCAACATACGTACATACATACGTTGCTCTTTGCACTTAATAGAAGAAGTCAACCCTTATCTATTTGATGTACTTGTAGGTATATGATAAAATAAATTATTTGTAAATTACATAACATCATAAACCCCGTAGGGGTAGACAAAGTTAGAGGGCAGCAAGCCCCTTTAACCACATTCAGCCAAAAATAATACTGGGCTGGGTTACATGGTAAATTGAGAAGTAGTGACAAGTGCCTCGCTCGTCGCCTACATAATCACATACCCAAAACCCGATATACCATTACATAGTCACCTTTTTCAAGGAACAGAGTTGGCGTATTATTTTAAGCCCCAGGCCAACTTGGGACAACATGGGGAAAAACCAATCAAAAATTACTGAATTGATTTTTAAATTATTGACCTCAAGCTGATTTATATAAAGACTAGACTATATAAGGAAGACAGATGCTGGGGTGGTTTAAAGAGACAAGAAATAAGATTCTTTGACGGGTCCGGTGGAGGAATGTGTATGAAAGATGTTTTCCAACCCATGTTAGTCTCATGTTGGTCATCATTTTCCTAGCGGTATAATAGTACAGAAGATCCGAACGGACGATGTACAACTAAGTCGATCTTTACCAAGCTGATAATAGATTATATAATGAAACATATTTTATATTAAATTTAGTATATATTAGAAAATATATAAAAAATAAGTGAGCTAAAAAAATCCTGGACTGACTACATTTAATAAAAAAAAAAATTCCGTTTTCAGTCGTGGTCCGGTTAGACCATGACCCGGGATTTTGCGGGTCTGGTATTTTAAGGGGAAACAGGCATTTTGGATCATGGTTGCATATCCAGTTTTCCCTTACACACAGTTTGTGATGAACATGGATGGACATTTATACTCCATTAATGGATGTTTATATAGCACATTTAAGTATGTCTATCCGTTCACCTAGTATTCATAACACAAGCTTCTATGCTTAGTTTGGAACTAGGGAATTAGTGTATTAGTTAGGAGAATTTATTCATTTAATTACATGGATTTGAAAAATCCAGGACCTTCGCTTGGGAGGCGCGAGTCATTACTATTATATATCTATGACTAATGACTGGCTCGATGGCGCATTCGATAGTGACCCTGCCACATGCGCGAGGAGTTGTGGGTTTGATCCCCGCCCAGGACAACATTCGTGTGATGAATACTTGTGTTTGTTCTGTGTCTGGGTGTTTATATGCAATATTTAAGAACATATTTATAATACCACTGTTGTTTCTGATATCCGTAACACAAGTGCTTAAGCTACTTACTTTGGAGTCAGATCAATGTATGTGATTTCGTCGTCGGATATTTATTTAAGTTCTCTATCTATCTATCTATCACAGCTCCAGTGACAAAATGAAAATGTACGTAGATAAAATGCTTTAAGAGAGTGTATTACCGGCACATTAAGATGTGGTAGCCAGTTGTATGTATCAGAGACATTTTCTGACCCGGGCTAAACGTTTAACCTAAATGATTGAGAGTCTAACCAAAGCTTTTTTGATGGACCCTAAAATATAAAGACTTTCTAAGTATTGTCTATGACCTTACATCATCATCATATATTAATTATTATGAAGCTGAAGAGTTCCTTCGTTTGTTTGCTTGAACGCGTTAATCTCAAGAACTCATGCGCCGATTTGAACAATTAGGTATTTCAGTGTTAGATAGCCCATTTATCGATGAAGGCTCTAGGCTATATAACATTAACCATAAACGCAGCTAGTTCCAAATAAAATCTGAAACATGTAACTTAAATATCTTCATCCTTTTCTTTCCTAAGCTTCTAACCATACCTTTACTAAATATTTTCCAAAGCCTTACTTCCCAAGTAAAACCTTGACTTTGCATTCCAGAAATGTACCTAAAATAAGTACATCGTCATTTTACGCAACAGTCGATTGCAATTTTGTCATTAGGTCATTAGTCGACACAACAATGTAACAATGATCGGAATGACTCAATATCACCTACAAATAATTGTCATTGTGATGAATAGGAGATATTAATATTATTGTTTGTATAAGACAAAGCAACAATGCGGCATCATCAGATTTTGTCGGATGTGACGTCACAGTCTGTAATACGAACTAAAACCGGAACATGCTGGTAAACATAGATCGTTGATCGTAAATAGACTTGTGAAATAGGTCGATTAAATTGAAGTTCCAACTTGTACCATAATAGGTATGATGAATGGCTTCCATAAATTAAAATGCGTTATATCAATAAGTCAATGATAAATAGTAATAATAGCTAATAGCAATTTAAAAAACATTTACGGTCGAATTGAGAAACTCCTCCTTTTTTGAAATCGGTAGAAAAATGGTTTCATTTACACTAATAAGTAAGATTTAATGGAAGACCTCGTCCCGGTTTAGCATGGATGGATATTTATTTTTCAAAAATTTCCGAATAAATATGGCCTATATTAATCAGGGATACTGTAGCATTCTATTGATGAAACAATTTTTAAAATCAGTTCAGTAGTTTTTGAGTTTATTCATTACAAACATACAAGACAGTATACCTACGGGTAAAACACCTGACGAGAGCTGATAAGGAATCTGTAGTGGGAGAACCTACTACAGACTCCTTATTTGCTTAAAAGGAGAGATCTTATGTAATGTAACCAAACCTTCAAATAACAATAAACGTTTTTTATTTTTTTTTTATTTTCAAGTCTTTTCTCGTTAAAGTTAATATAGATAGATCTCTTTTACCCGTTATGTTGAAAACGCATATGTAGACTCATCACAATGTTACCCAGAAGCCTTATTTCACTCTGACCTGTTAAGTCGAAGTAGCAGTTTACGGTACTACTCTATTCTGCATGTACCACAGGTACTTGACCGTTCTGACTTCCTGAGACCTGACATGTGTGTGTTGTGTTACCTGCGATGACGCCATGTGAGAATCCACCGCTATATTTAGCATTTGTTTTGAACTTCGTTTAACATGTACACAGTTGGTTAAACCGTTTAACTATTGTACATTATTTTGAATCACTAAGTATCAGGAACATAGCTCAGTAGTAATGACGAATTTAAATTTAGCCGTTCAACTCATCTCTAAAACAAAACCGCCATATAACCAATCCAGGGCGTAGTAATCTAGTAATTAATAATTAAAACCTTGGAATTAACCTCGTGATCACTTCAAGGTTTTAATGAAGTTGTTGTGCATCTTATTAAGTTGTTTGTAAGTATGAAGTTGCTTACAACTAATAAGATGATCATAGTAAGAAGATATTCACTATATTATGATTATATGATATGCTCGCTGTCAATCATAATATAACAATTCTTTTTAACTACGAAATTACATGAGTACAATTTAATAAGATGATCACAGTATATATTCAGTATTTATTTATTAATAGGTGTAGCAAAAACTTGGTGACCCTTGACGTAAATGACGGAGGAGTATGCGATTTGGTACAGTTGAAGTTTATATGGAGAAGGAGAGGAAGTACATAAACCCACTGGGCGTCCACTAGTATTATGTTAGCAGACCAGCTATCAGTTTTGCTAACTGTACTTATAATGAGGTTTATTTAGGACAGCGAACGATCTGCAACAGGTTGAGAACGTGTTAATGTCCTATCGTATTAATCTATTTCTTAATTACAGTTAAATGCTAAACAAGGAACGGATGAGAGAGGAAGTTTCCGTGTATGGAAAAATATTAATTCATTTTAAGAAGTGAGTATTTAAGACAACTCTAGATGATTTGAATTAAGTAGTTAACGCGACTGGCAACTATTAAAACTGTTCATTTACTGAAAAGCTTATTTCATATTTATTTTTAATGAGAGACATCAGGATGCCTTGTCTTGTTTTTATTTGCAATGCTTTGTTTGATTACATGAAAAAGTTATCAAATTATTTTACCTGTTTAATCTTTATTAAGTTACTTGAATTACCATCCTAAGCACGTATGTTTATACTTACATACGTAAAACGGAAAAGGTACAATTTAAACAATTTACCTCAATATGTACTTAGATACCTTGGTATATTATTGTCCTCTGTGTATTTAAGTCGAACCCAGAACCTTTCGCTTGCGTAACCCGCAACCCACTAAGCTAAAGAGGTCACAAAGAAACTTGAAACATCTTTACAAACGCAGGTAGGTACATAAGTTACAATAAGTACCCACCTATTAATTGTCAAGCAACTTAATAATACCAAGTGTCAAGGCTTCTTTGAATCTTACCTCAAGTAGTGTCTTCAAATTACTATCCTAGAAGTAGCTTTGAAAACATCACATCAAAACTCCAATAACTTTAAATTCCCACTGCACAACACCACACACGGCCAACACTTGTGTTCTAAGCACTCAAATACCGAACCAAATCTCGCACATGTTTTTTAAACTTTGTTGAAAAAAAAACAAACGTCAAAAAGCCAAGATGGCGGTACGTTATCCGCGGGCCGCGGCGCGCGACTGACTCGGTGAATCACGAACAAGGCAAAATAATGCCAATTAACTATTGCTGTAGTAGGATAATAATATTCGACAACAATATCAACTTGGACAATTTGCAACCTTACTTCATTAATACTGAAGTCGATTTTCGTACGGCACCTGCATCTGCGCGGGAGTTCGTAAAAATGCTATGACGAGTTTTTTCGATGACGTGTAACGAATTTATGAATGGACGCGTACTACTGCCCAGTTCACTACACGTATCTTCCAAGTGTGAAACAAACTTTATACGGATATTTCCACTGCGTCATAATATATTTAAAAATAAAATATGTTGAGGTAAACCATAAACCTACTTAGGTATTTATTATAAATCAAGGACGTAAAAAAAAAATCTTACGGTAGATGTATATATACAGATGTATATATATATATTATTGTAGATTGTCTCAAATATTTATAAAATAGGTACACAACACGGACTAATAAAAAAAGAAGCTGTCATACTATAGCGTGAAGACACGTTTAATGTTTATATGCATGTGTGAGTGAGATACTTGGGAATACCATATATGGGATCTGTCATGTGGAGCGCTTAATATTTTGTCAATATGTGACCTAAGTTGCGTGTCAAGTTGGA
Organism: Glyphodes perspectalis; assembly: GCA_951394215.1. Lineage (NCBI taxonomy): Eukaryota > Metazoa > Arthropoda > Insecta > Lepidoptera > Crambidae > Glyphodes > Glyphodes perspectalis. Next base: position 4,260,476 of record OX596226.1, on the reverse strand, counting down.
GCACCTGAGGGCTTCAACGTTTAGTTAGTGGCGCGTAGTCGGTTTTTAACTAGTCCGTGGAAGGACTAGTAAAAAAAGAAGGACTCCGCACAATAATATTATTACCCGATAATAGATAAAAAATCAACTAGGTACATACCGTTCTTAATCTAATTATTATACTAGCAGCGCCCCGCGGTTTCACCGCGTAGTTGACGTTCCCATAAACATACGGGGATAAAATATAGCCTATGTTACTCGCTGATAAAGTAGCTTTCCATTGATGAAATAATTTTTCAAATTAGTCCAGTAGTTTCTGAGCCTATTCAGTACAAACAAACAAACAAACAAACAATTAAATCTTTCCTCTTTATAATAATAGTATGTACACATTTAATTTTCCAACTTTATTTTAAGATTCCAACGACTATTCCCCATTTCCGCAAAACAGAGTTCTTGAAAGCGGACAAATTGATGACCTTTCAGAAGAATTCCAAGGCTCCTGCAAAGATGTTTGTTAAGCATGCTTGATTCGACACATAATCTTTAATAGAGGACTTAAGACGTATTCAAATGAACAATAGAAAGGTGCTGACCTCCAAAAGCAATCAATTAGTGAGCTGATGACACGAAGGCCGATGAAGCCTTCACTGACTTACAGAGATATAATTAAATGAATAAAGAGATTTATTAATTATTTGTAAACAGGCACCTACTTAATTAAAAATTTATATCCTAATTCCTACTATGGTGTCTCGCTCTTAAACATTCTATCAACCTCCATAGTTTCAGTTTCTAATAATCATAAATCTATGAAAAGTCATAATTACCCTGTTCCTGTTGACTATAGTATAACAAAAACAAATTAAAAGGTCTTCCATTTAACAAAAGCAAGAAAAGGAATCCTGTATTTACATCCACATAATCATGTAGCTGTTCCTCAAGCCGTCGGCCATCCAATCGTGCATTCCTTTGCTTCGGAACATATTTTTTTAAACTTGAAAACTTTTCAAAGTTGTTCAAGTAGTTCTATTCGGTGCTGCCGAAAGATTCCGTCCGTCAAATCACTTGACCCCGTAAACCGATCTTGACGTAAAAAAAACTTCTTTTTATCATGAGAGCAGTGCATTCAGTAACGCAGTGCGCGAGTGCGTTGAACCTAAGTCATATCGCACGCCTAGTGTTGCGCCGTAGTCGATAGATTGAAAAGGAGATATCTATACTTTTTAAACAAGTAAAAAGTTCCGTTAAGTTGAAAATATTATAGCGTAGACCATTTGATTTAATTTATTATTCGCAAGGACTACATAGTTAAAAAAAAAATCTATGTCAATCAAAACAAGACCACGGATTTGACCAGAGTGTATACATTTAAAATTCTTTCTTGCCAAGTATGGCAAACGGTGCATTATCATGATCGTAAATCAATTCGCAGAATAACATAGCCTGCGGGCACATTCAATCTAGAACCAAATAATTAATTACTTGTTATCTAAACCTGTACACAAATCTACTCAGCCAATGAACGGAATATCGATAAAAATAATTGCTCATTTAAAGATTTCCTTTAGCTTCTGATTAAACGTTAATCTCAGCTAAAGGTTACCTCTCAAATACCTGTTCTAACGGGTGTCATAAATTTTATAGACTCAAATCTATTTGTGTCAATGTCAAACAGTCGCTGTCTATGATCGGTGATTTATTTTACGAGTTACGATGATGACACATTCAAAATGAGGTCATGGATTTGCTGGAATTAATTGTGCATTTTAAATGCAAAATATTTGTTTATTTGTCTTTAATGATAAAGGTCACGTTCTAAACAGACATATAAATATATCTTTTATTTCACATACATAACCGTAACGCCTGCAATCACCGTTGGGGGGTAGGTGGTGGATATGGATCAATATGCTCCGCTCCTTACATCACATTCAGCCAAAAATTTAAAATTTTTCCCCTTACTTTTCTCGATCACTGGCTCGATGGCGCATTCGGAAGTGACCCTGCCCCATGCGCCAAGAGTTGTGGGTTCGATCCCCACTCAGGACAAACATTCGTGTGATAAATACTTGTGTTTGTTCTGTATTTGGGTTAATATACCCAATATTTAAGTATAATAATACCACTGCTAATTCTTATATCCGTAACACAAGTGCTTAAGCTTACCTCGGAGTCTGATAAATGTATGTAGGTAATGTCGTCTGATATTTATTTATTACTTTTAAACAAAATTCTTTCAGATTTCATTTCACGCATGACTTTGTACCTGAAATCCTGAACCTTAATTTAATTCATCGTCAGTTTTCCCAGAACTATTAGGTCATCATATGAATGTACAGATTGTTTCATCTTGACCGACCTACCACATGCACTATTTTTTCCTCTAATATTATGTATATACTCACTCTGGGAAAATGTAAGGCATACGCAATACCTATTGCACTTTATAAAACTGACTATATGTACTTACTATTTACTTCTATTTATTTACAAGAAATCCAAGGACTTGAACGGTGGCGTCATCCCTTTATATTGCACCATGTCTTGGAAAACATATGTAAATGATTGTCTATAAGATCATATTATTTAAGACACGAAATCTTTCATTAACTTCTTCATATCTGTAATTTTTATTGCTTTGTAAACAATTAGCAGTTGCACAAGGAAGTATACCTACTTCATGTCTTTACATAATATAAATAAATTCTCCAGACTTGACACACCAATTCCCTAGTTCTAAACTAAGCTTATGCTTGTACTATGGATACTAGGTGAACGGATAGACATACTTAAATAAGTTTATAAACATCCATGACTCGAGTACAAATGTCCATGTTCATCACACGAAACATTTGCCCCTAGCGGGATTCGAACCCGCGACCCTTGGTTTCGTGGCCAGGGTCTCTAACCACTCGACCAACGGGCCAGTCAATATAAAACATAGTTACTGTTTCTGTATGTTTGTTTCTCTTTTAAAGGGTGTTGGTGCGGTTCACACCAATATAAGTACCTATAGGGTGATTCAAGAGGAAGAAGATATTTATAGTTTCATATTGTTTTGTAACACGCCATTTCCCTACCCCGCTAGGAAAATGGCGTGAAGATAGTTTTTAGTATATACACATTTTAACGTATAAAATGAAATAATTGACAAAGCTGCCATCTCAAAAAAAAAATAAAAAAGAAGTTTACAATTGCGTCTATTTAAGAAAGTTTACATTATAATCTATTTCAGAAGTCGTAAAACCCCGAAGAACAACACTAGTCGCAAGGAGCGCACAAAATAAAAGCGCAGTCATAATATCCTGTGGGCACACGTGCGCGGCTTCCGCGGCGCTCGCGCAGTGCGGCCCGCGCGGCGCGCCGGAGTCATGTGAACAGTTATTACATTGGGAATATTTACATTACATTGGGAACCCCAATTATTTTATTTTATTCGAAATTGACAGCAGATTGATATGTAATATAACTACATATACTTACAACAATTTCCACTTTTTAACCGACTTCAAAAAAAAGGAGGAGGTTCTCAATTCGACTGAATTTTTTTTTTTTTTTTTTTTGTATGTATGTTACTCGATATCTCCGAGAATTGTTAACCGATTTCCAAAATTTTTTTTTTAATTGAAAGGGTTTACTCCCGAATTGGTCCCATTGCCACCAAGTCAGGATCTGATGAAGGGATCCCAGGGAAATCGAGGGCAACCCTCAAACTTAATAGGCACGTACAATGCGTTTTAGACATTTTCTAAGATTGTTCAAGTATTTACGCATGGTACTGATCATCTTATGTTGGTGAGCTGATGATGGAAGGTACAAATCCTTAACGATTAGGAATTAGTTTATGATTCTTTAAATATTGATATCTTGGAGAATTGTAAGGCGATTTTTAGAGTTCTTTTTTTTCTCAAAAGGGTATATCCTGGAGTTAGTCCTGTTGGTACCACATCTGGATCTGATGAAGGAATCTTAGGCAAATCGAGGGAAACCCTCAAGTATTATAGGCGCGTACAATCTATTTTAGTTATTTTCTAAAACAATTCAAGTATTTACGTCTGGTATTCATAATCTCATGTTGCTGAGCTGATGATGGAAGGTGTAACTCCTTAACGATTAGGAGTTCGTGGATAATTCTTTCAATATTATAGGGCCATATTGAGTGTTATTCTCTAGATAGTCTCAATTTCACCAAGTCTTGGTCTAATGATGGGATTCCATGAAAACGAGGGCCACTCTTAAATTTTAACGATATGTTAGGTGTTTTATTTATTTTTTCTAAAACGATTACAGTATTTGCGTTTCGTAGTCATCATGTTATGTTGCTTAGCTGATGATGAAAGGTATAAGAATCTCTTTGAAGATTAGTAGTTTTTAGTAATTCTTTAAACATTAAAGGCTCGTTATACCTTTTCTTCTTTGTTCTCATAAGACCGGCACTGTCTCATTAAAGCAGCTCGTTTTGATTTGGTCTACCTACCTATTAATAAATTTCACTAAAAAGTAACAAATAAGTTAAATTTTAACAAAAATAAAAACCGACTTCAAAAATCCCCGCAAAAATGTTTATAAAAAAACACAAGTAAAAACTGCCTTAATAGCTATTTAAATGGCTAAACACTAAAAAGTATAAAATAAATTCTTTCGACTGCTTCGATGAAAGTATTAATCTTTAACACGTATTTAAATATTTACAATAATCAGTTAGTTTTGGAGTCGGTGCCAGGCAAACTAAAAAAAAAGTAGACACTTAATAACAAATTACCTTACTAATAACAATATGAAACAAATTAGTTAAAATATGAGTATATTAACTTACTATTGATTTTGTATATTCAAAACCTATTTTACCACCCTTCACCAAGAAACAAATAATTGCAAATTCCGAAATGATGATATAATTACGCGGGCTGGCACCGACTCCAAAACTAACTGATTATTGTAAATATTTAAATACGTGTTAAAGATTAATACTTTCATCGAAGCAGTCGAAAGAATTTATTTTATACTTTTTAGTGTTTAGCCATTTAAATAGCTATTAAGGCAGTTTTTACTTGTGTTTTTTTATAAACATTTTTGCGGGGATTTTTGAAGTCGGTTTTTATTTTTGTTAAAATTTTGATATAGGATGATCACAGGAACTTGGAGATAATATGAGGCCCCCCAGGTCCAGAGGCCCTGGGCGGACCGCCCCTTCCGCCCCCCGGCTAGCCCGCCACTGGTCCAACGTAGTCAATAATTTTATTTGTCATCTACAGACTGTATGTATTTTATATTATATGCATTCATCGGTGTTATATAATTTCATTCGTATTACATAAACTTTTTATTTCCTTGCCCATATTTTACCAAATTCCTGGTTTTTTATCCTACTAATATTATAAATGCGAAAGTTTGTATGTATGGATGGATATTTGTTACTTTTTCACAAATAAACTACTGAAAGGATTTTAATGACACTTTAAAATAATATAGCTCATACACCCGAATAACAAACATATAGGCTATGTTTCATCGATGTACCACGCGAGCGTAGCCGCGGGCAGAAGCTAGTTTATAATAAGCGATATGTTCTATGAAGCATGCCATACGACAGTCGTACATTTGTTTTCATGTATCATCAATCACATTTGAATCTGATTTCATAACTAGTACTATTTTGAAATATGTATTTTCCGATTAGTAATTTGGCTGTTGTAAGTAACTAAAAATAATCATTTAGTGTAATATCGGTCCAACACTACAGCGCTCGTAAGTAATCCACATTTAGAACAACTCAAGTGCCCAAATGAATGAGTGACCAAACACTGGGCCTACGGTATGCGCATGCGCACATAATCGTGTACTTCTCGTTGTGACGGAGCTTCGAAGTTTAAATAAATAAATACATTCTCCACTCTGACACACCAATTTCCTTGTCCCAAACTAAGCTTATGCTTGTGCTATGGATACTAGGTGAACGGATAGACATACTTAAATACTTTTATAAACATCCATGACTCGTGTACCTACAAATGTCCATGTTCATCACACGAATTATTTGCCCCCCGCGGGATTCGAACCTGTGACCATTGGTTTAGTGGCCAAGGTCTCTAACCACTCGACCAACTGGCCAGTCAGTTATAACATAACGTATAGAATCTATACTTAAATACTAAAGTAACTATACATATCTACCTGGCAGATACATATCTCACCTGGCATGTATTTACGCGTTAACTACGGAAATTATTGTAATGTTTATTTTTCCAATCGTTTGAACCCAAGACAGGACACTTTTGGTTAGTTTTTATCCCGGAAAAAACGATTGACCCCATAGTATACCTACAGAGGGTAACATACCGAATCCGAGTATCATCGTACCATTTGATTAGTGTACATAATATTTCTTTCTTCATAAACATAAAGGAAAAATAAAAAACATATTTATAAATTGTCTTACATTGAACTTCATAAAAGTGTATCCGAGCGGCAACCATTTTGGTTGCTGCACCCCTGAAGACATAACATCTCTAAATATAAAATCACAAACAGACACCAAGTGCGTATGCAGACATTCTATTAACGCATTAAGGTGCGTTTAGCCCGCCCTAAGGCTGCGCTTACACTGATGTGGGGCGGAGTGGAGCAGTGAAAAGTGACGAATGGTCCTCCGCTGTTATAGCGAAAGCGGAGCGGAGATAAGATGTCGATTGTAATATTACATTTGATTCGTCGATTCATAAACTATGATTGTCTTAGAAACGAGTCCAAAAATTGTCTGTTTTCCTTAACTAGCTTACGCAATTTAGATCGGCAGTCGCTTGAATGTAATTACCAGATTGGTTAAATCCTGCATCAAGCTAAATCCGACTAAAAACCAACTGCACTGCATAACGCTAGGAAAATAATGAAAGAAATGATTGAGGTGTTTACGGCACGGGTTGTTAGACAGAGGCCTACAATGCCAGGGATATGTCGTGAAGTTAATTAAATAGATTCTTGCACGTTTCTTGTCCGCTCCGCTTAGTGTGAGTGGGAAGGCACCCTTACGCGGGCGGGGAGCCGACTCCAAAATTACCCGGACGGATCCGTTGGTCCAGACACGTATTTTGGGCAATTACGACGAATTGTCGCGATCTCCTTTCGTTGGGGTATGTTTCATCCGGAGCTTAAACGTATTGTTGCCAGATGGTTTGTTTTCGATGTACAATAGCCCGCAGTTTTCTTAAAGTCTGGGGATGACCCAGACTTGTAGGTAACAGAAGTTAAGTAGCGGACTAAAGAGGCATATGGAGCCGGATATAATTTAACAGAAAAAAATACAAGATACATTATCCTATGAGTTAATATAGATTACATAAATAAATATCAGACTACATCACATACATTAATCTGACTCCGAGGTAAGTAGCTTAAGCACTTATATTACAGATATCAGAAACAACAGTAGTATTACAAATATATACTTAAATATTGGATATAAACACCCAGACACAGAACAAACACAAGTATTCATCACATGAATGTTGTCTTGGGCGGGGATCGATCACTATCCACTACCGAACGCGCCTTCGAGCTAGTTAAAGATCTATATCTAGATTATTTATACATACAGAACTGGCACACATATGCCAGCTAATATGATTCCGTTATATTAAATTAATTTGTGGTTGGGCCCTTTAAGTTTGATTAAGGCAAAATAATCGAAATATGTATATAAACTTTAACATTTATAATATTAATATTACCTCCTTAAATTGTGTCAATTTTTATCAATAAGGAATTTCCAGAAATAACCAATACATGTAAATACATGTATTGGTTATTTCTGGAAAATATTTCTACTAAATAGTAGGTAATCTTATTTGGGAATTTTAGGGGATTATTTTTTTGTAAAACTTATCTCAATTATATTTTTCCAGTGCGATAAGATATATTTTTTCAATGACAAAAGCATATTTCCGGGAATTATCATTGCTTGCCTATTTAAAATTTAACGCGTTATTCTCAGGATATTAGCGCCTAGTTTGATTGTTTTATAATGCGTTAAAAGGAAACGATTACACCTGCTAATGGTTTATAGTCAGTGTCTTTTTATATCATTAGCTGGATTCGGATTATTAATGCTTTGAGGAATGCCTTGAGGATTAGGATTATAAAAAACATTCAGTCGAATTGAGAACCTCCTCCTTTTTTTTAAAGTCGGTTAAAAAAAATATTCAAATGACGTTATAATTGGAGGTTTGTGCTACAAATTAATACGTATGGAACTACCGCATGGAATATATTTATCCTATTACAAAATCGTTTTATACTTTCATTTGTGCTTTTATCACATGCGTTTATCTTTTTTATCTAATGGAAAGTTTACACGATTATTTATAAATGCATATCTTGAATGTATGTTTACGTATAAAACAAAGCTTCTGTCTGTTCGCTTAGATCTCTTGAACTACACAAGGGATCTTGGTGCAGTTTTTACCAGTAGATAAAGTGATTCAAGAGGAAGGTTTATATGTATAATTTTATTTTGTTTTATACTCACCGTGCGAAACGGGGGCGGGTCACTGTTGATTCTATAACATGTTTAGTATTTAACATCCAAATTACAGCTCAGCTATGTCTCTCATTCGTGAGATTGTGGTTCTTATCCGGGAACGTCGTGATTTTTGAAACCTTATTATAGATTAGATCGTGCGTGAGGAAAAAAAAAACACCAAAAATTGGTTTTGCTTTTCCTGTCTAATATATTTGAAAACAAGCCATAGTCGATTATTTTAAGACATCTAATAACACACATAATCCCAATTAACATAACATCACGCCCATAATCCCGGTAGGTAGGGGTAGGCAGAGTCAAAGGGGCAGCTGGCCACTTGAACCACATTCAGCCAAAAATAAAACTGGGCTGGGTTAGATGAAAAATTGTGAAAAAGTAGTGACCAGTGGCTAGCTCGTCGCCTACACGTACCCAAAACTCTATATACCATTATTCGCCTTTTACGACATGCTAGGCAAGAAACACAGTTGGCACATTCTTTTTTTTTTAGTCTTTTTTTACATTTAAGATCTTAAATCTATAATCATAGTCAAAGCAAAAACCAACTAGAAACGGTTCATAACGCAAGAATAAAATCCTTTACCTTACTGGAAGTATCATCATATTCCTTGCGTTATGTCCCGTGCTTAGACGGGCTTTGCTTAGACCATGATCCAGGATTTAGCTAGTCTGGTAATAATAACATTGAAGCGACTGCCGATCTGACCTTCGTAACCCTAAGATAGGGGAACCAGAACATTTTTGGATAATGGTTACAAATTTAATGTTGTTTGAATTAGCAGGTTTCATCACGATGTTTTTATTGTATTACCGTAAATAAATAACTACCTACATATAAATACGTACATAAAAAAATCCAGAGGAACGTGCTCGGGTTATGAAGCGCGTGTCCTTACCATTAAGCTACCACCACTCTCGCGAACATAAAAAAAAATTTACGCCATTGTATATGAGGTCGAGTCAAGTCAGAGAAGAAGTAAAGCTCCTATGGGTAACGTGGTAATGGTGAATAACATCACCTAAGCCCATGAAAACCGATCCGCTACTGACGTCCTAATAAACTGGAGCTTTGAGCTTTAGTGTCGAAACTCTGGCGCAAGTAGTTCGCACCTCTTGCAGCTCTCGAGACAATTGGTCAAGCGCGAGCGCAATTATCGCCGAACGCGCCAATTAGCACCGAACGCACTGAACGTACTCGTAGGGTTGGCACGTTGGTACTTTATTTGGTTTATTTGTTTAATTATGCTTCATAACATCAAATTGTCAATGATTCATGATCAATTTATTCTTCAGTTGTCTATTTAAATGTATGTAATTTAACGCAAAGAAAGTATAATGCAATTCATCTATTCAAGTACTATATTAATTTATTTATTTTGATTTATTATTTTTATATTTTCAAACTACTGGTGTTTCGAACCTACTTCTCTACCTCCACCACTCCACAACCCAGCATATTTGATGTATGTGCATGAAAGATTTGCAGTGGCTAAATGTCAACTGATCAAAATAAACGATTCCCAAACAGTGATTTTACTAGAAACCTAGGCTCAATGCGTCTATACAGGTGGGACAGTTGAAACAATAGTAAATGGTTTTTTTTTATTTTTTTTTTATTTAGCCATTTAAATCCCACTGCTGGGCAAAGGCCTAAATGTAGTAAATGTTACAAAGATATTTTTTATTTATTGAGCAAACCCTGAATAAATTCTTGATCTACTATTATATTGCATACTATCTCCTCATTTTAAGCTCTCACCTCTCACAAACCTTTAATCCTTATAATGTTCAAAGCTTCTTTTTCAGCCATGAAACGTTGTAGCAACCCTAGCTAAATGACGCTACAAGGTTCATTATCACCACCGCGCTCGCGTCTTCCTAAACAGCTGATTCGTATTGGCGCATTTATAGGGTTCCCTTATTAAATAGAAAATCCTCGGCTCTTTTAACACGAATGTTTGTCCTGGGTGGGGATCGAACCTACAACTCTTGGCACATGGGGCAAGGGCACTACCAAATGAGCCATTGAGTCAGTCAAAGGATATGCACATCATCTTACAATTAAACATACTAATTGTTGAAGACGAACGCAAATAATAATAATAATGTTCTCTCTCCTAACCAACATCGGTCACGGCGCCCAATCTCAACGAGGATTAGCCATCTAAGTAGAAGATAATTATACTGCACAAGTGCGTGCGCAAACAGGTGCATATAATTCGATATGACCGGAGAGAGGTCAGGCGCAGGACCAACGGCTTAACGTGCTTTCCGTGGCACGGGGGTGATTAAACCGCCAACTTCCTGACTCCGGGTAGTTACCGAGTAATTTCAATATTGAAGTACCCAGCCACACATTTTTGGCCCGACCCCGAATTTGAACCCGAGACCTCATGGTCCTTAGGCGGCGAATGCTACCCCTTGACCAACGAGGCAGTCAAAAAAAGCACATTTTTTTTTAAATAATAGTTGCATACTTTATAAGCTACTAGTACTCTTTAGTACGTAATAGCTCATTAGTACTTCTGCCTACCGCTTCAGGGATTCCAGAAGTAATGTTAAGTTCTGTTAAGTTCAGCAATCCTTACTTACTTATATGATAAATGCAAAAGTTAGTCGTGTTCCGTCTTCACGCCTTAACCAAACGGTAACGATGAAATTAAGAACAATAGAATTTGAAACCCTGAGAAAGGATAACTGTAACAGCTCCGTTGGTTCAATGATTTGGACTTCGCGTTGCATCGTCGCGCTGAGACCCAGGTTTGGTTCCCGGCACCGGGACATTTTTTTTTATGACAGGTATTTTTCTGGTTATTTTTTTTTTGGTTACATCGAAGTTTCTGAATTCAGAACACAAGTGTTTATGCTACTAAGGAATTAGATCAATGTGTGTAATGTTGTCTGACAGTGACTGACTGACTTATTTATTTTTAAACAGAATACCAACTAAGTTCCTTGCCTAGCAAGTCGAAAAAGGGTATAATCGATATTTATCTCAAGTGTACAGAACCCTGCCCATTCACTCAGCCCGTCATTTGTGCCTTTGCAGAGTGAACTGAAGCGTTGATATAATAGCCAGTTTTCGTTTTGCCAGGGTATCATTAAAAGCATGCGCATGAGTTGTTTTCTTTCTAATAAGTCGCTCAGCGCGGATTATGACATCATGCCAAGGAGGCAGTTCAATGTACAATGTGTTTGTTTGTATCATTGAATTGTTTGATGAAAACTTATTCAAACAACTGCAAATAGAAACAAAACTTCTAGAATCTATGATATAACGAAGCTTTTCCCTTGTGTGAATATTCAGTCGGAATAGCTTTTACAGTCTGTGATGTTGTGATAATGATGGTTGTACCTCCACATACAAAAATGGCTCCTATTGACTAATAATTTGACATAGATAATACGTGTCAATCATGGCTTCACACAATAGAAACTTGCCTTAATAATCAGCCGTGAATCATACGCCACATTTATTTTATGTGTAAAGATTTAGTCAGATAACTGTCAAACCTAACTAAATTTTATTTATGGCAATAAATGGTCAAAGGCTCTTGATTTTCCTTTAACTCTGTCTAGATACCTCTTCGGGGATTGCTGGCGTCATAATATTACGAGGATTGTTAAATAATGTGCCGTTCTGTAAGATTATCTAATCCCAACAAATAGGTCTGATTGATTGACGCATTATACACAAAAAATGACGCAAAGGCATAACAGTAATATGGTATTTAATGGACAATTATATGAAACCAACTAGCCATTTAAACGCGACACGCAGCGCGACAGCCCGCCCTAAAGGATTTTATTGTCGTCACCAAATAGGCGAGTTTTATGTGTCTCAAACGCGTTCCTTGTTTTATTGCCGGGACCCGGGATCAAATTACCTGTGAACAAACAATTATCAGATTAGTTACGTCGTATAAATGTCTAAAGGAATATCTTTGGTAATCTACTAATTTATACAAATAAGAATGAATTAAATTACGAAAATACGACTTTACTGATAACACATCGCACTTTATTTTATTCAGATTGTGAGAAGTATAGGAGTAGCATTATGAGTACATTTGTATAGTATATATCGAAAAGACAGTGTACTTAATTCATCTTGAGACTGACGTCTAACGCCAAAAGATAAATAAATTCAGAATATTTTTATACTAAGGCGTATGTTTAATAAACATATTAAAATGTAGTCATGGGTGTTTATTCGTATTTAAGTATTAGTCGATAATTCTTTGAAATTGGAATTTAGTTGGTATAGTATTTTTGATTTTCCACCTAAACCAGCCCAATTTTATTTTCGGCTCTTTATTTAATGTGGTTGAAGGGGCTGAATGCCCCTTTGATTCTGCCTACCCCTTCAGAGATTAAGGCGTAATGCTATGTATGTATGTATTTAATATTTATTGCTCGATAAGCCTAAAGCAAGATTGATACCTATATTTTAGTATTAACAGATGCCAGGAATGCCATACTAATTGGCAGAACAAAGTAAACACTGCGTTTTATTTCCCTGCCAGTCTTCCGCCTTCTTTGTGTGCACAACACAAAGCTGTAAGCACACAGTTTGCTCATTTGGTTTATGGCGATTAAGTTAATAGCAATAGGTTTTATTACTCAAGATCATAGACTAAAAAGTAACAGATTGATTTGTGGAAAAATAAATATTTGCTAAATACAATGAAACCTACAACTACTGATGAAATTAAACGTCTGTTTTTAACTTACACTGTGGCTTTGTAATAATATTTTATTGTTTATGGTTTCGCACACAGTATTTCATTTATCAATTAGATATGGTTAATTGGCATTCTCTTTAACTTTTTTATACATATTTATTTAAATTCCAGTATTTGTCATGCCGGTTGTATTTTGTATTTCTTTCTCCCTAGTCATTTTCCCATTTATTTTAGTTGGTAGCCTGCTGACTGATACGAAAGCAGAGGTTCCATTTTTGACGTTTTAAAAAGTCATCCTATAGAGATACGTATTCAATGTTATACCTAGACATTAAGCATTCGAATTTTATCTAATTTAATAGCACCTATAAGCATAATAGCTAGAAAGCCATATAGATGACCATTTGGAATATACTAACTTAAGTCTAATTATAGTCTGAATTAATTTAATTACAAATTACTTAGTCCTTATGCACACTGCTTTACATAATGAGTTTGAAGGTATTTATGATGGGCTTAGCATACAAGTTTGCGGTTTTTGCCTTACTCGGCAAGTTTTATAAGGCACCTTGCTATGAATGGTCTAAAGACGAGCTCACAGCTTCATTCTATGGTAATTTAGACGAACGTATACAATAACCAAATGAGTCATAAATAGTTGCGTGTCTAAACATTTTGTTTTTATATGGCCCTTTTTAATGGAATGTAAATTATGTCCTGATCGTGTAAATGTGTTATTAATTATAATTAGTTATTTTGTAATTGTGAATATAAGCGATTTGTCACTGTATATATCGGTTCAATTTTAATTTTTTTTCTTTAGCCGATTTTTGTCCAAAAAAGTCCGAACTGGACATCGCGGCGTCGTGATTCACCGCGATGTCCAGTTCGGACAGAACAAGGCTCGGTGCAGTAGGCAGGTTCTAAGGAAAGTAAGCTCCTTAAACCAAATTCATTCAAAAACAAAATTAGTTGCAAAATTGTAGAAAGTATAAACAGGCGGCTAGCTAATTGCCTCCTCAATCAGAAACACAGTAAATTAATCGCCTGTTAAGATAATATGTCGGGCAAGGAATTCAGTTATTGTCAATCCCAGATCTACTCAGGACATGACAATGATGTCGTATCATTTACTAATTCACAAGTTCTCTCTTTTCACTTTCTCGTGCGAAGAGTGAAACCTTGTTCCCGCGGGAACAGTGTGCAGCGTGCAACGCGCAGCGCGCATCGCCCACGTGCCACGCATGCGTGATGGGACGCGCAAGGGTTAATAATGTGGATTCCATATTCTGTGGTTAGACACAAGGCTGTATGAACTTGATGCCAGTGCCAAGAAAAAATATGGCTACGTACCTATATTTTGTCCGAGAATCCGCCTGTGCTGAATTTTATTTGTCTCTGTTAACTAACAACTTTCCTGAATAAAAAGTACTTAGCCTATGTCTTTTCTACTTAAAAATTTTACTATGTCTACACGTTATATTGTTTATTTATAAAAAAGGCCTTATCATATTTTAAGATTCAAACATAATGATATTAAATTTGGCATGACAAATAATGCCAATTATAATCTCAATCGGTTAAATGTTTTAGGCGTGAAAACATGACAGTCAGACGGATAATTATTTCCGCATTTATATTATTATTAGATAAGTACCTATAAGTAGCTAGTACAGCATAAAGAGAGCGGACTAAATAATTCATCATCAAACAAGTATTATGTATTTTTTCCGACTTCTAAATCATACAATCTTCTAAGCAAACAATTATAAAAGACAGATCATTCAGATGACACAGAAAGATTAGATACACGCGGAAAACACGTTCTCCCACTGTCCCAAATTTGAAATCCATATCTAGCAGACGTCGTATTCTTCCCTATATGTTTAAAAAAAAAACCGCCGAGTATGTACCTTTGGGCCCGGAGTCTGGGACTTAAAAAGAACATGCCAACTGTGTTCCTTGCCTAGCATGTTGTAAAAGGCGACGAATGGTATATAGGGTTTTGGGTGTGTGATTGTGTAAGCGACGAGCTAGCCACTTGTCACTACTATTTCACAATTTTCCATCTAACCCGGTTTTATTTTAAAGGGGCTTCATGCAACTTTGACTCTGCCTACCCCTTCGGGTATTACGGACGTAATGTTATGTCTGTATGTTTACCTTAAGGCTCACTCGGCGTAAACTATTTTGCTACGCCATAGCGCAATTTAGCTCCGTTCCTATAAAACACCATAAGGCTAAAAAGTTTACCCTTCCACTACCTACGCATACAAGAGTTTCTAAGTTATTTGCCGTTCAAGGTTTTACTGCGGAAGAGATTTATGAATATGTCACGGACAATAAATTTATGTGACGTTAAACCAGTGTTGCCAAGTCGACTATTAAAAAAAAATGATTAAAACTTCGTTATACTTATAACAAACTAGCTTCCGCCCGCGGCTTCGCCCGCGTGGAAATCGGTTATATCGCGCTTTTTTTTTCGCAATAAAAAGTAGCCTATGTTCTTTCTCGGGATCTAAAGATTGTCTGTGCCAAATTTCATCAAAATCGGTTGAGAGATTTAAGCGGGAAAGCGTAACAGACGGACAGACAGAGTTACTTTCGCATTTATAATATTAGTAGGGATGATAGTACCAAAAGTTGAAAGATATGTCATCTGTCAGTTATTGTAGACATTATTATTAAAAAAAACACACATTCGGCTTTAATCCTTATTATTTTTCTACCTTCTTCTGTTAGCTAATTTCAAATTAACTGCGCTGCTGTCTAATTAACTTTTTTAACATGGTACTGGGTATCGGTTGTAATTATGTAAGCCACGAACTAGCCACTCGTCAGTATTTTTTTTAGTTTTCCATCAGGCCAACAAATTTTTTTTGGCTGAACGTGGTTTAAGGACTTTACCGCTTTTTGAACTCTACCCTCCTCTTCAGAGATTGCAGACGTGATTATATGTAAAGAAACCTAGTAAATCCCTAACCTATCCAAAACTTTTCAAGTTGGCAACACTCCACCATGGTTTATTTCTTTTAGGTAGCGGCGCTCGTAAGTAGGTTCCTCGAAGCTCATGTAAACGTGGCCCAGTTGTTTATCGCCGTCGTGTTTGCAAAGATTTGTCGCCGTTCGCCACGCGATACCGGGGCCTGCACAATCATATCTACCAAGATATAACATCTAAGCTGGTGACTCTTTATTAGTTTTGCAAACTGTTTTCAGCGTTTTCTCTTGATTCCTTTGTCTTTGTCAAAATAAATGGAACTATTTTTTCTGATATGAAATATGGCAAAGATTATACAAATTCAAACAGCCTGTTTTTGCCTCTGAGAATTTAGTGATTATGGATACGACATTCTAGTTGGTCAGTATTTAAAGTTGTTACTGTTCGACGTCACAGCCTTGTATTTGCCATAATCGACTTAACAAATTCAGAAAAACATGAACTAAGTTAAAGCTAAATTTCTTCCGTGATTTCGCTCGTATAGGTAATCTAGATCAGGGTCAATCTGCACGTCAAATTTCAATAAAATCGGGTCATCAGTTTTACGGGGGGACTAACAAACTTATGAATATTTATCCCATTTTTATGCATTTTAAAAACAAGTACATACATAGCATGAACCCCGCTATTCCCGAAGGGTTAGGCAGATTCAAAGGAGCAGCAAGCACCTTTGACCAAATTTAGCCAAACATAAAACTGGGATGGGTTAGATGGAAAATTTTGAAAAAGTAGTAACAAGTGGCTAGCTCGTCGCCTACATAATCATATACCCAAAACCCATTAACAGATATACCACTGGTCGCCTTTTACGACATGCTAGGAAAGAACACATTTAGCGCATTCTTTTTAAGTCCCAGACCAACTTAGGATAAAACAATTACAATCCAAGAAATACAACATTATGTAGGTATATTATAGAAATATATTTCCCTTTACTGTTAACTGATATTAAAGAATAATCAAATCCCAACACATTTACTGAGCGGAGCCGATAAAATCTCCGACAAGGCATAACCTGGCCCGCCCAGGCCGCGTTCTGTTTCACACAACAATGGCGGCGAATGGACGTGCAATTCGCTTTTTACGACTGGCAACATCGCTTTGACACCCGCCGCGATAAAGGCAGGTGGACACCTGTGTCCAGACTTTGTAATACAGGGATTTTTGGAAACGATAGTGATGGCTTGATTTGATACTGGTGAAATCGTGTTGCCTGTAGTATAATCGTAACCACTAAACAAATAGCTAAGTTTACTGACTTATGTGAAGAAGGCGTGAGGCGGCTCAGACGTGAAGGTTTTGGTTCAAACCCGATTTTCACTACCACTAGCTCAACCGCCAAAAAATATGAATGGAACAATTTAGCGATATTATTTTTATACAAAACATTTACGCACGTTTAGCCAACTGAAAATATCTTATTCATATTCGCATAAAAAGTATTTTTTTATTAAAGGGACGACGATCGTCGTAAAATCTTCCACTATAACTAGACACCTTAACACATCTAAAAAATTATTAACAAAGATAGTGAACATGAATATTCATGTGTGTCTGTCTAAATAACAAGATGAATGATAACAGCCAACTAGATGACGGCCACGCACCGTCACCACACAGACGAAACCGGGTCGTGTGATATGTCAGCTAATGGCTAATAGACATTTCGCCTGGCCTTAAAAAACATAACTAATTAATCCTACAGTATTAAGGGGAACACGTAGAAAAAGTTTTTTTCACTCTCTTTAAAATTACTTGGTTAATGAATAACTAAACTAAACAGAACATCACAACAGGTTTTAATAAAGAAATAAAGATACATGTTAGCAGCTATAATTATTGATACAAACATACAACATAATTTGTTTTTGGTTCTTAAAGGTATTAAAAAATCGTACTAAATATTATTGTGCTACCGCCTAAGTAAGACCTTGTACCGCAGTTATCTTCAGATTTATTTTTAGCTGAATATGGTTTAACAGTCCAGCTGTCCCTTTGATTCTAGCTACCCCTTCAGGGATTACGGGTGTGCAGTTATGTATGTATGTTATTTTCTCTTTATTCAACACGCGACAATGTAAATTCATCAAACACCAGTCAAGCAAAGTCTCATTGCACCCTTCACGTTTATCAGTAAAAGAAATTGAAGTGGGAAACTCCCATTTACTCCAGCCCTTTTCAATTGATTGTCAACCAAAATACAAATTCAAAAAGCAACAAACGCCAATTTAAATTAAATCCAGCAAGCGTACAATTGTTATTTAAATTAAATACGAATACTTTGCCTGCGGCAGAAGGATTAGACGGGTTCTAATGCATAACCCCCCCCCCCCCCCCTCCACGTCACACGCAGAAATGTAGTAGATTAATTTACTGCGCGACGACTACCCCTTAACAGGCCCAAGAGAGTGGCTTACTGTGACCAGAAAACACAATTCCTTGGACTCGAAAATATAAATTCATATGAAAATTGTAAATTCATATGTGATGTTGTCTGATATTTATTAGATTGTTTTGAATACATTGCAATGTGTCAAATATCATACATTATTTTATGCTTCGTTCATGTACAAGTCAGTTCAGTCTGAAAAAAACAAATCAGCTAAAATATACGCGAAATCATTCTAAATTGATACTTAGTACATTTTATATAAATATAAAGTACAAAACATTAACAACAATAAATTGGACAATGGCATTATAAAAATTCATAAATGATTTTTTTTATAACATCTTTCATTACCAAAGAATGATTCATATTACCTCTGTGTTCGTGGCTAAAGCATAAGCCGTGCAAAGCCAAGAAAAAAAAAACAAAAAATATATATATATATATATTACCTCTGATCTGACTATTTAACAATTAAGTTCCTCTTGTGACAATACAGTATTGCCTTATTAGCATTCTATCCTTTTTAAAAATTATGTTAATACCAAAAAAAAACCTTTTCATATCAAAGTGGAAAAAATCTTTAAAAAAAAAACATATCTTATGCAATAACACCTATACTAATCGAATACTATTTTTTTATGTAATTACTATTAATGATCCTATTTATCCCATTAAAGCGGGAGCCGTGTGGTCATTGCACCACAGTGACATTCAATTACCCGCCATTAGGGACGCGATACTTTAACGAGCCAATTCATTCGCGATCTGCGGCCGACACCACCGAATTAATGCTGCGGATACTACAATCTCAATTTATTTGCAGTTCTCTATGGTATTTAGGGCATGGATTTGCTATATACTAAGTAGTAAGACATACGCGACGGATGCTTTAACACTAAATATAAAGTTAATCTCAAACTTAATCCCATCCGTATGGTTAGATATTGACTATGTCGATGGCGCATTCGGTAGTGACCCTGTCCTATGTGCCAAGAGTTGTGGGTTCGATCCTCACCCAAGACTAACATCCGTGTATTGTGTACCTGTGTTTGTTCTGAGTCTGAATGTTAATATGTAATATTAATGTATGTCAAAGTCAAGGTCAAAGTCAAAATATTCTTTATTTACATAGGTTTCAAAGAAACACTTATAAATCGTCAAAAACAGTTGAAAGAGATATGATTCTACCACCGGTTCGGAATGTTGCATCTACCGAGAAGAATCCGGCAAGAAACTCGGTAGTTACTCTTTTCAACAACAGTATTAACAAATTTGTAAGAATCATATTTAACTTTGAACCATGTTTCAAAGTGGGCCTGGTGTGAAATAAGATAATAAAAAATTATAATTACTAAGAAAAAAAAAATATATTTGACCCAACCAGTACATGTATTTGTAATATCACGTAAGACAAGCACTTATGCTTTTTACCTCGGAATCAGATCAGTAGGTATGTGACGTTGTCTGGTATTGAATTCTACAATTTATTTGTTTATTCACATATAGGATTGTTTAGTTAGAGTATCCTCTGGAGAGCACAAAACCAACATAGACAAACCGGTTCATTAGCATACAAAAACAAATCGTCCGTCTCCAATATTATGGCCCGTCATTTCCTATTGACACCCAAAAGAGCAGCCGTGTCTCCGATATGGATGCACCCCAAATCAGTCTTCGCACTGTCAGTGAACACTTTCACTAAGTTCAATGACAAAATGACTTGACGTACGAAGGTCGGCTCATCGTATATTTCTGTTGGAGGTGTAATACATATAATATAAACGTCCTTTTGAAGTGTTATATACGAGTAGAGGCAGACTAAAGTCGGTACAATATTATGTACGTCATTATTTCAAGACACTAAACAAAGACTATATGTTAGCTGTACATCACCTACTCTGTCATAGTAAACGTATCGCCCACACACAAATGAATCAATGTACATGCCCATCTGACATTACATCATTCTATCATCGCATTATCCAGTCCTCGCACCAAGGAATGCACATTTGAAGCCGAACCGAGCATGTCGAAACGAAAGTTCACATCTTCAAATATGGAATCGTTACATTACGTCACGATGGCGGGAAAGTAAAGAAGAGCTCTTGATCAAATTAAGCCGAATTGACTTGTCTAAAAGAGGCTTTAGGGTAGTGATGGCCTTTTATGGACGACATCGATAAAATGATCAATTGATATCGATTACTAAGGAGTCTGAGCCTTTTTTGTAATCGATATCATTGCAATGAAATTAATGCACTTTTAGTGTTTTTCTACTAAGGGGCTCCAAAAAATACCATTGTTCCGTTAAAGAATGGGGTATGTCAAGAACCCCAGATCCCGCAGAAAGACCCTGCATTATTTAGTCTCTCCAACATTAATAATTATTTATTACCCATAACAAATCCGATCTAGGTGCGCATATCTTTTACATATATCTGTTTGCGTCTGCATATTTTAACACCAGCATACAAACAAAAGAAATAAAAGGATAATATTGTTTACTTGTAGGCCCCACATACTATATTGCAATAAACAGAACGACAAACATTAACCGAAGATAACGTACCGATCTCCCTTACTAAAAAATATATACAAATTAAAATAACCCTACTACCGTTTAAAAAATAACATACAAAAAGCTTAACATCAAAATCACAAAGTTATGACAGTTCAACTTTCGATTTTTTCCCTACAACACGCGACGCATTCAACATGCAAATTACATTGCAATGTCACTTCGATCTTATTCAGAAGCTAGTATAGTTAAATTAAATCAGAATACACTGCACAGAAACTTGGCATACTAGACCTTTTAAGATTGAATTATACCCATTGCTAGTCTTCTTTCTTAGGTATACTACACTACACACTACACTACATAGATTATGCAGTATACTTGACAAAATAATTAACAACTCCTTTGTAAAGTCTATAGGTCTGACGATGTGTCTCTATAATGTCCACGAGATATTTATCTACAACTCTTAACAAAACGACAAGTCGTGGTAAGACTTGAAATATATAAATATGATATTATCACAAGCAGTCTGTAGGCCACAAGACGTGCGTGGCCTACAGACTGCTCGCAGTCAATTATTTATCGTCCATATTCATATTTACAGGTCCTGTTTACACTTTAGCCGTTTAATAAGAGAAAAAAATGTATTCTTGGACTTCGTAAATATCAACTGGCCAGAGTAAACTATTATTATCTTAACACTTTGATTTTTTTTAAAAGTCTAATTTAAATTGCAATACAGTGTGTGCTGTCACTCCAATGGGATAACCGTCACTTAAATACTACTTTAATTTGACAACGACACGTTTTCCTCTGTCTTGCATATCTTTGTTGTCAAATTAAGTAACGTAATAAGACCACATACGTCAATATCAGATCCATTATAGATGAAATTCTTGACATGGAAATGTAATTCTTCTGGATGGTTTTTATTTACAAATATCGATAAGTATGGGTTTATCGACTCCTGCACATCCCTAGCGATACATTATGAAGCGATTAGGCCTTTGTCATCGACAACAAGCGTGATCCATTGATAGCAGATTGGTATAAATACAATCATTCTCTCCGTGTTGGTTCAAGGATTATGAAACCATTTGCGCTCTGGTGTAGAAACCGATCGTTAAGTAAATAAATAATCTATATTGTTGTTTTAAAGAAACACTGGAAGTGTCGTTTGGTTTCAATACTGTTGCTATGAAAGCATACGCCGCAGATTCGACTCCCGCTAGGGGCAAATGTTCGTGTAGAGAAAGGTAATTTGCAATATCGTGTGATAGATATGTAAGGCGAATACGCGTTACCTAGTGCTTACAAACATACAAACATCTGCCCGTGTCTTTGTGGAGATTCCGGGATAAAACCAAAGATGTATTTTAAGAATTACTGAACTTGGCTAAAAAATAATTATGTGTTAAGTTATTTCGATATCTATATGTGTTTCCAAATTGCAGCTTAAACTTCGTTCAACCATTAAAGCCATATTACTTATAATAACAAACAGACGAACATACAAACATTCACATTTACAAAGTAGGGTACAAGATAGAAGTGGCATTTGTCCCCATGTCCTGCTGTGACCATAATGAAAGCCCTAACTGTTATAAGCCACGCTATTGTGTGGTCCCCTAGCATCATATCGATTTGGCTAAAGCTCTCCAGTTGACGAATTCTATAGGACTGTGACATTGATATTATATGTGTCAAAAGGATTCAATGCTTCCTTTAACTTTAATTTAGTGAATCGGAAAGTTTTTTTTCAGTCCTATGTTGATCGGGGACTATTCAGCCAAAAACAAAACTGTTTTTGGCTGAATGTGGTTAATGGGGCCTGCTGCCCCTTTGACTCTGCCTACCCCTTCGGGGATGATGGGCGTGATGTTATGTATGTAAAGTTATTTTTTTAATAAAACCTTTAAGTTTTGAAAGACAACCATTGGTTTTGAGTACGAAATCCAAATACAAATAAAAAACCATAAACAGTTTATGTATTTTTAAATTTAGGCCAAATGAAGTCACTTGTTCTTTCTTTCTTTATTGGGTAAAAGAGTATGCTGGCTGAAGATTGAGCTTAGATTCGTTTTAATATTATTTCTAAATGTATTCGCATTGTTAAATACCTAACTTAATTGAATGTTTATAAAGAAATACAATTTCAATTAATAATAAAATCAAACATCTTGTTAGTAAAATATGCAGTACATTCTTTTGAGGACTGTGAGGAATGAAGATTAACTTTAGCAGTTAAATATTTTTTGTACAAACACGATAATTGTAGACGCATAATTTTACTTACGTTTTCTCTAGAAATTGCGTCCAAAGATTATACAAAAATGAACTTAGCGCATGAAAACACAGAATACAAATCTCTCATTTAGTCTGCGCACGTACAGGGCTTGTTCAACAAGATATTTTCACACACGCACCGGATACAAGTAAATTAATATTGTATTCACAAAGAAATCAGCAAATCGAAACATGTGGCCGTCCCTTTCCCTCTTATGCTGTTACGTTATCCGTCCCCTTCCTATGAAATAAAACTAGAATACAAAACACCCAGGGCGGTGGGAAATTAAAACACAAATCAATACTTGTGGCGAATTCAAGGTCTGCTTCGATCACAATAACGTTAGTATAGTTATAGAGCGTACAAAACGTCTATAAAAGGGCATTAAATTAGGGTCGAACCACTAGACCTAAAAAGCTTTATAAAAAGTCAGCCGATTCAATTTAAGACAGACAAGGTAAACAATTAAGTGTTGATGAATGGGTACTCATCCAAGGCCCAGATTTTTTTTTAATTTATTGTAGGACAGAGAATGAATCAAGGAATAGGAATCTCTGCTTCAGATGATAATTAAAAAGAAAGGGAGTAGAGAATTTATGGTTATAAAAAAAGAATATTAAAAGCCAACATATATACTTAATTACAGTGTCATTTGACGAACTTCAAATAACCAAGCCAACAGAGCAAGTAGGCGAGTGCAACGCACATATTTGCGGGCTGTTCCACTATCGCAGTGTCAATGCAACCATAACCAGGTAACTTATCTAGCAACATTACGGCTCTACAACTTGAAGCCGTGTTGTGAATAGACATTGTTGTAGACCAGCGATCCTCAAACTTTTATCATTCATTTTCTGTTCTAGTAACCTTTCTGATGTAGAATTTTTTAAAACACAATAATGAGCCAGGCTTGTTTACAAAATTAAGTACCTAATATAAAAACAACATTTACTAAATATTTTGGGTAATGGTCCTATTGTTTTTTCTGGTAAGTTGTCTTGAAACGTAAATTCTGGTAATTAAGACTGCGTATTTCTGCAAATCACAGGCATGTAGCCTTAACCATCATCTTTATCTTTGTACTCAAGTAGATACAAGTTCTATTACATACAAAAAAAAACAAAGCTAATAATTTCAAGGTCTTATTATATGATGATGTTATATGTATTAAGTTGATAGCCGCTTGATCTAGTGATTAGAAGCCCCGGCTGCAAAAACAAAGACTGCGAATGTTCGTGCGGCAAACACAGTCATTTAACTCAGAACAAAAGTCCATAAATATATTTAAGTACATCTATCTGATGTCTATTAACCATAGCGCTACCAATGTATTCACAATAGGCAATTGATGTGAATATGTTTTATTTATTTTTTATTTAAATTCCACCGCTTTTTAGCCAGCCTGCATATTTTGTAATCATACCTAATAAATTAACCATAACTTACCGACACAAATATTTTCTTGCCTCAAATAACCACCCAAAACGGCCCACGCGTTGTCAAAATTAGGTGACCCCTGTAGGTCACCCAATACTTTGGGAGCCGTGTTCAGCCGCTGGAATGCTTGTTTCCGAGTCAAGTGGCTGATGCTAATGAGGGGCAAGCTTCCCGATGATAGATCCGTTCGCGTTATCGGAACAGGCTGTCGCTACTCTGTATTACCAACGTTGTAATGCAACTACATTATTGCGTTAGTAAGATTTATATTCATGATTCAGAAGACTCTATTGTTTGCTCGTTTAAAAAAATCGCAAAATGTTTGTCTAACTATAAGGATTAAACTAAAGTTTATCTAAAGCTTAATTTCGACTAATTATGCGAAGTTATTTGGTAATAATTTGGCATTAATTTGGTCGAAGTTGGTAATATTCATTTGGTTTTCCCTTCTACTTATTTTTGCGTTTTATGTGAATTCGTAGTGACTTTAATGACAATCAATGATTGGCAAGTTTTATAGAAATTGTATGTTTAACGTATGTTATTATTATTAAATGCTATTTAACAAATCACACAATCGTCAATCGACTACTAAGAGAAGGTTTCCCACCTTTAGACCCGAAATATGTATAAGAATTTCTTTCGTTAATCTTGCTGTAGAGGACTTAAATTTTATGTAGAAGTTACAATAAGGTTATGGAATAACGTCAGTAATGCGTTTTGTGTGAAACTGAAGCAAGGAGAAATAAACTGTCTGCTAAGAGACATATTTTGCGATCTGTACATTGCAATTTAATTTCTATTGTGTGTGAAAGTGATATAAGTAATGGAGTGTGAGGAGTAGTTATGTACAGTGTGAAAATTAAAATGTGTATGAAGCATAATTGTCTTTTTTATGTAGCCCAACAAAAAAAGGACAAACTCTCCGCAGAAACTTTCCTCGCCCATTAACGTCAAGCTGTTATTAACAGTCAACAGAAATATAACTAACGACGTAATTAAAAATCATTATCATAATTAGTCGGTAAGCCAGCTCGTCTGAGGTGGCGGTGGGCGGACCAGTCGCTGCGCCCACACAGACCTGATCATCATTTTTGACCGACTTCGAGACGCCTGTGTTGGGCTTCAACTGTTTTTTTCTAAGATACAGTACGTTATGTGAGTAAATAATGATTGACTGTGTTAAAAGTTATACTAATTTAACTAATCCTACTAATATTATAGACGCGAAAGTTTGTACGGATGCATCGATGGATGTATGGATTTGTTAATCTTTCACGCAAAAACGAATGAAAGGATTTTAATAAACTTTAGAATAACATAGCTTATACCCACAAATAACATACAGGCTATGTTTCATCGATGTACATGTGCATTTAGCGCTGCAATTTTATATATCGACTACACGGACTAGTAAATTAACAAAAATAAAAACCGACTTCAAAAAACCCTAAAAAGTATAAAATAAATTCTTTCGACTGCTTCGATGAAAGTATTAATCTTTAACACGTATTTAAATATTTACAACAATCAGTTAGTTTTGGAGTCGGTGCCAGCCCGCGTAATTATATCCTCATTTCGGAATTTGCAATTATTTGTTTCTTGGTGAAGGGTGGTAAAATAGGTTTTGAATATACAAAATCAATAGTAAGTTAATATATACTCATATTTTAACTAATTTGTTTCATATTGTTATTAGTAAGGTAATTTGTTATTAAGTGTCTACTTTTTTTTTAGTTTGGCTGGCAACGACTCCAAAACTAACTAATTATTGTAAATATTTAAATACGTGTTAAAGAAGAAACTTTCATCGAAGCAGTCAAAAGAATTTATTTTATACTTTTTAGGGTTTTTTGAAGTCGGTTTTTATTTTTGTTAAAATTTAACTTATTTGTTACTTTTAAGTGAAATTTATTAATAGGTAGGTAGACCAAATCAAAACGAGCTGCTTTAATGAGACAGTGCCGGTCTTATGAGACTAAAGACGAAAAGGTATAACGAGCCTTTAATGTTTAAAGAATTACTTAAAACTACTAATCTTCAAAGAGTTATACCTTTCATCATCAGCTAAGCAACATAACATGATGAGTACGAGACACAAATACTGGACTCGTTTTAGAAAAAATAAATAAAACATCTAACATGTCGTTAAAATTTAAGAGTGGCCCTCGTTTTCATGGAATCCCATCACTAGACCAAGACTTGGTGAAATTGAGACTATCTCGAGAATAACACTCAATATGGCCCTATAATATTGAAAGAATTATCCACGAACTCCTAATCGTTAAGGAGTTACACCTTCCATCATCAGCTCAGCAACATGAGATTATGAATACCAGACGTAAATACTTGAACTGTTTTAGAAAATAACTAAAATAGATTGTACGCGCCTATAATACTTGAGGGTTTCCCTCGATTTGCCTAAGATTCCCTCATCAGATCCAGATGTGGTACCAATAGGACCAACTCCTGAATATACCCTTTTGAATAAAAAAAAGAACTCTAAAAATCGTCTTACAATTCTCGAAGATATCAATATTTAAAGAATCATAAACTAATTCCTAATCGTTAAGGATTTGTACCTTCCATCATCAGCTCACCAACATAAGATGATAAGTACCATGCGTAAATACTTGAACAATCTTAGAAAATGTCTAAAACACATTGTACGTGCCTATAAAGTTTGAGGGTTGCCCTCGATTTTCCTGGGATCCCTTCATCAGATCCTGATTTGGTGGCAATGGGACCAACTCGGGAGTAAACCCTTTCGATTAAAAAAAAAATTTTGGAAATCGGTTAACAATTCTCAGAGATATCGAGTAACATACATACAAGAAAAAAAAAAAAAAAAAAAAAAATTCAGTCGAATTGAGAACCTCCTCCTTTTTTTTGAAGTCGGTTAAAAAAGAGGAACTCCGCGCCACTAACTATAGTACGTTTTTTTTAGAATTAGAAATTATGTAAACAAAGAAGCAGTGGTGGCCAAACTTTTTTTGGCTAGCATAAAAATATTAAATCTACCTCTTGTACCAATACTTACCTACATAGGTAAAATTTGCAGGGTGAAAGCCCAATGTTCGACATTTCCGTTATTTTAATTTGGGGTTGCTGATTAAGTAAATGAGGTCATTTTGATTTCTTAGATAGCGAATAGAATATAAAGTTGCGTAAACTACATTACCTACTCCCACAAAGCTCGAAAGACATTCGAATATCAGGACGCTCCGTCTTGATGTTCAAATGATCAAAGCGGTACTAGCCCGTCGTCCCACAGTTTTAGTCCCTCATGGGGTAGGATGAGCCAATTTTCTCCTCCTTGGTCAAAATTTCCTCATAGTAAGTAGAGACCCTAGGGAGGACTTACACGGTGGAACCACGAACAAGTACAGTTACTCCCCCTGTGACCGTATGGTCATGAAAGTACGGGTGATTTTGCAAAGGTAATGGGTAACTCGACGTGACGCTGACTGTATAGTCATCGTCCTACTGTGATAAAATTGAAATTATAGATCATAGTAATAAAACAAAATAGATTCTATATAAATATTTAATCATCATCGGAAGATGAAGAATCGGATGATTCCCAGTGACGTTGACATTTTGCCGGTATTGTTGTAAATGGTGGTTATATTAAGCGACCATTTTAAAAATCACTTAATATGGTACGTATTACAATATCGGCATGTACTTTTTAATTTTGTCGTGTCAAACTGACAACGTTTCGTTCCACAAGTTTGCAACTTCTGCTTCTTAAGGTCTTTTTTAGTGCAAACTTTTCACGATGTTACGTTTTGTTTGTGAAATTAATGTGTACCATAAAATACTTAAATTTCGTTCTTTCTAATGCTAAAAAAAATGGACTATAGAAATTGAAGCTCCTTAGGTGCTCCAACTTGACACGCGACTTACGTCACACATTGACATAATAAGCGCTCCAAATGACAGATATGCGATAACTGGTATCCATAAGTCACTCACACATGCATAAACGTGGCTTCACGCTATAGTATGACAGCGTGGAGTCCTTCTTTTTTTAACCGACTTCAAAAAAAAGGAGGAGGTTCTCAATTCGACTGAATTTTTTTTTTTTTTTTTTTTTTTTTTTCTTGTATGTATGTTACTCGATATCTCTGAGAATTGTTAACCGATTTCCAAAATTTTTTTTTTAATCGAAAGGGTTTACTCCCGAGTTGGTCCCATTGCCACCAAATCAGGATCTGATGAAGGGATCCCAGGAAAATCGAGGGCAACCCTCAAACTTTATAGGCACGTACAATGTGTTTTAGACATTTTCTAAGATTGTTCAAGTATTTACGCATGGTACTTATCATCTTATGTTGGTGAGCTAATGATGGAAGGTACAAATCCTTAACGATTAGGAATTAGTTTATGATTCTTTAAATATTGATATCTTCGAGAATTGTAAGACGATTTTTAGAGTTCTTTTTTTTATTCAAAAGGGTATATCCAGGAGTTGGTCCTATTGGTACCACATCTGGATCTGATGAGGGAATCTTAGGCAAATCGAGGGAAACCCTCAAGTATTATAGGCGCGTACAATCTATTTTAGTTATTTTCTAAAACAGTTCAAGTATTTACGTCTGGTATTCATAATCTCATGTTGCTGAGCTGATGATGGAAGGTGTAACTCCTTAACGATTAGGAGTTCGTGGATAATTCTTTCAATATTATAGGGCCATATTGAGTGTTATTCTCGAGATAGTCTCAATTTCACCAAGTCTTGGTCTAGTGATGGGATTCCATGAAAACGAGGGCCACTCTTAAATTTTAACGACATGTTAGATGTTTTATTTATTTTTTCTAAAACGAGTCCAGTATTTGTGTCTCGTACTCATCATGTTATGTTGCTTAGCTGATGATGAAAGGTATAACTCTTTGAAGATTAGTAGTTTTAAGTAATTCTTTAAACATTAAAGGCTCGTTATACCTTTTCGTCTTTAGTCTCATAAGACCGGCACTGTCTCATTAAAGCAGCTCGTTTTGATTTGGTCTACCTACCTATTAATAAATTTCACTTAAAAGTAACAAATAAGTTAAATTTTAACAAAAATAAAAACCGACTTCAAAAAACCCTAAAAAGTATAAAATAAATTATTTTGACTGCTTCGATGAAAGTTTCTTCTTTAACACGTATTTAAATATTTACAATAATTAGTTAGTTTTGGAGTCGTTGCCAGCCAAACTAAAAAAAAAGTAGACACTTAATAACAAATTACCTTACTAATAACAATATGAAACAAATTAGTTAAAATATGAGTATATTAACTTACTATTGATTTTGTATATTCAAAACCTATTTTACCACCCTTCACCAAGAAACAAATAATTGCAAATTCCGAAATGAGGATATAATTACGCGGGCTGGCACCGACTCCAAAACTAACTGATTGTTGTAAATATTTAAATACGTGTTAAAGATTAATACTTTCATCGAAGCAGTCAAAAGAATTTATTTTATACTTTTTAGGGTTTTTTGAAGTCGGTTTTTATTTTTGTTAATTACTAGTCCGTGATCGACTACTACTATTTAGCTCAGCATTTGTATAAGTGGTAGCTGTTACCAACAGCTTAGCAACCACGTATAAAGGTGGCCAAACTTTTGATGTATCAACGCAATCGATTAAGCGATTAAGGTAGGAAAAGAAACAGATAGACAGAGCTACTTTTCCATTTTGTATAGAATAATTAGGTTTAAATATTCTACAACTTTTTTTTGCGTAACCACTTGAGTTTATTGAGTAGGTAGGTATCCCAGACTTTTTTGTCTCTAGTTTTTAAATTACTAATAATTCCTTATTATGATTCCAAATAACTTTAACATTGATTATATAATTCGGATCTTATTCCTGTAAAAACTAATGCAATATTTAACCTTGCAATTTACATTTGATAAAAACTAATCGCGTGCAGAATATTACCTAATATTTGCTCGAACACCGCACGCTCTTTTGTTTTTATTGGGCGTCTTTTATTATGCTAATGATCATTTTGATCCGGCGTACTTCAAGGCAACGTTCTCAGCCCGCAATCATTGCTATTCTCTCAAGGCGCGAGGTGTATTATTTAGCTCTCATCTTTGACTCAATAATTTCTTGCTAACTAGCTATCTACTTGTCTCTATTCTACTGTATTATTCATTTCAAGATTTAAAATTCGCTTTTATTTATAAGTTCTAAACTTAACTAATCACAAAACTAGCTTCATGACATGAGTTTTTACTACCTGTTTTGAAATTTATATATTTTACATAAGGCTATTTAAAAAAAATATTATTTTAATGCGCAAGCATATTTGTTTAATCAACATGAATTTAATTGCTCGTAATACTTATTTGTTATTTTAAAAACGCCGTTAACTTATCTCATTCTTTAAATAATCAGATGTTTATTTCTAATAAGTAATTATAACTGTCAATCTCATTACGAGTATCGGGCAAGTTATTGTTTTGCTTTATTCTGATATAAACCGGGTATCGACTGATAACATTAGTATTAATAAGTACTAAAAATAAAATCTAAAATCTAAAATTTCAATGCAATGTAACATCACTGCCATTTGTAGGTACTGTTTAGGCGTTGTACTTTGTGTGTACTTTCACTTCTTGTTCTTCAATAACATTGTAATTGTTTAACATCGCAAGCCGTATTAATAAAACCGAAACGATCCAGTTCGATTACCATAACATATTAATCACACGCACACTCCCTAGATGCAAAACGTTCGTGTCTCATCCCCGATCCCGCGCACACGTGTGTATGATAAATCATAATATTATTCATACTTGGTTGCTTGCAACAAAAACAATAGCATCGTTGACCTAATGCGGAATCCAAATACTCCAAAGCTCGATTAAGCAAAAAGGGCTTAGTATAGACCCTTGACGCACCCCAATCCGCTTTATGATACAAGTGGGACTCGTAAAGACTATGTTATTTGCATAAAATTGTAATTGAGTGCGCAGTTCACACCTAAATTACTTATATCCCCATGAAAAGATGTAATATTCATCTTTCAAAGCCATAGACTGTGATTTTTTATTTTGTCAAAAGCTTTGCATAAATCCAAGTATAACATCACATAGAATATAAATGAATTTTATACAAATTAAATTCGTAGCAATAGATCAAGTTTTGATTCATTATAAATATGTGTAAACAAATTATATAATGACTGCTACAATCAAACAGAAACTTCATTTATACCATCTTAACTATCTTTAGCCACGTCCACGTCTAAAAGTGCACTCTCTATTCCTAACGCTCTCTAGACCTCTCACGAAGATAATCTGCCTACTTACTATTTCCACTACGAAGCCACCTCCTCAATCGTTACCGTAAACATAAAGCGTCGCATCGATATGCGCCAATGCGACTAATGATTATTTCATAAGCACTCGCGTTCTGAATGGGAATGGCTCTGCGAAACCGCACCGCGTGACCTTCTTGCATCGTATTGAATATTGCATGGGATTAACAGAGGCGAGGTGATACACCATCTACCTACGCCACGTGTAAATAGCATGGTTTGGAGAAGGAAAGACGGTGGGCGTGAGAGAGGGAATACGTTGTGCTCTTGCACATTCAGTACCTATAAATGTCCAAACATTATCAAAGATATGAATAACCTGACGAAGAGTTACTAAGGTTTAGGTAGCAAAGTAATGTAACCATTGTCACAAAACCTAGAATTATGATGAAAGCAGACGTCGTCTAGGTACAGGATATAGAGCCAGGAAATGTATCAGTCTGCTCAAGATGCTCTCATTCCCTAACAAACTAATTGAGCTATATTGAATGGATTTTGCACAATCCCTACTTAAATTATTTAAAATTCAAAGGTACGTGTTGAGATTTGAACTAAAACCTGCATATGAATGAGGCGCTACTTCTTATCAATAATAACCAATCAACTTCCTTGACGACGCTCTTAAATTATATAGCTGTAATCTCGTAAGCTGCGTGTGGTACCCATAGAAAGACGTTAACAGACTTACAGCCAATAAAAGCTTAACAAACGATGGTAATGAGCTCCGGCGCATCATAGATACATTCGTTAAAGCAATTTTCGAAGCAGACGTGGACGGCTACATGTCCGTACCAGGAAGCGCTGGGGTCGTGGAATAACAAACATTATGTAAACACGCGCGCCCGCCCGGGCCGGCTCCACTGCACTTTTTACTATTATTTGAACTAGCGGACCAGGCTAGCTAATGCGTTGCTTTGAGCCCCAAATTAAGAAAAATCATACTTGAAATTATTTTAAGAGGTCTTGCCTGTCCAAATCGCGGTTCGCAGACCGCATGCGGCCTCTGAGTTAAATGTGTTAGACCAGCAATGTATTTTCTATAATATAAAAATGAATCGCTAAATATGTTGCTAAGCGCAAATCTCAAGAACAGCTGAACGAACCGATTTCGCTAATTCTTTTTTAGTTGTGTTTGTTATTGTTAGGTGAAGGTTTTTATGAAAGAAAAAGATTAAAAAGTTGCGCGAGGAAAACAATGGGGATTGAAAATCCGAGAACGGTGCGTTACGAAGTGCGCCGGGTAAGCTAGTTTTATATACAATTTATTTTTTTCAATCCTTATGTTGATGATATTGATATAAAAACCTTAAAAGACAAATTAATAAAGACTACTAAAATTAATCGAAAATATTAAGATATCACTGCATTTTTATTTATTCAATAAATTAGATTAGATTATGTAACAGTTTAACATTTAGAGAGCTGCAGCTAATGCATGTCTTTTGTTACTTAAGCCGCATAAATTGATTATATTGGATAACAAATTCAACAACTCTGACGTAGACCAAGAATTTCGCCATTAGTCTGCGAGTGGAATTTTACTGAACTACAAAAACAAGTAAATAGTTTTGTAGACATAGCTAGCCTTGTAACAGATATAAGTAATGGATCAACTCTTGTACCAGCGGACGAAGCCAACCTAGTACGTTAAAACTGACAAACTTTGATTTATATTTTTAACTAGTGTTTAAAACACTGGCCTAATCGGATCCTGGAAATCAGTTCTGATTATTTACATTTTGAAGAATGGAATCATCAACAAATTGGGCTATCTATGAGGAAAAATATAAAGGTATCATTTACTGAAAATCAAAGTATAAGTATGTATGAACCAGCAGCAATAAACTGTTAGTTACGGAGCCTAACTCTGCAAGCTTTTAAACTCCATTCCATCAAACCTCTTCTTGCTAACAAGCAACCTCGAGCCGCCTTGAGAGTTTCTAATTAAGAACGTCTCAACTGCGCTAAATTATCCGACAGTTTCAGACACCCTCGCAAAGATTTTCAAGTCAAAAACAAATTATAAGAAGATGAGGATTAAATTTCTACTTAACACTACTTCACAATTTTCCATCTAACCCAGCTCAATTAAAAGTGGTTAAACTTATTGCTCCTCGGACTCTGCTTACCCCTTCGGGGATAACGGGCGTGATGATAAGTATGTAGCTAACTATGTATAGACTAGGACCCAGCACCGTCAGGTGAAGACGTAGTAAAACACCGGTCAAGTGAACTACTTTATTTGCACTGTACTTTATCACTTGTACTACATAATGGTCTTTTAGGTCTAATTTATTCTATCTTTCTTTAGGTCTCTAATAGTCCAAGTTGAACTTTATGGCGTTGGGTATATTATGTACTCGGCAAAACGAAATGCCACCGCGCGGCAATCTACACCCAACGCCATCAGTTGGTGAAAGGTTTGTACTACACATTAAGTAGTAGCTCAAACAACAACTAAAAGTATAGTTTAACTTAGTAGCTAGCTATGAATCTAATATGATAAGTAAGAAGTATAACCTATGATATCTTTGGCATCGCTATCGTTGGAAGCGAATGATTAACAGTCGCCAGTGTGACGCTTGCATTATCCTAATACCGCCATGCATTATCCAGATATCCGCGATGGCATAATGAGAACGAGATATGAATTACAAAGAGCCTCTGAGAGGCTTCATTCCTCTCCACTTGTGTACAAACACGGCCCAAACAAACATTTACAGAGGGAAAATAAATAACGCTTTACGATCTGTATTTTAGAAAAAGTCTGTTGTCTTTGTAATAATATTTTTAACATGTTATTTCTGTATTTATTTATGTTAAACATTGAAACAGTCGATGAGGTATAAAAGAGGAAAGAGTAGCATTTTGATAAGATGTTATATCCGTGAATAAAATCTCAAAACAGGCTTTTTCAAAAACGAAATGTAGGTTCATTCCATGCAACTTTTCACCTTTAAATATTCAATTACAGATATAAAAAATGTATAAATCATCACTCCCACAATCACCGAAGGGGTAGGCAGACTTTAAGGAACAACAGGCTTCATTGACTACTTTCACAAAAACAAAATGGATGGATGGGTGGAATGGATGAAGAATATAAATCACATTATCAACTTATTGGAGATTCTGAACGAGACAATGTTTTTTAAGGAACCAACTTTGGCACTAGCACCGATTCATGCGTTTCGCCAAGGTCACAGTCCAAAGGTCACGAGAGCAGCCCTCTCGCCTCCGGAGGGAACGATCGCCCAATCGATGTGTCGTTGAACTTGGGACCGCGTAATTGGGGCGCCCTTACTCGCCACTCCTACATAGGGTTATACACGGATACAAAGAGATACACGGATTCGTTGGCGGAGGAAGATAAGCATCAAACAATATGGTGTTACCCCAAAAAAAAATTAAAAACTCCTCCTTATTTATCACTAGCAGCGCCCCGCGGTTTCACCCGCGTAGTTCCCGTTCCCGTGGGAATACGGAGATAAAATATAGCCTATGTTCCTCGCTGATAAAGTAGATTTTTATTGGTAAAAGAATTATTCAAATCGGTCCAGTAGTTTCGGAGCCTATTTGATACAAACAAACAATCAAATCTTACCTCTTTATAATATACAATACTAGCTGACCCGGCACACTTCGTGACGTCCCGTTTTCGGATTTTCAATAACCATTTTTTTTGGGGTGGACCATTCACTTAGGGGTATGGAAAATAGATAGTAGCCGATTCTCAGACCTACTGAATACGCATATAAAATTTGGTAAAAATCGGTAAAGCCGTTTCGGAAGAAAAAAAATTAAAAATGTTTTATTTTATAAACAGAGATTTTTTACATTTTTTACATAAAAAAGTACCCGGAGGAGTACGGTAAGTAAAATTGTGACATGGAAATTTTATATATTAGATTAGTATAGATACCGTTAGAAGTGGGAGTCGACTTAAAGCGTAATCCAAAGTGTGTCTGGTTTATGTTCTTGCTTCTTCTTGACCCGTAGGACAGAGAAACCACACAAACCAGATAATTATAAAGATTCGATGTTATTTATTAATGACAAACCGACCACTTGTGGAACATACCTGCTTCGATTTAAAAAAAACCTCAAGTCCGTGTTTGGAACCGACTCGCATGATAAGTAAGTCCATGAAACCATTGCAACCCCAAATGCTCCCTACTCCGTTTGAAATCCTGGCTGGTGACAAGCGGCTAGCTCGTAGTATACGTATACACAATCACAAGAAAACCAATAAAACATTAGCCAACTTTATGACATTCTAAGCAAGGAGGTTGATAACTTATTTATTTTGACTGCCTCGTTAGTCCAGTGGTAGCATGCGCCACCTAAGGACCAAGAGGTTTCAGATTCAAATCCCGGGTCAGACCAAATTGTGGCTGGTTATTTCAATATTGAAATTAATCAGTAACAGCCGGACTGTTACTGATTGTCAGGAAGTTGGCGGTTTAATCACCCCCGTGCCTCGAAAAGCACGTTAAGCCGTTAGTCCTGCGCCTGACCTTTCTCCTGTCATGTCGAATTGCTGTCTCACCGGACTATGAGAGTGAAGGAGGGAGAGAGGAGTATATCAAGGAATAGAGAGTGCACCTGTGTTTGCGCACACACTTGTGCACTATAACATCTCCTGCGCAGATGGCTTATCCTCGTTAAGATTGGCCGCCGTGGCCGATATCGGTTAGGAGGACATTATTATTAAACTAACTAACTAACTAAACTTCACGCCACTTCCCTAGCGGGGTAGGTACAGAGAACCATTATTATTATTACATTATTTATAAGGCCTACTCTTTTGCCAAACCTTTACGAAATGCTAGTCAAGGAACAGTTTATACATTCTTCTTTTTAAGGTCTAGATCAACATGTTATACAATTCAGAAGCCTGCTGAATGTCTTTCAGTGGCAAGCCTAAGTCAATACGCCGCCGAGACCGGAAGCTGATCGAACAAATAGCGCTTTTAGCGTAAACACCGCGTCAGCGTTTACTTAGCCCGTCGCATCCCATACTCAGTTCGCGAGATCTATTTATTCGCGGTTCGACGACCCGCCGTTATTTCTGTTGCCCAAACACTGCGTATGCGCACATAGCGCCGATCGATTCGCACCGGATGAGCTTTCAGAATCTTCGACCAAAGATCTTCAAGGATTGATGCTGTTACATAGGTATATATACGGAACTCGGCCATCTTGGATTTTGGAAAAAAAACAAAAGTAGGCTGCGTTGATTAAAAATCAAACCCACCCCACATACAACGCAAGGGCAAAGAGTTACCCCTAGCACTCGAAAAAAATGCCCTGAGCAATGAGTGAGTGAGTGGTCATTTAGCCTTACATAATGTTTAACAGATAGATAGAGCTTTGATTAGTTTGTGAAGCTTTAGTAGGTAGGTACCTAATAATAGGTCATATGTAGGTGTGTGTTTACTATGTAGCTGAAACTGGAAAACGTTTCCAAATTTTTTATTCATAAAGCAACATACTCTACGACCTCTCACATAACTAACTTCATCATCTTCCTAGCGTTATGTCCCGTGCTTAGACGGGGTCCGCTAAGACCATCCAGAATTTAGCGAGTCTGGTAATTACATTGAAGCGACTGCCGATCTGACCTTCGTCTCACATAACTAACTTAAAAATATAAAAAGCAGCAGTTCTAACGGACTTATCTATCAACACACAACTCAATTAACAGATTAATAGTTATTATGACGGGCATTCGTTAAGAACTAATTTTGCAAAATTCATCTCTTAAGGGGGCTCCAAAGTTTGCACGGAGAAACCAATTTACCGAGATCGAAGCCGCGGTCAATAGCTAAATAAATAAATGAATAATAATAAATATCCGACGACATCACATACATTGATCTGACTCCGAGGTAAGTAGCTTATGCACTTGTGTTCCGGATATCAGAATCAACAGTGGTATTACAAATTTAAACTTAAATATTGCATATTAACACCCAGACACAGAACAAACACAAGTATTAATCACACGAATGTTTGTCCTGGGTGGCGATTGAACCCACAACTCTTGGCCCTAGTTATATTTAAGAAGATACGCATTTGAAACGATGTAGGTACCGCATATAAGACAGATTAATTAATTAAGAAGTAACGAACCACGATTCAAGACGACTATCCAAACGTAATTACTTAAAGTTTTTTTTTTGCTAATAAATATTAAATTTATTTATTGTTTAAACTTACATATTTTTACATCCTTTTGTAAATAGCATGCGTTCCGATACATTTCACTTAACTAAAATAACCACTTTCACAATCAAACTTAAGCAACGATACTTTCTTAACATTAAGCAGTATTCTTAAATAATTCACGTTTGCTTATAGAATAGATGTTCTACGCTAGAACACCGTAGGCCTATGACCCGAGCCAGCTAGGCGGGTTTTTTGCGACCTTACCGTCCATCAGCCAACCGGTCCGGGGCTGCTTGTCAACAACCGGAGACACCACCACGCTTGACAGAAAGAATATTCCAAGAATACATTTGCTAATTCGGAGAATCGGATCGATGAATATTTGTTGATTGAATAAATAAAGTAGGTGTCGTTGTCGTCATCTTCTTATTTATAATTTCTTAGTCAGGAACGTGATACTGGTTTAGTATGAACTTACCTCCGGAAGCCGTCAATAAGAGTACTATGCAAATCGGATCAAGGTTACACATGCAAAAACTGTAAATGTGCATGTTTCACCATGATATTTTTGTTCATCGCCATCGAGTGCTACATAATAAGGTATCGATTCTATACTATACTGGCGATGAGGTTAGTAAAATTCCCTGGATATAATATAGATATTTATGTCCGGAGAATTATACCTACCAATAAAACAATTACAGAAAAAGGACATGTGGCGATAATAATATGCCAGGTAAGTAAACAAGTTTGTTTAGCCCGTCGTAACACGTATTTATTTATCAAACAAACATTGACGAAGATACAATGCATTCAAGTTGCACTTGACGTCACACTTTCGTACATTGTTTACTAAATTAAATAGTGACGTCGTAAGCCCTCACTCCAAAACTTTGATGCTCTTTATCTTTGTGATTTTTTGTTAATTTTATAAAGCGTAAAATATGTGTTTAGTATTATTGTATTATCTAACTGACGAGCTAAATAGAATTATAGTTTTTTAATTAATAATGCAGCCATCATCCCTATTCAGAAAAGTAGGCTCAAATTATTTGGAATAGAAATCTGAACAACTATGGCTGACCCGGAAAATGAAATAAAGACTAGACTACACAAGAGAAGGAAATAAAGGTTTATTATAAGTAAATAATTATTTATTTATTTAAGTATTAAAAATAAGTAGAGGTAAATGTAATAATTTCATCACAGTTAGTCATAAATTATTTTCATAGACAAAGCCAAGCCTATTGTTTTGTTTCCTCTAAAAAAACAATGCGTAATAAAATAAACTATGTATGTATGTATGTAGTTAAGTCAGTCATAACATTAATTACTTAGAGCTGTCAATAATTGTGATATATGAACGCTTTTTTATTTTTGTAAACGAGTGTTTAAAAGACCCCCTTTTTCCATTTCTTTTCATAGTGACGATAAAAATAAATTACGTTTCAACAAACACTTCTACAATATGAAATACAAAACCCCATGCCTATAAGTTGTTGGTTTCCCACGGTCGTGAAGTCATCATTTAAGTAAGAGACTTTTAAAATAACCCTTAAATGAACAGTGCAAAGATTAAGGCAAGAAATATCGGAACAAAATTGCAAAAAAAAAATATAAACGACCAAAGCGTGTAAAAAGGTCCAACTACATTTTTTTAACATTGTCCAATTTGTTACAGGCTCATAACTTCAGTTGCGTTTTAAAAAGTATACGTTCTGTGTTTAAATATCTTTTTAAAACACAGGTTTCTGTAGCAATGACACGGTTCATTTTACGAATTCTCCAGACTGACTGTTAAACCAATTCCCTAGTTCCAAACTAAGCTTTTTGCTTGTGCTTTTACTTTGCGCTAGACATGTATAACACTACTGTGCGCCGCAAAATTGCGTCATGTCACTGCGGCGGATTGAAAATGTGTTAGCGCACTAAGCACGGTGGCGAGAGAATTCATAAAGATCCGCGCTTAGTATACTTATATGCCTACATGGCAGGTTCTGTTATAATGTGCCATGACGCAATTGATTTTACTCAATGCACCAGCCCACTCAACTGCGTTTGAGTTACTTACTAAGTTGACGCAAATATATTCTTTGAGCTACCATGTCTACTCTACGCTCTATGGTCTATGGCAAATAACAGTGGTCTGTTTCCCTGGAGTAATAGAGTATGCGGTATCGAGGGGAGGCCGGCAATAAATCAATTGTATGGCGTTAAACTAATACGTTGCGAGCTCATTTCATTTGCGGAGTTCCATTAACCTTTGAGGGTGCGTTCAGGTTTGTTTGAAACGACCGTAGAAAATTAGGGGACAAACGGTGATGGCCGACGAAATGAGATGTTTTAGCGACTGTTTAACGAGTTCATTAAATGCTCCGGAATACCTATTATAGTAGGTATTCTGACTTAGTCAATGACTCATTATTAGCCGATATCAACGACATAAAATTTGTTTAACTTTTTCTCATATCACTAACTTAACAATAAAGCATAACATAGGAAACCTGCACTCAAGTACATTGAAATATGGAAGTGTATCGTATCATCATCCATATTTTTTGACAGTGTAAAACTTACAATGGTCCAACATCCTCTTAAGTATCTAAATTTAATTAAGAAACTACATCCAGAACTATAGACAATGCGGAACCAGATCAAAGCGGTAGGAAGACAAATTATTGAATACACCCTAATCCAAATGAAAACCTTACTCCACTAGTCGCATAACAACAAAAAGCGAATAAATATTCACCACGCAAAACGTGCATTTAACATCGCAAGCCCGCGTCAGGCGCCAGCGAGTTCCGTAGTGAGGGGCGCTATCGACCCGACCTATCCCAAACTGTAGACAATAGACTAGGGCTGAGGCGCCGCCATTGCACTCGCGAAATGGATTGATACAGCCGGGACATTGCAATGAAAACTCAAACTCAAAATATCACTCAAAATATCGTCAAATAATAGATACAAAATAGAACAATTTGAATAACAAATTAAATTTACAGATTAAATGATTATTTATACCAAGTCATACAGTTAATGTTCGTTATAGATTCAGCCGAGTATTATTATTACCTTTTTTTTTTTTTTTCTCCCTGGGAAATGCCTTACGCATACCCCTCCACCCGGGGGGGTGAAGTGGTTATGTGGGACTCTCCCCCTATAATAGGGGGCCTACCCACTAAAACCCAGGGGTGTTCCGCCGAATCGCTCGGGAAGGGGGCCTGGGAACGCTACGCTACGCCAACGAACCCCTTCCAGCGTTTGCCCCACTCGGGCTCAACACATTTTACTCTTTTCGAGCACTTCAACTGGGCGCCCCTGGAACACGGAGGGGCGCCTACGTCTGGGCTGAAAGTGCTGGTGACAGACCCCCCGATCCGTCACCGGCTAGCCATGGCTATGGCGGCATACGTGCCGTGAAGATGGCACGACGCCTGCCGGGCCTCCTGCGGCGCATGGGATGAGAGAGAGGGTCTTGCTCCCGCTCCCTCTCGGCCGCCTCCTTCTGCGAAAGAATGGTGGAGCAGAAGGAGGAGACCGCCTGCCACGCTACGTCAGACAGTATTATTATTACCTATCTTAAATAATTTTATTCAAAAACAAGTCATGGATACCTGCTTGATTTGGTCTTACTTTTTCGGTGGTAATCGACTTTTTCTAAGTATTTAAACTATCATGGTATTTATCCCTCCCTACCCAGGACAAACATTCGTGTGATGAATACTTGTGTTTGTTCTGTGTTAATATCCAATATTTTTATTTAATTTTAAGTATATATTTGTAATACCACTGTTAATTCTGATATCCGTAACACAAGTGCTTAAGCTACTTATGTACCTCGGAGTCAGATCAATGTATCTGATGTAGTCTGATATTTATTTATTTAGATATGTGCTTACAAATCATAAGCATAATATTTATAGTTAAGCTTAGTCTGGAACTAGATAATCAATGTGCTAGTATGAAACAATATTTATTTATTTATCATGAATGCATTGCGGAAGATTTACCGGTATTTTATGTTTCCTTTTTTCTCTTTAATCATGTAACAACGTTTGTTCTTAAAAAGGCTGTCAAGTTGTGATCAACCACAATACAGGTTAGTTTATCGTTTGAATTTATTAAGCCTTCTAAAGCTTCTGTCCATTTTCAATTTAATTTTTAAAAAATCACCCTGGCAATACACCAAGACCAACAACGTATCAAAACCTATTTATCTATGTCAAATAACATAATAATCGAAAGTTAATTATATCAATTGGCTAAGTACTAAGCTAATAATGATACGCCATTAATCAACAAAGGGTAGGCACAGCAGATATCGAATGAATAATATATGTACGAACATGAAAGTCGATCAACGGCCATAAGAATATTTTACAATCAGCTCTTAATGGTCTGATTTATTTCTCCTCGCGGATATAAACGTCAGGATCCAAATCACAAAACGATTCTCTTTATGATTTAACGGGATGACGCACGCCATCTGTGAAAAAAATCTTTTATTTTGGACCTCAGACCTTATTCGGGAAGAAATTAAACTCAGACTCGACAGTGACATTTCGGAAAGTGTTAAAAAGTCTGCAGTCAATTGAGAGTTCGTCGAAAAAGATGTCGTCCGTTGCATGCGGTCCGTCGGCATTTTGTTTTCTTTAGCTGTTATTACTTGCCGCCACCAATAAATGTGAATTATGCGTCGAGACGAATAATTT
Source organism: Glyphodes perspectalis (assembly GCA_951394215.1). Lineage (NCBI taxonomy): Eukaryota > Metazoa > Arthropoda > Insecta > Lepidoptera > Crambidae > Glyphodes > Glyphodes perspectalis. Next base: position 4,217,420 of record OX596226.1, on the reverse strand, counting down.
GCGTTTTTATTGCACGGCGCCTTTGTGGTTGGTCATGCTGTGAAACGTATCACCCGGCCCTATGGTAATGAAATTGCATTGTACGTTGTTAATTTCAACAAAAGAAATACTCGCTAAGTAGTCTACCTTAAGCCAGACCGACAAAAAAATGTGGTGATCAGTAGTGTTTTCACTGTAACAAACAAAAATGGCCGCAAATATTTTATAATACTAATTGTTATTAAGACTGATTAAACATATTCTCATTTATTAATGTTTAGTTTTACAAACCGACATGGTTATTTTAAAAACTAAACAAAAAGTTGTTTAAAAATAAATGCATATTTATCTTTGTTTATGTCAAACACTACTGCGCTAAAAAAAAACTAGTACCACGTTATACAAAGACGCAAAACCACACAGCCTACGCGATTCATGTCTGCCCTGCGAGTTATCTGTCCACACCCTAATAAACCAACCCTCATTCTTTGACGTCTGTTCCGTGGATGTCGATGGCTTATCAGCCCGCATCCTCGAGTTGTTACGTTCCACCCATGCTGATAAAGTGTTGTAAACAGAAACATTGCACAAATCGCTGCCTTAGAAAAACCGGGCCACTTAGATTAATAAAATTCATTCAATAATCAAATACCTACCTACCAATATAATATTATTTTGTTTATTGTGTCATTTTCAACTTGAATACTTTTTATAGGAAGATGGTTAAAGTTGAAACAACTCCACGAGTTCACAAGACACGCCATTCTGACAGCTGGCTTTTCCATGAAATTTTTAATCTTCATGCAAAATTATTTAAAATATTTTTTACGCCAACAATTTCTGTAGGCAAAAGAAATGATTGACGTCATTACTAAAGCATTAATATCGTTAATGAGAGCTGTCTGTACTTCAGTACATACGAGGACCGTTTCGTACTTTTTTTTGTTTTGTAAGATTAATCATCCTTGCGTCGCCAGGGTAAACATAAATTATGTACCTAAACTGGGATACGTCGACAAGACAAATAATAAATTTAAAATTAATTATTTTCAAATTTTTAGGTAAATTAATTATTCGATATTTATACAGGTATTGCACTTCAAATAAATATGTAAATATACATACCTACCTAACAAATTTAAGGATAATTTAGTGATAAATCTTTTGCCTACTTTCTACAAAACTAAACTTTTAAATTATAGATACGTAGCAGCATGTCTGGTCAGTCACATACATTTTAGATTTCATATAGACTTGACATAGACAGATGTCGCTACAGGCATCATTTAAACTGATTGAGAGATAAAACCGAATAAAAACGTTATGATTTCACTTTTAAGAAATGGTTTTTTCATAAAATAGGTTATTTACGTCATTTCTTAGATATTTATTAAATTTAGGTGAAAAACATGAATATAAAATATTTTCTTCAGAAGCAAACCAAAATAATCTTAATCTTTGTTTTAAAACCATGAATTTTACGCAGATGGCGTATTTTTACTAAGAAATAACTAGCCTGTGCTTGTAGCGCCATCTTGACAAACAGACTAAACTTTGCTGTAGTTCCAATTACTCACCACTGTCGCTGTTCTTGCGCGAGTTATAGCATTAACTTTTCAAGTATGGGCAGTGACCCTCTGTTGTACGTAGTATATTATTACTCTGTGGTAGCAGCATAAAAACTCAATACATATAAATGCACCCACTCTTATACCTGTTTTAAATGTCTGTAAATATTGAACCCCAGCCAAATGTATCTCACTCTTACTCAATATCTTAGACCATATTACGTAAATGGCAATATCCTAACAGCTTGGCCTTCCGCCAAGGTTAGCAAAATCTTTACTTTCGACATTTTAGGCAACCCCGCCCAGTTACAGTTGACCCCCGAAATTTACTTTCATCCGGTCCGTTCAACGGAGGAGACAATACCGTGGGGGTCTCTGTAAACTGGTCGCGTTTACTGTGTATGCGGTATGGGTACCCCCGTCTAGACAATCGTCTCGTCTGCGTTCTACGCATGCGTATAAGGTTTCATTACTCTGAGTGAACCAATTTAAACTTTATTTTGTTCAAACTAAATTGAAAATCGCCTGCTTCACTTTGGTGCGCAGATGTTTTGTTTTGTTTGTACACACGCGAAGATGAGATGATAAAGGGCGGCTTTGTAGTATTGTATTATCTGTACCTTTATTAAATTATTGCGTGTAAAACCGTTACTAAATAAAAAGTTCGTCACAATATGTTGAAAACGGTATGAATAAAATATTGGCCAGCTGTTCAGTTGCTATAATATCCTACTAATATTATAAATGCGAAAATTTGTATGTATGGATGTATGTTTGTTACTCTTTCACAAAAAACTACTGATTTTAATGAAACTTTAGAATAATATCATACACCCAAATAACATATTGGCTATGTTTCATCGATTTACCTACCAGGCGAGCGAAGCCGCGGGCAGAAGCTAGTGGATAATAAACGTTAATTTAATAAACAGAATGAGTTGTTATAGTTGATTTTTCAAAGTAACCATCGTGGTCGGGTGTGGTCCAGATATTCGAACATTACGAGATATTTGGCTGGCTCTATGGCGCATTCGGTAATGACCCTGCCCCGTGCGCCTAGAGTAGTGGGTTCGATCCCCACCCAGGACAAACATTCGTCTGTCGTAAATACTTGTGTTTGTTCTGTGTCTGGGTGTTAATATCCAATATTTATTTAAGTATGTGTAATACCAATGTTGATTCTGATATCCGTAACACGAGTGCTTTAGCTACTTAGCTCGGCGTCAGATCAATGTATGTGATGTCGTCGGATATTTATATGTAAGTATATAAATTTATTAAGTGATCATTACATATTTTGTATACGGGCTTATATTTGAGAAATGGGTATGTATATCTAAATATGACATCGATATTTAAACCTAAATTAAATGTTATCAATCAAAAAAGTATTATAGTAAATGAGAATTGTGAATGATGGTTACTTATCTTTATCTCCTACAGTTTTGGTCCAATCCGATTTTAGTACGCCGCTGTTCAAATTGTCTAAAGTCTTAGTAATGTGAAACTATTCACCTAAACTCAAAATGTTTGCAAAATACTCTAACGCACACATATTTATTTATTAATCTCTACCAACTGGATAGAACCAATAACTGTAAAACAAAACGGCGTTGATAGTAAAATTGCTGGCCGTCACAGCGTGTGAACACAGCGTGTCTGATGTCAATTAAAGAAAAAAAAAACGAGATCACAATCGCTTGATACTCTGTGGGCGCGCAGCCGGCCGTGTAAAGCCTGGATTACACACTCGGCCGGCCACGTAACCCGCACACAACGCTCACTGTTCGTCCATCCAGCAAGTATAAAGCCGGGTTCTCATCTATACTTTGTTTACATTAAGCATGACGCACCCTTGTACTCGTTATCTTATGGTGACTGAATTAGGTATCTTTTTATAAGTAGGTACGTAAAGACATCCATGGGCGCAAGAAACGGTTCGGAGTCCGTTTCTTAAATATTTTACAAAACAAGCACAATTCTGAAATCAAATCTAGGTACATAATCATTTTTAATTGTCATACTTTAGATGCTACTTATGTATGACGAAGTACGGTGCCGACTCTCCATTAGGTCATAAGCTTGATTGATATATTAAGGAGTATATTACAATAGTACGTAAGAGCTTCACTCAAAGAATATTATTAGAATCATCTGTACTCCGCAGTAATACTCAATTCAACTTAAATCCAATATTGATATACAGATCAACCTTAAAATACTTATTTAATTTTATTGGAGCTAGTGTATTGACTTAAAACAATCTCCACTTGAAGACATTCTTCAACAAAATCTTGTTACATTGTCCATCTAACGATACTATCCCCATTCCTATCTCCGTAAACATTATTGGACGTGTGAAACATGAACCAATTTGCTGCAAATGATGCATGGAAGGCTTCGATATATGGTAGAGACGTGCAGGACATTTACGATACACCTACTTCACAGTGCACCTGTTTCTGTCAGTCAGGAACAACGTCATTACATGCCCCAATAAACCTTAATGTCTTCGTGTGGGCGTGTTTTTAAAAAAAGTAAAAATATTTATTGCCAGCACTAAATTATTTTTACTTTTTAACAAACACACCCACATAAACAAATATTTATTAAGCACTTGTTTACGGATATCACAAATAACAGTGGTATTACAAATATAAACTTACATATTGGATATTAACACCCAGACACAGAACAAACACAAGTATTCATCATATGAATATTTGTCCTGGGTGGAGATCGAACCCACAACCATTGGCGCATGGGGCAGGGTCACTACCGAATGCGCCATCGAGCCCGTAATCCCTGAAGGAGTAGACGGAATTCAAAAAGCTATAAGCTTCTTAAGTCTAAGTCAGATGGAAAATTGTAAAAAGCGGTGGCAAGTAGCCAGCTCGTCGCGTAATCAAAATCCAGAACTCCATTCACCATTAGTCGCCTTTTACGACATACTAGGCAAGAAACACGCAACATAAATATCTAGGTATCAACTTTCCGCGACTTTTACATTTCCATCGTGCACAGCACTTTTAGTGTCTATAACAACGAGATTTACCCTCAAACTTAATCCCATATGCACCGCTATCCTCCGCATAGAGCTGAAATATACTAAAATATGAATTCGCTAGACGAGTGGATTCACTTAATTTGCATCAAAAAACCATTCTTATTCCGCTGGGAGAAGATTCAAAATGGTATTTTTCATGGCGTTTGACTGAGGGTGTTTTATGAGGTGCAGTGGTAACTGCAAAATATTACGCTGTCGTAAATACTAGGTAACGGTCAGTTCTAGGGTTAGGACTTTCGGACAAGCATATGATTTGATAGAAGTAGACTACAGTCTACTTCTATGAAATCCTTATATTACATATCATCACGCCTGCAATCCCCGAAGGGGTAGACAAAATCCAAGGAGGAATGAGCTCCTTAAATCATATTCATTCAAAAATTGACTTGGGTTAGATCGAAAACTGGCAAAAGTATTAACAAGTGGCTATCTCGTCGCCTGCATTAACATAAACCTACTCAAAAGCCTTATACATACATGTTATTTAATAAACATATTATGAAATGCAAAATCAGAGATTCAGCACTAAAAACATTCTTAAAAAAACCGATATCCGATGTATTATCACATCATACTAAATACAAAATGGCGTCTACAGATATCCAGCAGGCGCGATTTTATCGCCATTTATGTAGGTATGTACTTACCATTTTTTCATAATACTTGCCCACCATCTTATCATATCATTATCTATATGAAAGCAAAAACGAGGCTCTATTAATACTAACAACATTATACATGCCGAAGTTCGTATAATCGTCATACTCGTATGGCATACAAGTACAAGTTATTCAGGTTACACTAAAAAAGCTATAGATTTGAATAAAATTTGGTTTAACAGTAGTTTATAACCTGTATCAATAGTAGGTCCTGCGAGATGAGGGAGAAGAATATTACACGGATAAAGTTGCGCCAGCAGCTAGTATATTATAATTCTCAGCTTGATCAACGAACACAACGATAAATTTCATCACTCTATCCGAGATTAGTTCTCCGCGCCATCCCTATCCGTCGGTACATTCCTGACTAAACAGACTTCCTAGACACCAAAGCTTTTTAACAGCGACGGAATGGAGTACGTTTCATTATCCTAAGCCTAGCGGTACCTTCTGAATTTCAAATAGCGCTGGTTCCTCAGGCGAAAGTATAGAATAACATCGGCGAAGGCTCTTTTTCCTAACTATGGTATTAATAGTGACAAATACCTTTTTACTTACAACTACCATAATACTTACTTGATATATTCTTCACATCAAGTGCCATGTGTCATCAAACGAAGTTCTTCTATAATGCTGTATGTGTTAATACTTTTAAATAGACCTGTTATCAAATTCGTTGCGTTATTATCTGTTTATTGAACATTCTAATACAATGTCAAACTTTTTTTAAAGCGCCCCTGTCGTTTTCCTGAGTGTTGGCCAAATTAATCATAAGAAGGTAAGTGGTAGCCATAAAACAAAAGACGTGGATTTCAAATTAACACTAATTACCAAGGTTAAAGGTCCTTACCTTTTTAAACCCTTGTAGCTTGAACTGTGGATATTAATTAACGAATCAAGATACTTAAAAATTGCTATGTTCATCACACAAACGTTTACCCTTAGCGGGATTTTAACCAACATATATATAACCTATACCTTTTATATTTGACCCATAAAATCTTAGCAGCTTTCTGCAAACACATCCTACAAACAGGACGCATTGATTTATCCCACACAGACGGGCGACTTAGAGACATGAATAAGCAACAAGGAAAAGCCAATTTCGCTCCAAAGTGACGTTTGACGGGGAAGTTGCGACCCCAATTCCACCCAATTTATATTTGTCACATCGAAAAGCGCAGTTCATAGTGTCAGGCCTTATGTCAGACGTACTATTAGCATAGGTCACAGTAACAGCTGCGCTGGCGCAATGCTACAATCACATCTGGTGCAAATCACTATAATACTACGTTATGTAGTCACTGTTCACTTCGTTCCGTAACTACTATTGGGAAATATCGAGTGACGCGTACTCGCGATTATTATGTCAGAAAGTGGACTGGCCAAATGAGTTCGTCTAAACACTAAAAGCATTTTTTTTTTCTCTCTAACATAGACATATCGCGCATTTTTCAACACAATTATTTGCTAGGTATGTTCTTCCTTTTCTAATTTACAGTACTTGCAGTATGTACCTATACTTATGCTTAATAAGAGATCAACGACGTAAAAGCTGCCATCATTTATGTGTGTATTTTAAACCAACTAACTAAACTTTACGCCACTTCCCTAGCGGGGTAGGCAGAGAGAACCAAACGCCATATGGTACGATCCTTACACACCTCACTTGCTTCTTCAATATTCATTATCCTTTTCATACAATCTCTACAGTTTTTATGACTCCTAACATCACCTTCTGTTAACACACGACCAATCTGTTCGTGGTAGGTGAGCCTGGGACTTCCGAGAATTCTACATCCTTCCACTTTCGCATGTATTTTAAAAACAACTTTAAAATATATTGTCTAAATTGATCATTCCTATTAAACTAGTAACTTTAGTAACTCTAGCATTAAAATAACTGACACAATAATCTTAAAATCGTACGTACCTACTTCTACTAAGTACCTACTTAAATAAAATAATATCTTTTTTTCTCAAATTTTAAATTACAAGTTTAGAGACGCCCCAAATAAATATTTAAATAAATATTGTACGCTAGCATTTTACAACGGATAGTCACGTAATGGTACTTATTGGCCTCAATCAATATACTATCGACGAAAACACTTGAATATCGCCTGTCGCACATTTATGTATTCCATATCCCAGGGCAATAGTCCCTAATTCAGACCGTTCCCGAAGTGGGACGCGGAAATAGCAACCGCCTAGCCTCATTTCACAGCGATCACTCGAATAAATACCGTAGAACAAACAACCTACGTAGGTGTTACGTTCCTGTTTTATTTTACTTCGCTCTTATCGTATTTTACTTTTACTTCCGTATTTATTGGTTGTCGACAAAACATTTTACAGATCTTTCAAATCCAATAGATTCATCATCATCTTCCTAGCGTTATGTCCCGTGCTTAGACGGGGTCCGCTTAGACCATGATCCAGGATTTAGCGAGTCTGGTAATTACATTGAAGCGACTGCCGATCTGACCTTCGTAACCCTAAGATAGGGGAACCAGACAATTTTTGGATCATGGTTACAAATTCAAAGTTGTTTGAATTTGCAGGTTTCCTCACGATGTTTTCCCTCACCGTCGAGCTTGTGGTATTTTTTTTTTTATCTAGAGATGCATGCCCGGTTTGAACCCGTACTCCTCGGTTAAGAGGCGCGTGTCCTTACCATTGAGCTACCACCGCTCTCAATAGATTATTAGGCATCAATTGAAAATATAATTAAACATTATTGATTGAACGCTCCAATAATTGACTGATTTTTACATATATTGGAAAAAATAACTCTAAAGACTGTTGTAGTCGAATGCTGTAATATGATGAAACTTTTTTTAATTAAATTACTATCGGACACAAATACTACCGTACCTAATGTTTCAGTAATCAGTACACTCAGGCGAAATAAAGTTTCTTTCATACCAGCTACTTATATATCGAGAAGACAGCTCTAATTTACTACAAAAGAGAAAAAAAACAGTTTTACCCTAGGATCATTGTAGGTACCTACCTATACAAAAAGCTCACCCATTTTTATTATGCCAATCAGATGAATTGTTTAAGAACCCATAGCTCCTATGGTCCGGAGATTAGTGCTGTTATACATTTATTACAAACACTAACCTTTATCATTATGACAATGTAATACCTAGACAGTGATCAGAGATGTTAGGCACTTACTCAAAGGTTAATCTCATCCCTTCAAATACCTGTTGGTATTTAGTAATCCTCGGGGCCTGTCCTCGTGTCCCGTACCAAGTAGCGACTACATATTGTAATTTTTACACATTAATCACGATGATCTTAGTTTAGGATTGTCAGCAAATGGTCAGCAACAAATTACCGGCTTGCGAACAAGAATACTTACATAGAGTTAATTTTACTTGCCATTACGTCTGACATTCAAATTTGTAGCGATTCAAATTAAATATATCTATCACTATTACTTTATTTTAGTTGTTTTTCCGCAACTAAAAAATGCTGTGCTGTCGACTTAGAAATGGATAGATAAAGCACTGCTCACCGTAAAACATACTTTAAAAAAAAAAACCTTAAAATAAAAGGTAAAAAGATCCTAAGTGTACCTACCGACATGAAAGCCATTAGTCTGAGTAATCGTTATCTGATATTTTTAACATTAAAACTAAAACTCTAAAAAAGTTTTCAGAAAACCCATGGAAAGGTTTACGTTTAAAATCACCATCAGCTGAGCGGGCAGGGAAACTTAAGGAAACATGTACACAAGATGTGTAACTATGATCTGTCTAAACGTCACAAAGATCGGATGTCAATCGCTTCAATAATCTGGACTGGCTAAATCTGAATATCACGGTAAGAAAAATACGTAAAAAGATATTTATACTGAATTGGGATGTTGACTGACATGACATCATTTATTTTAAATTTTGAAATATCAATTCCGTGTTGGTCTGTAACTTAAAAATAATTTACTAACTGTGTTTTTTGTCTAGCATGTCGTAAAAGGCGACTAATGGTGTATCGGGTTTTGGGTATGTTGTATGTAATCGTGTAGGCGACAAACTAGCCACTTGTCACTAGTTTTTCACAATTTTCCATCTAACCCAGCCCAGATTTATTTTTTGGCTGAATGTGGTTAAAGGGGCCTGCTGCCCCTTTGACACTGCCTACCCCTTCGGCGATTAAGGGCGTGATGTATGTATGTTTTGTACGTATCAAATCTGAAAAAATCGTACTATGTTGTAAAACCTTATTGATGTTCAATTATATTGAGTCTACGATTTTAAATTTTACAAAAACTGCTTAATATTTAATACGAACTAGTGAAGTCATATGTTGACAAACCCATACAAAATCTATGAAGTGATTGCGTTTTGACAGCTTTTAAAAAGTATCTTAATTAACTCGCCAGTCAACATTCCTACTATATTTCCATTTTTAACGGACTTCAAAAAAGGAGGAGGTTCTCAATTCGACTGATTTTTTTTTATAAACCGAGAGCCACCGTCAGGAAAACAAGACTAGACACTGACATGTAGGTACACGTTTCACAAACAACCCTGCGGCTTCAAAGCCAGATGCTCGCTTCGCACTCCATTGCGACACTGCGGTCGGCATCACCTTACCTCTACTGCAAGCTGCACTAATCTAGACCCTACCACATTCTCTTAAGGCTTACTCCACTAAACCGCGGCGCCAGCAGTCTGCAGCCTGACATAGATACATTCAGCTTATACTTCCTTTTAATATCACGACGAACACGTGACTCCCATGATTGTGGAAGTAGTGAAACTGCATTATGATAATGTTACAACTACTGATGCGTCGAGGCATGCGGTATCGCAGGATAGACTGAGATGGAGGCCCAAGTAACACAGATAGCAGTATAAGGTCTTAGTAACAGCAAACCCGGGAGCGATAAGCTTAAAAAGCTGTTGATTAATGTCTGAGTAAACGTGTACTCAGCTCTTATTCAAGCAAATTGGGCACACTTTTAAATGCTTTAATTTGAATAATAGCAATATAAAATCTGAGTAGTAGCAATGTAATTGTCCACATAGCTTAATAACGTCTGAAAAACGGCAGTCGTTACTTATACACAGATGTTTTATCATGTTTATTCAGATAAATATTTGTGGCTGTGATATTCAAAAACTACTCAGCTATAAGCACATTTGTACCACACTATTTCAAACAAAATGTGTGTTTCCTTCAAGAAATTGTTGACATCATTAATATTTATTAAGATATTAATGTGGACGGAATGAATACTAGGAATTGTTAAGTAATTTTTAAAAATACGAGTTTTAGCTATTATACAAGTGAAATAATATTGCGCAAGTAATTTTGTCGTCAATAACGTATGTCCTGTAACTATTGGTTTTACGCGCCGCTTCAATATCGAAGTTTAATGATAGAAATAAGTTAATGTACAAGACAGAAATAAGGCAAAAAAAAACTTTTAGCGTAATTCCTTATTGTAGTGTTTTAAAAGTAATAATTAGTTTATGTATAATACTCGAATTTGTATCTGAATTAATAAAACACAGCATTTGATAGTAAAAACAATTCCAAAAACATTTTTTTTTGAGGTTATAATGGCGATTCCTATAAATCTGATTATTAGCTGCTCACGGAGCTGTTTTACCGAGCTGCTGCTGAATAATAGTTTTGACTCGTCACATATTAAGCCTTTATTTGGCAAAGCGCGGTATGGGGGAATAATTTCTGAATAACAGTTGAGTATTTGTTCACATGTTTTATTAAACAGCTTATTAGGGTTCAAAACAGAACAATCAAAAACTAGAATTTCGTGGAAAAATGATTAGGTGATCGATCGAACTTTATTATTTAACTATTATATAATGCAATCATTTCACTTAAATAAAAAAAAAAAATTAAGCAAATGAATTAAAGCTATTTAGGTATACTAATCTAACGTAAAAAGGATGTAAAATATTTTTTTTATTTTGTTTTATTTAGAAAAAAAGCTGTGGTAATCATGTTTTTTTTTTTCAACTTACGTACCTATGTCTAGTTTGAGTAAACTACTCGTATGTACTGCATACCTTATTAAAATGCTAAAAAGAGAAAAGAAACGAGGTCTCTTCTGGTTCCCCATCTATTCTAATGATAATGTAGCAATTTTTCATTGTCTGAAAACAAACGGATATTATACCTACACTAGCTGTGCCAGCGGTGTCACCCGCGTTTATGGTTAATATTATATAGACTATTTCCGTCATACATGATTTCTATGTAACTTTAACCATTAAGGCTGCACACGCGACGGAAGCTTAAAAATGGAGTAACTTCCCCCGTTTTCTCAACATTTCCCGTCACTACTCTGCTCCTATTGATTGTAGCGTGATGAAAAGTATACTATCTGCCCAGGAGTATGAAGAATAATTGTACCAAGTTTCGTTAAAATTCGTCGAGTAGTCTTTGTTTCTAAAAGGAACATACAGACATACAGACAGACAGACAGACAAAAATTTTACTGATTGCATTTTTGGCATCAGTATCGATCACTAATCACCCCCTGATAGTTTTTTTGAAAATATATTTCATGTACAGAATTGACCTCTCTACAGATTTATTATAAGTATAGATAAACGGAAACCTAAAACAAAATTAAACCTAGCTAGATAGATTAATTGCCCCCGAAACCCCCTACATACTAAATTTTATGAAAATTCTTGGAGCCGTTTTCGACATTGAAATTACAATATAGATTGGTATACAATATTTTTTTTTATTTAAAGATACGTATTAATAATATCATAATGACACATAATTTGAGTATACTATACAAATTCAAAACCTCGGACACAACAAAAGGTAGATTTATACTACCGCATTGAATGTACTACAAATACAAAACGCTAGAATAAAATGATTCGGACCGCGCGTATTTTTGAATTCGTTAATATTCTCATCTGATTCATCTCCACTAGATGTGTAATCATCGTCACCCACACAGTCTGTATATGAAATTGCGGGTACGGAACACTCTTCTATGTACGATCGCACTTGACTGTTAAGGTTAGCTTGACCGCTTTCTTCCACAGCTAGTTTACTAAACACTATGCTGCCTACGCCCAACTTACAACAACTAACGTTTAATAAATATCTACAAATAAAGCAATTTTCAGCATTCTTCTGTGTAAATACTGTTTAACTAACTTTAAAACTGCTAGTTTCGGTATAAGAATAGAAGTATGTGTAAGAGAGTTATAAACTATGTCTACATTTCTTTTATACCAATATAAGCTTAATTAGAACCCAGAAAATACTTTTTATCAGCAGCTGAATAATTCGCAAAATAAAGAACCTTATAAGATTTCAAAATAATATTAAAGCTGTTATTCAGATACAAGCATTTTAAAACCGAATTTTAACACTATTATTCAGCATCTAGTTGCTGAGGGTACTTTAAACAGAATATAGCATTTTTAACAGCAATAAGCTTAATAATGTTTCTATAATAGTATTGTACATTACGTTTATTCAGCTTGTTATCTTTTAGCTTACTGTTATGCAAATTAAAGCTATGTGAAACTCTGTAAGCTTAGAAACGTTTGTGTAATATTGAGAATAAAAGTTATTACTAAGCCTTAAGAAAGAAGCCGAAATTATACAAATTTTACTAAGCTTAAAAAATTATAATAGCCGTAATACAACGTTAGTCAGAATTTAGCTATTTCCTTAACTGTAACACAAATGTTACGTAACTATTAACTGTGTTATGAGTCGCATTAGTACTGTTATCATGCTTGTGTGTTACTTGGGGGCTCTTATTATCAGAGGCCAAGACTCACTTTGGGTCGCTGCGCCAATTTAGTTAGTTACTGATCTCGTATTAGACTGAGTAGTACATTTAGGTAGGTTCCATTGCTTAACTTTTGATAATTTATAAATTTATAACGAACCAAAACTGCCAGCAGATGCCTAAAATCCTGACTTAATCGTCAACTTATGGCTGGTTACAAAATTAAGCTTAAAATTAGCTTTTCCAAAGTAGATACCTTTAAAAACAACGTAGCATTTCAACCGGATAACATATTTCTATAATTCTTCAAAATTTTCCATTAATTGAGTATGTCATTAATATAACAAATGTTTAGCGATAATGCTAAACATTCTTTAATAACTCCACATTTCTGTCTCAGTTCGGTATCGAACTACCTACTATTAGCTATCTTATCACAAGGGGTAAATAAACAAACCCTAACAAAATACACAATCACAATGAATTTCCGTTCTATAAGTCTTTCTTTTTTTTAGTAAAAACAATAATGTTTGTTTTTTTTTTACATATTCGGCAAATGGAAAGACTTATGGATGGACGGATCCTGATACATAAAAACTAGATAGCCTAACAAATTACTACACGATTTTGCATAGAGATTGCTATCTGCCACAAATGGATTTCTGGACCTGAGATAACTCATAGGGCAATTTTTTACCTGCAATACTGGCCAGGTCCCGAAAAATGCAAATCAATTTTATTTGGCATAGGTACCAAATACTTCTTGTGACAAGCCTATAAAAATCTATCATACAAATAAGAATGTACGAATATTCACTTACACATGTAGTTATTAAAATTTATTTTGTTAAGTAACCCCGCTTATTGCAACAGCAAATGAGTAATGTTGTCTACGACCACTGCGCCGAAACAATGACAGACTGCGTGTATTGAATTTGCAATTCGTTAGTCACATTTGATTTAGCCGGGCGATAAACAAATATTGTACACAAAAGCTAGACAATATTAGCGTCGAGAGCTTTTTGAACAAGGAAACAAGCTTCTTAGCTTGTTTTCTTCTTCCTAGCCTTTTGACCCCTTCCTAAGTAGGTACGTTTTTAACCATTACCCTAAAAGCTATTGTAATAATTACGACTTCAATCACACAATCATCTGATGTGCAAGATCGTTGGCGGTAATTTCCTTTGCCATCGAATTGAAGGCGTAAATTCGAACCTTTAAGCAGTTTTTCACAACTGCACTCAATACGGTATGTAGGATAATATAATATTGCATAAATAAGTTTGAATTAATTGTTTTGAATCTTAGGTATCATTGCGTATTACATAGTATTCATAACATTACCTTTGTCATCATTTTATGTACGCTCGGTGTTAGACCTTTTTTTCCTTATCTTATAATTTACTACAATAAATATAAATTCAGCAATCGTGACTCAATGCGCAATTGTAATAGCATTATGAATAAAATGCATAGCTGGCCCTCATCTTACCAATCTGCTTCTACCAAAATACTATTCTGTGTAGAAACACTTTCGATATGTTACTACCAATTTAATGAACCTTGTAATGTTAACGGTTCGTTATAAAATAACTGTTATTGTTTGAAACAAACGTCCAGGAACAATGGTGTTTACACTACGGTTCGCAAATAGAGCCCTTCCTAAGAGCTGTTTAATGTTATGTGCTGACAACAAGATTACGGCTACAATATCAACATTATCGATTAATAAATAAAAGCGTTACAATTTAATTCCGACATCCAATTTCCTTATGGCCCAGTGCTGTAAATATTTACAAAAAGTTATTATCTTACAGAATAGCCAACTGTCAAATTGTAAATGAACATCCGGCCAAACGGCTGCGCTCAAAGGAAGTGTACTTCATTAAATTCCGAAAACGTAACGTCGTCGTGCACAATAGCATCAGATTTTTTTAATTTATATCGTCTTTTGTTTCTTAAGTGCCAACTCTATAATGGTAAAGGATGCTATTTTCTTTGCTAGAAACTAATCTCAATTGCTATCAACAAGTAATGTAACAGCAGAGGCAAATTTATAAGCATGTCTCGTAATTGTGGACAGGTATTGTCACATTATCACTCTACATTCTTGGTAAGAAAGATAAGGTAAATTACCTGGATGTACCTAACTTAGTAAGTGTTGTCTTTATTGATAAACAAATAGACAAGAGGACTAACTGCTTTACGTCTTCTTTATGATATCTGATGTACCAATATACCTAAACTCAAAGCCTAGCTTAGCCCAAAAGTTATTTTACAAAGTTATTTTGCAGTGTATCAATAGAGGTAGATATTGTTATTATTATTATTTATCATTATCACACGTAGGGTCCTTATTTAATAGGTAGTGGATTAATTTTGATCGGAAACCAAAAAAATAAGACGATTGAGGCAATGGCAAGACACCATTGTTTTATATTGTCTGACATCGATATCTACAATAAAATAAAATCTTATAATCAGTCAAAAAATATAATCTATAATAAAATATTATTTTTATTGCCACTAAAAGACATACTTACCTACATGCCACAGCAAATATATTTTTTTAGTTCAAATTAAATCATTATCAAATTTGAGATAATTCCAATCTGTTCAATTAAATCCTCATTATATTTGCCTACAATAAAACTAAGAGCAATAGTGGATACCAAAAAGAAAATAAGATTAGCTTGAAAATCCTATTTAGATCTGATAGGTACTTAACTATATTGACTGGCCCGTTGGTCGAGTGGTTAGAGACCCTGGCCACGAAACCAAGGGTCGCGGGTTCGAATCCCGCTAGGGGCAAATGTTTCGTGTGATGAACATGGACATTTGTACTCGAGTCATTGATGTTTATAAAACGTATGGAACTAGGGAATTGGTGTGTCAGTCTGAGAATTTATTATTTATTGTTAGGTATATAAATTTGATTAACTTATTTAAAAAAATTAAAACGCCCATTCATGTACAGCATTGATTACTTTTTGAATTGTGAATCCTAATGTACAGCAAAAAGCTGAAGCTTTTGCTTTCAAAAGTGAATTTTGACAGTTGCCAATTATCGAACCATTGAACCTGACTCTTAACAACTCGACACTAATTTCTACATTGAGGATGAACATAAGTACCTACCTACCGAAAGTACGTTTAACGGACGAACATACCTCATTTTTTCCATGAATAACAGTCATTCGAAGCACTGTGAGTCATTCTCGTGACCTTCTTAGTGGGCCAGCTTCAATCTAATGCCTATTTATTAGTATGTATTACCATAGTTACCATCTATCTTCTTATAGATTTAGCGTTCACTATTGATATAGTGGCTGTGATCATCTTAGCAGCGGTAATGACGACCTATTTAGCCTCGTGTTGTGAATTTGAATGACTTTTGGTGTCAAGACTTAATTGGTAATTGATTACTTACTTTCATTGAAATCAAATTTGTGAGAATTTAAAATTAAGTACCTATATTTTGTAAATTTATTTCATCTTGAATTGATTAAATTTTCTTCAGCAACATAGATATAAAAAAAACTTAACTTATTAACGTTATGGGCATTCAGTATCATTAGATATGTACCTAACTACCGATACAATCAGGCTCTTTGTAATAAAACAAAAAATATGTACTCTTACACCTACCTACTTCTTACAAGAAATTCCTTTCATAGCACGTACATAAAAACAAGAAGGTAGGCGTAATTCACAGGCATAAAATGATTGATCACGTATAATAAATGAGCGGCGATCGTTCGCTCGCTGCATGTTGCACCAAGAGGTGCAGTGAACGCAATGCACGCCTCCATAAGGGGAAATGCTGTGTAAACCAGTCCCTTCCCAGCCGTCGCCTCGGGAAATTCACGACCATCTGATTCTCATACATAATTTTTAAATACAAACTTAAAACAGCTGAACAGAAAATTCAATATTCTTTATTCGTCTTAAATTCAAATTTAGAATAGGTATCCAATACTACTTTGAAGAAACCAACTGTCTCAAAAGTGTAGATACTGGCTGGTATTTTAAAAAATCAAAGTTATCAAATAAGCAAAGGTACGAACCGAAAAAGTCCTCCCAAGTCATAGAATGATCCGAATCGGCGTTCGCCCCGTCCATGGTGATGCCACAAGTTGTTAACTTGACATGTCGTTTAGTTTAAATAAAACAAAAGAACACTTTTATTGTCTTATCTTTTTATCTCACCAAACACAATACGGGTTACATATTTGTTGACAAACAAAAGACGCGAGTTGTATTGGCGCAGCGAGGGCGCGCGCGGCGTCCCGCTAGGCAGCCGACCGGTGAATGAATGTGAAAAAGTTTCGTCGACCTCCGCGCACTCCGTGCCTCAGCCCTCCGCACTCCTTGCACATTGCACTCGAATCACGGTGCAATCCTTATAGACGTGGGTTGGGCCGGTGATAAGCAAGCCTAACAAGATTAATTTATAAAAAGTAGAACAAACCACTTAGTTTACCCTTACTCATAATAACAAAGATATCCTATTTAATGGAAACACTATTTAGTCTCCATATTTGAACAGGTACTTACTAACATAAAAATCTTACTTCTTATTTTCTACCAAATAAAAGGTATGCATCTGCTATTAATTATTCAACTAAATAATGTTGCGTCGTAAAATAGCGATTTATAGTATCAGACTATTTTATGTGATAGGTACCTACCTACCCTACTCGCGCTTTCCCACAGTTCTGACCATGTAAAACTAATTCAACTAATTTATTGCATCGTTATGTATTTCTAGGACACTATTAGGACAGGACTATTATAAATCCATTTTTATGTCAGAAGGGTTTTAAGTAATATTAAATAATAATATTATAAATTTAGATATTACATACCCTACATATTTGTACAATGTACCTACATATTATAGGTTTAGTCCCGTTGGTCTGTGACTTAAAAATAATGTGCCGTGTTTCTTGCCTATCATGTCGTGAAAGGCGACTAATAGTGTATTGGGTTTTGGATATGTGATTTTGTAGGCGACAAGCTAGCCACTTATCACTACATTTTCACAATTTTCCATCTAACCCAGCCAATTTTTGTTATTGGCTATATGTGGTTTATGGGTATTGCTGCTCCTTTGACTCTGCTGCCTACTCCTTCGGGGACTACCTACGGGCATAATAGCAGGAATCAACCCTTTAGTCAACAATTAAACTAGATAATTAACACTATTTACAAACGAACCTTTAAAATTAAACTTTTCGCAATTTAAAATTACCAAATGACTTTAAAAAAAAACCTACGGGCATGATGATAAAAAAACATTACATAAGGAAAAATCAGTCGAATTGAGAACCTCCTCCTTTTTTTGAAGTCGGTTAAAAACTAGTCCGTAATACAAAATAAGCATTTTTAATGTTAGTTTAAATTTATCGAATGATCCAAACCAAAACAACATAAGTTTTAGATGTAATTCAATCAAAAAAACAAAAATGTAACAATCGTAAGTAGGTAGGTACCTATAATTAATTCTCAACTTATCCACAATAATTCAATTTAATATTGCGTAAGTCATTATCACTCACTTCATACTAATAAGTTGACGGTTATTTGATATCTTAATTAGTTTTTACAGCTGTATCAACAAACAAAAATTAAAAATAGCGCTTTATTTACATTTGCGTTTACGAATGCCACTTATTTAAACGTTCCTCTCATAACCGTCAATATTCAACTACGTTTAAAGTTTATTTAAAAATATCCTCATATTTCGGTTAATTACGATCCAAATAAAAAAAAGACGTTTTTTCCGATGTTGCATCAACAAAATATGTAAAACAATCAAAGAAATAATTGCAAGTTGCAAGTTTCTGTTTGCAACGTTTAAATAGTGACAGCAGCTGCCATGAGCATTGATCGGTTGCAGTGTTGCCAACTTAGTGGATTTTCCACTAGATCTGGTGGTTTAGGCATGCCTTACAGCGAGATTTTTTTGGTTTTAGTGGCTAGTGGATTTTATAGTGGATTAGATTGTTCCAGTTAGTGGTAATTTACGTAATTTAACCGCTAGTGTGATTCATAAAATGCTCTGTATACGTTATAGTTAAAAATGAGCATTTAGGCCCGGAACTTCGAACATGGTTTAAGTTTAGGATGTAGGCAACATAGCTCAAATCAAATCTGTCGGGTCGGGGATTCCCCGATTATTGTCTACAAACTTCTTGAATAAACGATTATGAACGTTATTTGTACGGTCATTGGGTTAAGTTTAGTTTGATTTGATTCACGAAACGTACCTCCTATTGGTTATTTTATTGTCATAGCAAATCAAAATCTAAGTACTCTATTTTATTATTTTTAATTATTCCTACTCTGTTTTAAATTTAAAATCTAATATTTTCCCGCTTTCCTTCACCACACCGCGAGTTGAACGCCCTACCGCGTTTCAACGGGCGAATTAAAGAACCTAGTGATTTTAATATAGCGAGTTTGCAGCTCTATAACACTACGCTTAAGCACGCGACATTTCACAAGTATCGCAGATGATTGTCGCTCATGAATAAGTAATATTTTGTGTCGCACTGTAATTTCTAGTGGAATTCTGGTGGTTTGAGAGCCCGACAAAGTTTAGTGGTTTTCTGGTGGTTAATACGGCCTTATTTGGTGGGTTGATAAAAATAAAGTTGGCAACAGTGATCGGTTGACTTTTAACAACATGGCGATCTTGTAATCAGTTGATATGTGTCCTTCAGTTTTTGTGAAAATTATGTGAAATACGCTCAAATCAAGCGTATATGCAATAACAAATAGCTATTATTTGTTGAAGGTACCATTTAATCTATAATATGCTACTTAAAACTACCTTGTTACTATATAATAACAGGTTTTATTGTGCGTATTTGTTGAATAACAATTTATCCTATTATTGATTTGAAATGGCACATTTCGCTACACGCTTTACTTTATTAGATTATAGGCTGCATTCTGGTTATTAGATGTTATTTGTTTATTGTTTCGCAGGGCCCGGAGGAGAGAGGACGAGGCCATAAAATTTTTGAGAGCATTGAACTTAGTTGGATGTTGTTACAATGCCGCGCCGCTGTACAGAAGTAGTGCAGCTGTCGATGCCTCCTAAGAAGAAGTGCAAGACAGTGGAAGAGCTCCCGAGCCTCGATGTTAGTTTCTGCGACGACGAGGCCTTGCCGCCTGGCATCGTATTTTCGGATGTCCAACAGAAGAAATGGCGCATTGGAAAGCCTATAGGTAAAAAAACAACTTTCTATTATCTAAATCAATCCTAGCTTTGCTATTTACGCGCAGAACGTAGGTACTCTATCTATTTCCACAGTGTAATATGTAACAAGATGAGGGATAAAAGTGAAAGTCTTTCCATGAGGTTATCTTGAGTAGTTTGAACTATAATCAAAAGAAAGTGATTGTGCTTTGGCTAATGACAAACAAAGAAATGTATATTTTGCTTACTGTAATGTTCATTTTTATAATTAGAATGTTACATTTTGTAGTCACCATAGTACTTATCTAGTTTTGTGATAGTTACAACTTAATTAACTTACTCATTACATATTTAATTGTTGTATTTGCATATTTTCTATGTCATTCATTAATTATAGTATAGAACATTCTCAAGAATTATAATGATGAAACCATTCATGAATTTTTCAAAATATTAAGTAATTCAATAAATTAAGATTTCAATTTAATATCAGTTATCTTTTGGATACAATTTTTTATTATGCAACACAAAACCTTGGAAAATTTGTTAAAATGCTGTTAAACAAATCTTATTCTCAACAGCCTTCCACCATCCTTGACAGTCTAACATCTCTTTTTTTAATACAGTGTATGTATTTAAACTGTTCCTATTTTGGAAATATTTACAAACTAATTATATATAAAAAATTGTATTAACAAATATAATATGTATAACATTAAACACATTCTTCCTTGAAGTATTTTATCTAAACCTCCAATTTCACTATTTTTATAGGAAGAGGTAGTTTTGGTCGCATCTACCTCGCATCTGACAATACTGACAGTGAAGTCACAAAACAAAATGCCCGTTATGTGGTCAAAATAGAGCCACACACAAATGGCCCGCTCTTCGTTGAGATTCACTGCCTCATAAGATCTGCACAAGCGTCTAAAGGTAAGATATTAAATAAATAAATAATAATAAATAATTGTCCAGACTGCCACACCAATTCCCTAGTTCCAAACTATGCTTATGCTTGTACTATGGATACTAGGTGAATGGATAGACATACTTACATATGTTTAAAAACATCCATGACTCAAGTACAAATGTCCATGTTCATCACACGAAACATTTGCCCCTAGCGAGATTCAAAACCGCGACCCTTGGTTCCAACGGGCAAAACAAAAAATTTGAAAACCATAATAAAGATTTTAAAAAGATTTAAGTAATTTTTTTTTTTCAGTAAAATTATGGCGTCAACAAAAGAAACAAAAGCGCTTGGGCATGCCTGTTTACATAGCCAGTGGCTCGTTTACAGAGGAAAACACTGGCATTAAGTACAGATTCCTTGTCCTGCCTCGTTATGACATTGATCTCCAAAAAATAATGGCCAGAACCAAAGTTCTGGACTTAAAGAATGTTCTAGTACTGGCCATTCAAATTCTTGATGTGTTGGAGTACCTACACAATCAAGGATACACGCATTCAGATATAAAGAGCTCAAACCTTATGCTCGGATTTGATGGCATGAAACAGGGAAAAGTGCCAATTTTAAGAGCTACTCCATCATTCCAAAAAGAAACTAAAGAGGTTGGTTTACTGTCTGGTAAGCACAGACGAGCGAAAAGTGGAAAAGGCAGATCATCAAATTACTATGATGATGAAGATTTTGTTGTGAAGGAATACAAAAGTCCATCCTTGGAAGAAGGAACAGAAAATGACAAAAGATTAGCAAGTGTTAAGAAGAAGTTGAGGAAAATATTATCAGACAGAGACAGCAGAACTTTGCATAGACATCATGCTTTCAATCTGCGTCAGTTGTCCAATTATGTAAACTATGAAGATTTGAATAGTTCAGTGTGCTCCGACCAGTCATATCAGAAACTTCTTGATGATTTCGGCAATAATCTCATTAGGACCACTGAAGAATTGTGTGATGAATCAAAAAAGAAGGATGTGGGAGACAAGAATGACTCTGATAGTTATCTAAATGAAATATACAAAGAGGCAATACTGTCTCAGTCCAATGGACAAATTTATTTGTTAGATTATGGTTTAGCTTCGAAATTTTTAGACTCAGATGGTAAACATAAAGAATTTGGCATGGATGCAAGAAAAGCACATGACGGCACTTTGGAGTACAGCTCAAGAGACTCACACATTGGAGCACATTCCCGAAGATCTGACTTAGAAACACTTGGGTACAACCTCCTTGATTGGTTAACTGGCACTCTGCCTTGGAAGACAGCAGAAGTACTGGCTGAACCTGACTTAGTCCATGCTCTGAAGAAGAATTTCATGGGCGATATCAAATTGTTGCTAAAAACATGCTTCAAGACTGAATTCTATCCTCAATTCATGGAAAAATATCTACAATATGTAACAAGTCTAGATTTTACTGAACAACCAGATTATGACTATTGTAGAAGCTTGTTTAAAAGTGAACTTCTTAAGAATGGATATGACAAAGAACTATTTTTAAATTTCGCCGAAGCGCCAATGTCACCAATGAATCGTAACAAACTAAGTTACTCGAAAAGATTTGGCAGAAAAAATACACCACGAGATTTCTTAGCTAGGAATGGGATTAAAAAAGCGTACGAAAGAGAAAATGTATACTCTTTGGAAAATGATCTGAAATTAGAACTTTTGAAGCAGACACTAAATTCGTCTAGCGACGGTATAAGAAAGCCGTGTGCTTCTAGAAATTTCTTCATTTCCGACGCGGACTTAGTCGCGCGGTTGAAGAAATCTCTGATGCCTCATGATATATTTGGCAAGAAACTGTCGCCTAAGAATTTACGGTCCAAAAAGAAAGCAGTACAACAAAAACGCAGAGGCGTCAAAAGACATAGAAGCAGCATTGGCAAGTTTGGAAACTTCATGGGCTCAGCGAGACAATTCACGTGGGCGGAGATTTTAGCTGGGAACCCGGAGGATATCATAAGGAAAGAGCGCAATACTGCCAACGAAGACAACATGGTTGACGATGACTCAACTTGCAAATACAGAATCCGGAAACTGTCAAATGCGTCATCGGAAAGCAATGTTGACAATCTCCAATCTCCACTCATGCAGAAAGACTACTTGCAAGGGTTGAACCCTACTTATGCAATGAAGGATGTTCTTGCATGTTTCAAGAAAAAAGTGTCAGGCAAATGCAGTAAAGATCCTGAAGAATACCCTGAGGAATTAAAAGGTTATACACCAGCTATGATAAAAGTGTATAGAATGAAAGAGAAGAGAGAAGCGAAAGAAAGACTGGACGCTTTGAAACAGCAGAGTTCAGCCAAGAAGGAGGTGGCTCTAGTACAGCCAAGGTGCACCAGATTAACCAGAAGTAAGACTGTTAAACCACCTGCCCCTATACCTATTGTAAAACTCACAAGGAAGAAACTATCCAGTGAGAGTGAGAAAGATAGATGTAGTACAGAAAAAGTAGTTGAAGTTGAAATTGTCAAGACAAAAGAACAACCGAAAGAGCAAAAAAAAGCAAAGACCACGAAAACTAAAAGTAGGAAAACAGTTAAAATTGTTGAAGAGGTCAAGCAACCACCAACGCCCAAACCAAGTAAGTATAACATGATTTATGGTTTTCCCAAGTTAGTTTGATTTGATAAGTGAATCAGATGTTTGTACTTCTAATTTAGATAGAATATTGACTATGACTGCATCTTATGAAACAGTACTAACTGCGACACGGCCAAAATGTCAAACGGAAAGTACTCATGTAGAACATAACGCATATAGTGTTTAGTCTCATGTCTCATAGTATGGGTTATTTATAAGTAGTGATAATACGACGCAAATGTTTAAAAAAATATCTTACTATATACATACTATAAGCATATATAGAAAAAAAAATTTAAAACAGCCATACATAAGAAATACAACTTACTCATTGATTCTTATCAATGAAAATCATACCTCTTATGTAACATGGCATGCAATTAGTCTTATTACATTGTTAATTAACAAAATGTCGTCACATAGAACTTAATGGATTTAACTTTCGATATCACTTTGACGTTTGTCAATATCATTTGTATTTACTTTGCGGAGTTATCACCTGACGTCAACTATGACACATGCTTACAAATCCTTACGACATACATGGGTTATTAATGCGAGTGTTTGTATATTTTGTATATTCTTCTGTCGTAATAAAGTAACCAATCAATGTGATACTTTGCATAGAAATAGTTGGAGGACTATGAATATGGGCTATTGTTTACTCTTTTCTTTCTGAGATTGAATCAACATTCCAAGCCGATAGTAGAATTATGTTAATTAATTATGGAGTATGTAAATCTGATGATTTAAGAAAGCACTTATGCTTTTTGGAAGCCTACTTAAGTAGACATTTTGAATTTGAATTGAGGATCTTATACATTTTCTTATAATAGCTTATTTGTATCATACAAATAGTCTTCCTATTTTAAAATTTTGACAATGATTTTCAGAAGCGAAGTCGCGAGGGTCTACAGTGGTCGTGCCCACCAACCGAAGGCGACTCCGTAGCAGCCGGCGTAAGCGCAACTGATACATGGACTGCGAGTCCATCTACTTGTTCTACGCGTGACCCCACGCAAGCCGTCACGAATAATTTAAGATAACACGTGTTTTACCGCCTTTGAAAATTATTTTTGATCGGACAATACTTTTTAATGATATTATTCATAATCCATAGACAGATATACTGTTCTATATTTTTCTTTTTTAGATTTAAGACCCTGGTGAAGTGAAATAACCCACCATTTTTGTTTAATAATCGAATCTAATGTTAGTTATACAAATTGAAGGGACAATCAAACTGTGATTTTGAAATGCTTCTTGAATGAATTTAAGTTAAATTGCTTTGTATGGATTAATCACCATCACATTTCGACTGTTCTATGATGTTCCAAGTGTGGCCATTTTCTGGCCTCCAGACGGGAATAGGCGTTTTGTTTGCATTTAGTGTCGTCGCCAATAGTCTGCCTTTTACCTATTACCGTCATTTCTATGTTCCACTGTGTACTTTGAGTAGATGAATAAATGATTTTGTTAAAATGGTTTTTGTTTTATTGATATATATGTAATATATATCTGAAAATCATATAGAGCGCGGAGGGGTAGTCATATTCAAATATGACTTCACCGCTGCAGTTCAAAATCTGATAACACCCGCTCCAAAAATGTACTCCCTATTTTTGAAATCGATTATAATATCGATACACACCTTGTTCATCAAAATAGGACGATCAGTCTAGACGTAATGGTGGAAAATACACAAACATCTTACATGATCTGCTGTAAACATAACCTTTTTGACTTTGTATTTGAGAAAAAACAAAACAACATGTGACTAATCTCGTCGTCGGCGGATTAGTCAACGAATGTAAGGAAACCTGACTTAAACTACTGGAATTCAAACCTCAATCTTCATAATTTAAAAGTAACAATGTCAGATGTTATCATTTTGACAAGTGACATGACACTAGCTTGTGGCTGTCACTTTCATTTATCAGTCCAGTTCTGCAGATGATGTGGAGTAGGATGTAAATTTGTTCCTTATTTATTATTAAAAATCCATCAGCGCAAACCTTGTCCACTACAGTGTTAGTGACAGGACATTGTGGCCTGGGTAATTAAATCCATCCCATTAACTTACGCACATATCCGAATACACTGCAAGATTACATGACATAACCTATATGCTGAAATACTATAATTTATTACACAAACAGTGAGAGTTGAGATGGAAAACGAAAGAAATAATGTTATACGAGTCGGTTCAAGGAAAAGCGAGGTAAGGGAGATTTATAAATAATACTTTTTATTTATGCAAGTTAATAGTAATGACGATTTAAATAATTAAACAAACTTTAATTTAAATGTTTATGTATCAATTAAAAATCACTTATCGTGCATGATAAAGCAAGTCTTCAAGGCCAATGCCTTACTTTACTGTAAGATATTTTTTAATTTGTTACCATATCACTCCTGTGCCTATCTGTTAATAACTGGTTTATTTTGTTTTTAGCTAGCATTAATTCAAACGAACCATGTCATTGACTCTCTGAAGAAAGTTCATCCTGATAAAGAATTTAATATAGGTAAGCCCAATTTTATTTAAGTAACATTCTCTTGATCATAATTATTACCTAGTTAATATTTATTACCAGTTCTCTCCATCATTATAGTTCTATGCTAGAAGTGCAATAATTTACAAAAGTACCTGTTTATTAACAATTTTTTTGTGAGCAATATCATTCATATAGTTTAATCATATGATGAGCTTATCTTATTAAGTCAATGGACTTATTACCATAGTCATTATTTTAAATTTCTACCAGCACATTGATATGTTAAATTCCCAGTTTAACAATATCATTCGGTTCAATATTGGTAAACTAATATATTAATGTATTTTGTTGCTCTTGTTATATATCAAGGCTGCTCAACCTCTTTGATGGTCAGGCAAAATTGTGTTTCAAAATCCTCTGGCAGGCCACTGACGGTTCCTTTTATTCTTATTTTAATAAATCTAACACTTGTAGTTTATAAAAAAACAATATGCTGAAATTCTGAACTGGCTTATGTGGGCCAGTTAAAATTCTTTCCTGCGGTTGAGCAGCTTTGTTACATGTCGTCTTTATGAAACACACACAGCTGTGAATATAATAGATGTTTACCAATCATGTTTTAATTACTTTCGTTTATCACAATAATATGTCAAACATGTTTTGCATTTGTTCTTGGTAGAAGCAACATTCTGAACCAGTAGTCGATTTATATTAATAGTTGATTTTCTTGTTGAATTAACAATTTACAAGTGTTTGTTTCAAACCTATATAAATAAAGAGTATTTTAACTTTGACTTTGACTTTGACTTTATTTAGTTTAATTTATGATTATGAATTTCATTGTAATACTGAAACATGAATTGTTCATTGTTCCTACTAATAGCCATTTTTCTTTGATAAATATCAGAACTATCTACTAGTAAAAAACATGACAACAAAATTTTGTATTGCCTCCCCCTGGACCTAAAAGCTGCGCGCGCCCATGCAAGTATGCCATCACATTCTTCTTCAATTTTTCAGTTACAATGGACACATTAGGTGACAGAAATCTAAATGTGCCATTGCCCAAGATTGGTGAGAAGTCGTTATTCACAAAAGATCTGGAGGACGCACTAAGAAATGACACGGTGGACTTTGTTGTTCACTCACTGAAGGACCTGCCGACTACGCTGCCAGACGGACTAGTTATAGGAGCTGTGTTTGAGAGGTAACACATTTCATTCTCAATAGTTTTGAAATTGTTATAATATTTAACAAGATACTTGTTATAATCATCATAGTGGTATACATTGATAGTTTTTATACATATACATAAACTACACTAAAAACTAAATTTACATTCAAACATTAGGTACATTATTTTGATTAAATGTAAACATTAGACACCATCACATAATGTTGAACCAATTCCTAAAACAATGTTTGTGCTTAATTTTTAACTATTTTAATTTAAACAAGACCATATTCTGCAGTATTTTTTCAAACAACTCCCATGACATACCAATGGAACATTAATTAATTAGTTTATAATTTTCTTTCTTTTCTTAAAATCTATTCCTTATGAATCATTGTTATTAAAACTTAGCTTTTCATATTTATTCACTATATAATTCATGTATAAGTCAATAAATAAATTCTTCAGACTGACACACCAATTACCTAGTTCCAAACTAAGCTTATGCTTGTACTATGGATACTAAGTGAATGGATAGACATACTTAAATTCGTTTGTAAACATCTATGACTCGAGTACAAATGTCTATATGTTCATCACACGAAACATTTGCCCCTAGCGGGGTTCGAACCCGCGACCCTTAGTTTCGTGTTCAGGGTCTCTAACCACCCGACCAACGAGCCAGTCTAAGTGTACATATTTCATTCACTTCCTCAATTAAAAAAGTGTTAAGAAATGCTTCCACATTGCGTTTGAGTCCATCAATAACTGTAGGTACTTGTGCAATTGAACTAAATACCAAAGTGGAAACAATCACTCGAGTATAATAAGATTGATATATCATTTTAATGCAATACAGTTGTACATAACATGTGACCCACCCAGGCAACTCTTTCCTCCTGGACAGTCTGGACACGTGCCCAGGGCCTCTTGATCGAGAGGGCTCCCTTGTTTCAAATAACTAGGATCGCCGATATTTATAACGGATAAACATAACAACTTCATTATGTGCCCCTGGGCACATAACACATAACGGGCACATAACATCCATGAGGCCAGGGCCTCCAATAGGTTAAAGACGGCCCTGGACCCACCAAACCTGTATATAGAAAAAAAAAAATCAGTCGAATTGAGAACCTCCTTTTTTTTGCATATATGTTTAACTTCATGATGAAGTTTTCACCTGCAGTGTTGTTACCTAATAAGTGTAGATTATTTAGTACGAAATTGTAAATTTTTGCATTTAAAAGAGTAACTATCGAGTTTCTTGCCGGTTTCTTCACGATAGATTCTACCTTCCGAACCGGTGGTAATACTTTTTTCTGTTTAAATTTACTATTTATAAGTGCTTTTTTGAAGCCTACTTTGATTTTGAATTTGAATTTGAAAGTCGGTTAAAAATACTGTTCTACATTAAATCTACTAAGAAATATTAGCTGCTCCAGCAAAGATGATCTGCCATTAAAAATAAGAGTGAAAAATACTTGACTACGTTCGACTCGACTATTGTCTTACCTACCAAATACTTATTAAAACAAAACATAACGATCGAGCCGGTTCGGAGGGATGCAACCAACGTTTACAATATATTTAGATTAGATGAGATCTGGATAATCATTAAAATTATAATATTATCTACTCTATCAATATTCCACCATGTTTCCCACTGTGCACATTATGTTCTATCATTTCACTATATAAGCTTACGTCTAAAGAAATGTGACCTGATTGCGTAATCTGATTTGATACACGGACAAGGGCACAACTATTCGTCTGATTCCCATATAAGTAGCTAAGCAATCAACATTCTTACTAGAGACACATTACTGTCACTACGAACTTATTTTTCGCGCGTAGGAACACATTAATCTTTTTCATGTGTGTTTTATCAGGACGTTTACAGTAAAAATGTTAGCCGCAATTAAAAAAAAATTTAAGCTTTTTAAAAGGTGACTCACCACCAACAGTAAAAAATATATTTGCTTTCTAGAACATAATACAAAACAAAGAAAATTCACAATAAAAAAAAAATTAAGTCACAGTATATTTTAGTATCAACTGTTTGAAATGTAGGTACATTAAGCAGTTAAGAGACGAGAGTTATCGACTGAAAACAGCAATTTTCATTAAATGGTTATTCTTTTCCAGAGAAGACCCCCGCGATGCGTTGGTCCTGCGAGAGGATCTGAAGGATTACAGACTGGCGTCACTTCCGGCCGGATCTGTAATAGGTTGGTATAAGTGACACCCTTCCGGTTTTGTTTTGCTTTGAGTTAAATAACTCAAAATTTCTCGATGGCGCTGCACACAGAAACACCGAGTGAGTTTTGAAGCAATTAACATTTTCCAAAAAAAACTTAGCACGTCGTAAAAGGCGACTAATGTTGAATTGCGTTTGTGATAATTAAGGTGACGAGCTAAATACTCATCACTACTTTTTCACAATTGTCAATGAAACCTGACCCAATAAGATTTTTGGCGAAAAGTAATCTTGGCCGGGGTATTCCCATTAAACCCCTCATCATTCATCGCCTGGGTGGTGATAATGTGAGATCTGTACTCAATTTCCGCTCCCATCCTTAACCGTAAGTATTCACACAATACATACATACATAACATCACGCCAATAATCCCCGAAGGGTAGGCAGAGTCAATGGGGCAATAAGAATGGATAAACTTGTTCCTTGTCCATTGAGTATGATGCAAACGAGAAAGTTAAGGAGTCCTCGATAACGCAACGTCCAATTGTACAAAGTGTAATCTTCCTAGCGTTATGTCCCGATTGTAATCGGGGTCCGCTTGGCCCATGATCTTATATTTGACGTTTGGTTATTACATTAAAGCGATTGTCGTCTGGTCATCGTGACCTTTAGATAAAAGAAACTTTAAATTGGAGCGTGGACCGTCGTTCGTTACAGATCTATATTTTTTATTTTATTTTAATAATAAATTCTCCAGACTGACACCAATTTCCTAGTCCCAAACTAAGCTTGTGCTTGTACTATATATAGTAGGTGAACGGATAAACATACTTAAATATGTTAATACACCTCCATGACTCGAGTACAAATGTCTATGTTCTTCACACGAAACATTTTCCCCTAGCAGGATTCGAACCCGCGACCCTCGTTTTCGTGGCCAGGGTCTCTGACCACTCGACCAACGGGCCAGTCAAAAAAGACATTTGAATGTGTCGGTTTCCTCACGATGTTTCCTCATTGCAAAGCTAGTGATATACGCAAATTGATTTAAGAAAACCTGGTACGAAATAACGAATGTTGTCCTATTCCTGATCGGAGTCAGCTGGTGCCATAATTCTAGGTTAATAGTCTTTCGACCATGTAACCCTTCAATATCTTAGGGGTTATATCCAGATAAGTTAAACGGTGGTTAGGTAAACCCTTAGTTATTTGAACGGGCGTTTTACAGACCAACTGATTAATTTCACGCCATTTCGCTGGCGGGGTAGTCAGAGAGAACTGAGCACCATATGACACGGTCCTTACACACCTCACTCGCTACTTTGACATTCAAACTCTTTTCATAAACGCTCTACATTAGTCTATAGTTACAGCTCCTATCATCACCTTCTGTTAACACGCATAATACCGGTTTCCTAATAACATACACATACATTCATACACAACATCACGCCCATAATCCCCGAAGGGGTAGGAGTCAAAGAGGCAATAAGAATGAATTAACTTTCCTAATAACGTTTTCTCGTACCGTTGGTCTAGTGATATAAAATACAATTTAAACAACAAAACACAGTGTGTGACTACAAAAGTAGCTACCTAGTCCGCTTGTGTTAATGGCCGTGGCTATCGAAGTATATAATTAACTGATACGCTGGCATTCGTGAACAGCGAATATAGATTTCTTTTCCTTTATCGCATAAGCGCCGCTACACTGCCAGACTATTCAATTAACTTTGTTAATGTAATCATTGAATACAACATACATAAAGGCCGGCAGCGCACCTGTAACTCCTAATGTTGCAGATGTACATGGGCGACAGTAATCACTTACCATCAGGTGAACTGTCGGCTCGTCTGCCCGCGATAACATAAAAAAAAACACTTAATTACAACCCGTCGGAAATATCTGCGAACTAGCTTAATGACGTCATGCGTCCGCGCTTACGTTGGCTAAGGTACTGGATAGGCGAAAACGGGGCGAGGTGCGGGGAAGCGCATTCCAGCGAGGTTCGCAGATATTTTCGACGGCTTGTACGTATAATCACGCCCGCCAATCGACAAGGTGCAATAAAGCTAGAGAGTCCAAAGAGCAATAAAGCTCCTTAAACCGCATTTAGCTATAAAATATAATTTAGTTGGATTATTTGGAAAGATATGAAAAATTTCTGACAAGTAGCTAGCTCGTCACTTACGCAATCACAAACCCTACACCCGATACACCATTAGTGGCTCTTTGCGACATGGTAAGTTAGTTACATTGTTGGTACATTCTATGTTAGTCCCAAACCAAAATGAAATAAATAATACTGCTTCGTCAAAAACCATTTATCCTGTCGTGACCGAACCCGCATCTCTTGCATTTGACACGAACTCTGAACTAGCAGTACAGGGCTGTCAAAACTAATAAAATACAAAGTAAATGAATAACTTTAAAAACAATTACACATTCAATATTTAGATAGCCCTTGCTGCATAAAATTTAAGACCAAGTTCAACAAAACGTGTTTCTTAATTTGTATTCGGTTAAACACGCTCGGAAGGCGTGGCACTACGCAAGTTGATGCAAAACAGCTAATTGTTGATGCGATTATCGAAGCCCTCGTCGGATGCGCCGATTTAAGCGCCAATTAGCCGAGGGAAAATGGGCATATGCATTTGATACGAGTACATGAGCTGTAACTAGCAAAAACAGTTAACACGTACATAAGAGTAGATATTTTTATTGATTTCAATAGAGGGCTCCTTACATGAATTATTCACTTCTTTATGGAACTAGAGTGAGTAGGTGTAATGTTATTGTCTTTTTCCTTCCTCATAACAGTCTCCCATAAATAATTTTTCGGCAGACATTGGAACTCGATGAGTTTACCGGCGGCCGTTTCTCATAGCGAATCTGCTGAAATATGATCTAATAGAGAATGATCTGCCCTCTGCCCGCTGTCGTTCCTGACCGACACTAAGATCTTTATCAAGGGATATTGATGTCTTTTCTTTATCTATTTATCTTTTATCTATTGGTAGATAAAGTGATTAAAGAAGAAGGTTTATATGTATAGTTTCATATTGTTTTGTGCTCACCGTGCGAAGCCGGGGCGGGTCGCTAGTTTAAAATAAGACATATTCTCGATAGCGTTATATCTCGTGATTCTAGATTTAGCGAGCTCGCTAATTCGTCGTCTCTCGTACGCTAAGACACACTTACATCTAGCATGCGAGATTTAAAAAAGAACCTTAGATTGGAAAAATCCAGAGGTTTGATTGAGTCGACACCTTTTGCATGTGGGATGCTTTCTTATTGAGTGTTGATTGGATTAGGTGCGGCCAAGTACGTATATTTTGTGCATATATTATTTAATAGAGACTGGCAAGTCAATTGAGATATTTTTAAAAAGCTGTCAAAACGCAATCACTTCATAGTTTCTGTTAGGCTTGTCATTTTGTGACGTCACTAGTTTGTATAGTCATCTGACGAAATATTAGGCAGTTTTTGTAAAATTTTAAATCGTAGACTCAAAATTCGAAATGGACATTTCAAAATCAAATATAAATGGTGTCAACATCCTATCCAAGTTTTCAATCTCATAGTAAACACGTCATCCCGCAGGGACGTCGTCTCTAAGACGCACGGCGCAGCTGCAAGGCGCGCACACGCACCTGCGCGTGAACGACGTGCGCGGCAACCTCAACACGCGGCTGCGCAAGCTGGACGCGCCGGACGGGCCCTACTCCGCGCTGCTGCTCGCCGCCGCCGGCCTGCAGCGCATGGGCTGGGGGCACAGGATCTCCGAGGTGGGCTGTACTGTATTTACGTGCAGCTTCCAAGCGAGCGGCGTAGCTAGGAGTGGTGGTGGAATGGGCCAATCGTCAACAGGTCCAATCCAATAGTATACAACCGACCCCTAAATTAACTTTCCAAGGGCAATATACAAAGTTATTTTTAGTTTATGCGAATTCTCTTACCTACTTATTAACCGACTTAAAAAAAAGGAGGTTCTCAATTTTCAAAAATCTCGATTTTTTTTAACTATTACTAATTTGAAGGAACTAGTTCAAAGGATTTTAGCAATGACCAAAAATATACCTTAATACGAAAGTTTATCAGCTAATTGGCTATTGCGTATAAAAGGTAATATTTTTTTGCTTATTTTCTAAACACCTTTAAATACGTTCCATATAATAATGAGTTAAATAAGTAGTAGAGGTTTCGCCTAAACTAAAAATAGCCTTGTAATTTTTCAATACTATACTTTAGTATAAGTATATGCCCTAGAATTTTGGGTATCCCTTCTACCACGGGACGAACAAAATCATACAATGTCTTGTCTGGAAGCTATAGCAGCCGAGGGTTTGTTAGGAGCAGGCGCCTCTATACAAAATCCAATGAATGCTTAACTACTTTCACAACCTAGAAGAGAGGCGTCCTACTTCCACGGCCCCTAAGTCATTTATTCCAGAACGGTTTTTGACAGGAAAGAGTGACTTCGGTCGCGCTACGGAATTTCCACTGTAGCAGCGGGTACTGACCACTGTGAGATCTACTAAGGCTGGGAGTAAGCTACTTTCCCAAAATAATTGGTTAATAATGACTCAATCATGATCTTACTCCTTAACCCTTCTCCCTAAGGTCATACGCATCACCCAATGGGTCATTGTCAAATAAAGAAGCTACTACACTAGTTTACATAATATTACGGATGTGCGTGGAGTTGGTATGTACCTACAGGCTAGCTGCGCGCACGCACGTTATGTCAGGGGCGCAATTGGCATCGTGGTTGGAGTTGATTTCTATCTTCTAGCTAGTGGTCAAGAGCGAGTTAGACTGGCGCTCGGAGGGTTTCGTAATGTTTAAATCTCGTGACACGGTGTGGTTGAAATCCGAGACGGCTCAACCGATTTTCATAAAATTGTCTCTGTAAGTATATGGTAGTCATGAGAATCGGTCGTAAAGTATGTAAGAAATTTGTTATTATTCCTACTTTTATCTCGTGAACGGGGGTTCAATAAAACGAGGGTTTTATTATATACTACTACAGACGGCAGTACATCAGGGTATACATTTTTGTTGCGAAACAGCCCTTATCACAACGGAATAAGACTCCGCAATGTTTAACCTGAAGTGCTGTCGTTTATACAAAGTTCGCCGGAACAGCTAGTATAGTAAAGTATAGTAACTAAAGCATAATGTCTTGGCGGCAGGTGCTCCCGTGCGCCCAGATGATGTACGCGGTGGGTCAGGGCGCGCTGGGCGTGGAGTGCTGCGCGCGCCGCCGCGACGTGCTCGCCCTGCTGGCGCCCTTCAGCCACCCCGAGACGTACTGCCGCGTGCTGGCTGAGCGCAGCTTCCTGAGGACCCTGGGTGAGTGCCGTCACTACTCTGCCTACCTACGGGGATAGCGGGCGCGCGACTTGTGTCTTTTGCCTATTTTCAACAAAGATCTTCCTAAATGAAGGCCTACTCGAAATCGAAACACACGCATGTTGCTCTGGAACTCAATAAGAATGTACCAACTGTGATCCTTGCCGCTGGTGCTTGCCTAGCATGTCGTAAAAGGTGACTAATAGTATCTATATGGGGTGTTGGAATTGTGATTTTGTAAGCGACCAGCTGGACACAATTTTCCCAATGATCCAATATTTTTTTTATGTTGACTGGACGAATAACGCGTGATTGTATGAATCTTTTAATATTTAGTACGTGTTAAATATTTTCAGAAATCGATATTAAATACATTTCTCTATATCCTCTTTAGGGAGGTAAAAAATGCAAAAAAAAAATTAACATAGTATGGGTACGTTCTCATAAAATCATACTAATATATTTTCCGATTGTTCATATACAGGGGGTGGTTGCAGCGCGCCGGTAGGCGTGTCCACAAGACTGAAACTCCTCGACGACCAATTCAAGCTGACCATCAGCGGCGCCGTGTGGAGCCTGGACGGCGCCACCCGCATCGATCACTCCCTAGACGTCGCCTTCGCGACCCTCACGCGCGGCGCCAAGCACAAACTGAGCCCCACCGACGACGACCCCTGCAAACGGCCCAAGGTCGACGCCCCCCACGCCCCCACCCCACCGCATGAAATCACCTTCGACAAAACAGACAACATCACCTGCGAGGACACCAGAACCCTTGAGGAGATACAATCACTAATCAACAACAACTACTGCGGCCTGACTGAAAATTTGAACATACCTATTGATGTAATAACTAGATGTGATAACTTAGGTAAGGAGCTAGCGAACTGTCTCATTTCAAAAGGTGCTTTAGACGTAATGAAGATATCTCAAGACTACATTAGGAGTTCCATTGTAAAATCATGATCCTAGCTATTTACGGTTGATAATGTTATATTTAGAATATTATTATATATTAATATAAAATCCCCCCGTACAAATGTGTACAGCTGTTTATAATTTTATATAGTGTAATTTAGTATTATATTGGGACATGTAAGTACTTATCAGGGTAGTATGTATGTTTATTTACGTTTTATTGTTGAATAAATTGGTTGAACTATGCTATGTTGGGACACACATTTTGTTTTATTGATCGTGAAATGCCAAGTATGATCTAGTAAGTTAACCAAGCGTTATATAAAGAAGGCTATTAAAAATAACAAACATCTAATTTGTACAATACCTTTATTTCACAATAAAATCTCAATCAAAACTCACAAGCATTCTTAACCAGTTGTGAACACAAAACAAAACCTAAAAATAACACTAACAAATACCTATTGTTTAAATTATCTAACTCGCGCTCTGGGCTTTCCACCGCAAGGATTTCGAGTGGGTTATATTTCTTTTATTATCTTCATGCATTCGTTCTATCACAGCCAATGCTACATACTCGGAACAAGTTAATTTATGAAATATTATGACAGATTTAAAAAAAAAAATTCAGACATGATAACAAATATATAAGCAAAGGTGACCGTATTGGTCAGTTTCAATCCTCGCCATCATGGAAAATGGTGTTATGAGAATACGCAAGTAAAGAGAACTACTTGTGAAATATTTCTCATTCTTAATAGTAAAGAAAGTGACTTGCAACTTACTCATTGAGACGAGTTCTACATTAACTCGCAAAATCGACTACGAAGTCAGCACAGACGAAATAGAAACTATTCAAATAATAATAGGAAGGGCTGTTTATTATTTAATATTCTGCTTCATCTGTGACGATGGACTCTGTTTCCGTCTACTTACACGAGAGAAACCGTTGCGAAAATGATAATGCGGCACGCTATGTAGTTAGCAACATTTTTTTTTCATGTTTTATAATTTTATTGAAAGTGATAAATATTTATTGCCTACATAATAAGGCTAATGGCTGAATAAAAGCTTAGTTTCTTAGATAACAAAGAGTTATAATATATTTTTCTATATCATTAAAATTATTTACAACAGCCTGTCTAACCGAAAAAATATATTTTTCAACATTTCAACTATATATCTTTTCTATTTAGTTAAGTATATAACTTTCTATTCTCTTTATCATATTCTCTACTGATAATTAAAATACACACGATTGATCACAGATTTTGCAATGCATTCGGTAGCCTCAACATCGTTATGTATTTCGTAGAACTTTTCAGTACGCCTACAGCATGCCACAGTATTATTGTCACACGGTTTCATCACGATAGGATCAGAGTCTGCGCGCACGCACCGACGGTTACTCCACGTCCTCCTCCTGAAGGACGTTTCCGCTGGCCTTCATTGAGGCCCGCAGACGCTCAGACACCTCCGGCAGCTTCCTCAACAACAGGTGGAAGATTGGCGCTGGCATGGTTTGTTGGAGCACCTA
Source organism: Glyphodes perspectalis (assembly GCA_951394215.1). Taxonomy (NCBI): domain Eukaryota; kingdom Metazoa; phylum Arthropoda; class Insecta; order Lepidoptera; family Crambidae; genus Glyphodes; species Glyphodes perspectalis. The sequence continues at coordinate 4,179,945 of OX596226.1, read as the reverse complement.
GAAACGAATTAAATAAGGATACAATTTAAAAACTATGTGCAATATTAACATATTATTATTATTTATTTCTAAATAAATAAAAAAATACTTGAATACCGAGAGCCGTAAGGCACGATATTTACAGAGTTAATTTAGTCTTCATTAAAATTATACCTGCCTAGTCAAACTACTAAGTGAAGGGAAGAAACTTTTCGACTACAAACCATTTAGTCAAAATTTTATAGAAACTCCAGCAACAAATTAAAAAAAAAAAAAATAGAAACATAAATCAGCCTTCTATAATATTTCATTGGCATATTTATAATATTTTATTTCATAGTGCTATTCAGCATAAGTAGGAGGTTGCTTTAACTATAAGGTCTAACGTTTACACAAATAATGTTGTAAATGACACCTTATGATAAAGTGTAGTAATGCAGTATGGCTGTATCATCAACAATATCACAGCAGTTGAGGACAAACTACAGGTATGAAAACATTAACAGAGTTTTGGTTAGTAGGCCTCCTCTAGCATGGGAGAGTTCCACATAACCACTTCACCCTCCCAGGTGGAGTGATATATGCATATGGCATTTCCCAGGGTAAAATAATAAGTAGTAATAAAACTAATGTACTTACACTGAGCAACTGTTGCGTCTGGCCGCAGACTGCCACAGCCTGCCCCAGGTGCTCCACACCCGCCTCCAAGTCCCCTGCTGCCAGCAGCTCTTCACCAAGCTGGATCTGAAAACAATAGTCACAACATAAATGAACCACTTTTGTTATTATGGCCTTTATTGCTAACATTTCAGGGATAGCAGGTGAGGGTATGTTATTGCCAACAATTATTACAAGTTTAAACATTCGTATTTTAAATATAATAAGAAATAAACCACTGTTTGAATAGAGTATATTAAGATATTAAATAACATTGTTACTTAGGGTCCAACATTGCAAGATCCAGAATTAGGTAAACTAAATAGAAAAGCATAAAAAATATGTGATTTTACTTAAAATACTTCAGGAAGTTATTTTATAGTTTTATCATTCAATCTAGTTTTATTTTATCCTTCTTATTTGCAATGCACAGTTCACATAAAAACTACATGAAAATGAAAAGAGCAGCTGAGATTTAACTACTTAAATGAGAGCATTTTTTCTCTATAGCCATTCTATAGGCTTAAAATACAGTCTGTTGGATAAATTAATATACTTATGCTAAGACAAAGCTTGAATAAAATAGATTTTTTATGGTTAATTAAATACTTATTCTTTTCTAGAAGATGCTTAATACCTGCTTAGTAGAGCCTTTAATTATTACCTGTTGCAGGAAGAACCTCTGCATAGCCTCATGATCACTCATGTCGGGGAGTGGGCCTCCAGTTGTGCGTAACCGTGATGCATTCTTAGCGGCATTTTGTCTGCCTGTAACAATTTTAGCAAAGCTTAATTAGATTATGAAGGATTAATTTAATACAAATTTATGTTCTGGTCTATCTACCTTGACTAGATATTTAGTCTCTAGGTAATAACATTGTAAAAGGTTTCTTATATTTTGCATATGAGCATCTTAGTTGAAATAATGTAACTAAAAGAAGGAGTACTTCTTATAAATACAAACATACATTACACATACATAATCTCTTAACCTTAATATTCAATGAACTTCGGTCATACAGTTAAAATAACCATAACATGTATGTACATAATAGTAAAAGTATTTTTGGCAAGTAAAGCAAAGTCATTTAACTGACTAATAAAGTGCTTAGTGCGGTATCATACGTAATAATTAGACCAGTGTAATGTACAATTCATGCTAGAGTGCAATAAATCATCAGGACTACTGAAGCAAAACTGATTGACGCGTTGGTGCAAGTATGATGAAATTTTTAGGTTATATTATGGAAATAACATGTACATCACTAAAAACAATCACTAACTTATAATAGCACATGATCGTAATACTAAAAATATTGATTTATGAAGGGTATTATGTAATGAAAGCGAAAATAATACCCACGTTCTCTCAGCTTCTTTTTGAAAAGAGGGTCTTTTCTTCGTTGTTGATCGAAGTACACACAGTAGCCCAGAAACAAAGTCCCGGCTATTCCCACTGCAATCCCGAGGGTAGTGCGAGTTATATCCATGTTTGTAATTAACGTTATTCGATTTATACACAATAGATATCAATTGGCTTTTGTTAGAAAATTTTGTAATCCGCCATTTATATTTTTCAAAAGGCAATGTTGGTAGCACTGAGCCACTGACTAGTGCTGCAAACTTTGAAATCTAGCTGACTTACCGAAGATGTGCCAAAAAATACGGCAGAATTTAGGAAATTACGTTGCAATTTTCATTGAAAATACGGAATAATTACCTTGTCTTTTCAAAGGGAAAATAAAAGCCAGAATTGTCAAAAAGTTATTGTAATTTATACTAAATTAGAAAGAACAGTAAAATCTTTTATATTTAAACATATCCGTGTTATGTTTTACATTACTCGTCTGTGGTGTTATGCTTTTGTATCATTCTGCCTTGGGATTAAAGTTGATACAAGTTTCACCGTGTATTTCATAGATTTCGTTAGAAGTTTGTTCCTCTTTTTTGTCTTGATGTCATGTGTCATGATAAGACTACCAAACAAGATTAAAATGTTCATAATATGTACTCGTATAAAATCAAATACGGCAATCACCTATCGTTCACGTTCGTGTAATATCTCGAAAATTTATTTCTAAATTTGGGGGAATTCCCCAGAGAGGTGACGTTTATGGTGTGTGGAAAAAAAATTGTGTAATAATTACAATTAAATGACATTTCTTAAACGAAAGCATTTAAAACTCATAATGTTTCAAAATATGATAAATTTTATAGAATCAGTCATAATTTCTAATTGCTCAGATATTTCGATCACGGATTATTACGGGGTGTTTTTGCTACCTTAGTTATGACCTTACGTTAAGCGGTAAATATAAGCTGATTACGGTGTTTTTACCGTAATGACGGTGTAGTTGGCAACACTGGCACTGACAGACAATAAAGGCAGTGTAACTACCACAGATTAAAAATCAATCATCAGTAAATTACCAATCACAGAAATAAAATTAAATAATGTTAAATCACTTCCAATACTTTTTAATTTATCAGAAGTAAAATATGTTTAACAAAAATGTATTTATTAAAAGTTATAAAATACATTTGTACGTAACGAGCCGAAACTGTTTTCATAATACATAAATGTTACCATTAAAAAAATCTAATGTACACATGACTGAAATTTCATGATTTTGAATACTTTTTTCTAAAAAAATAACAACAATAATCATTTATGTCGAAAGACCCTTGCAAAAGATTTGCCTGTGAAATCCAGAGATGCCTTGTTGGTAAGTTCTTTCATTATAAATTTATTTACGAACCTCTTAGCCGACAGCCGACATAAAATCAGTCGCCATCTTTGCTTCAATCTTTCAATCGTCCCACGGATTCGCGGGCGTTTCATCGCCGTTTTTCAATGTTTTGCTCAACCAAAACGTTATATTCATTCACAAAAGCCACGTAAAAACTTTCAGAAATATTGCGTAACAGTTAAGTGTAAAAATGAGCTTTTTCGGGTTCGGACAAACTGCGGATATCGAAATCGTTTTCGATGATGCTGACAAACGGAAGGTTGCCGAAGTGAAAACGGATGACGGTAAAAAGGAGAAGTTGTTGTTATATTACGATGGCGAGACGGTGTCGGGGCGTGTGAACGTGACACTCCGGAAGCCAGGCTCGAAACTCGAGCACCAGGGAATCAAGGTCGAGCTTATAGGTCAGATCGAATTGTTCTACGATAGGGGCAACCATCACGAATTCATATCGCTCGTGAAAGAACTAGCTCGCCCTGGAGACTTACTGCAGCACACGTCGTATCCTTTCGAGTTTTCGAACGTCGAGAAACCTTACGAAGTGTACACGGGAGCCAATGTCAGGCTAAGGTATTTCCTACGGGCTACCATCGTCCGGCGCTTAACAGATGTCGTCAAAGAAGTGGACATTGCTGTCCACACGCTATGCAGCTACCCTGACGTCCTAAACTCTATCAAAATGGAAGTAGGCATTGAAGATTGCCTCCACATAGAATTTGAGTACAACAAGTCAAAATACCACTTAAAAGATGTTATAGTTGGTAAAATTTATTTCCTTCTGGTCCGCATCAAAATCAAGCATATGGAAATCTCCATCATCAAAAGGGAAACAACCGGTTCAGGACCTAATACATTTACGGAGAATGAAACGGTAGCAAAGTATGAAATTATGGATGGCGCGCCTGTGAGAGGAGAGAGCATTCCCATTAGAGTGTTTTTAGCTGGTTATGACTTGACACCTACAATGAGAGATATAAATAACAAATTCTCTGTACGATACTATCTGAATCTTGTACTAATGGACACGGAAGATAGGCGTTATTTTAAACAGCAAGAAGTTACTCTTTGGAGGAAGAGCGACAAGTCTAGGCTACCATTGCACAATCCTCACCATCCACAAACGCTATCGCATCCAAGTAACACTATTCCAAGACAAATGAGTGCTTCAAGTGAAGACAATTCCACAAGAGGTATTTCTCCATCACATCCTGAGAATATTCTCCAAAGGTCAGTGTCACCATCTATGGGAGATGGGGATAAACAAAATGGTCCCTCTGAGATGGAACAAGACAATACCGATGTGATAACAAACAAATTGTCCAATGCTCACATTGAGAACAATGAAGCTGAAGCATCAGTACCAGTGGCAGCTGTGAAACCGTTAGAGAAACCTGTCCTAGCTGAGAAACCTCAGATTGCAGAAAAACCTCAGGTTGCAGAGAAACCGCAGATTGCAGAGAAACCAGTTGTTAGCCGGCCAGAAAGTGTAGAAGCTGATCCGAGTCAATAGCCGATATGCACCTGCTCGGTGGATGTGACTGTCACCGACGATATGAACTGTATGTTTTCATACCTGAAAACAATTGTTTAAAGGACAAATAATGAGCCCATATTAGTAATACAACTAAAATTGTTATATAGTATCAATTGACTCATGTAATATTGAATCTGTTGCATTGAAACCAGTTTCAATAAAATATTGAGTTAATTATACTTAAAAGTAAGTGTACATTGCTCTGTTCAACCATAAAGTTTACTAAATAACATAATAGAATGATTCATTAGAAATACAAAAAAAAAAATGTTCATACAATCTGAATTTGTGTGCAGTTAGATGTATTTAAAAATATGCAATAATAATATATAAAAACTTCATGAAATGAAGTCCAACTGTTGTTGTGACTAGACTTCAATGTGTGATTGCATTTTTGAAGTGATTAGTCATATTTTTGATGACTGTGGCTTCCAGAGTTATGTCTTAGAGCCAAACAGTTAAATATCCAACTGAAGTAAGTAATATTGGACTGTGTTTGAAAAAAACCACATAAAATTAGGTAACTAGCTGCTGATTATGCACTGTGTGTACATAATTATATTTTTGTGATTGGGCTGTTTGAAGTTGAAACATTGTAGTGCCTGCCTACTGATTCCTAGGTAGATACACACTAAAGAAATTATGCTAGCAAATATATTTCTTAAAGATTCACTTTGATGGTGTTTTCTGTAGTGTGTAACAGCCGTTTACACAAATGTGCCAGCTTCTTACTTGATTCTGAGTAACTATTCATTTAACATAATATCCAGTTAACTAGTATTGACCATTATCTAAATAAGAATAATAAATTTTACACGAAATGTGTAATGTACATTAACATTAACTTGTAACTACCAGTGTGATCACAGTCACCATATCACTATTTTTCGTTAAATTTATTTATAAAGTGGTGTACATTAGATCATTGTACTGTTAATATATTTCTTGCTTTGTTGTTTATTTAAAAAAAAAATACTAGAAATTGTTGAAGATTTTTATGCAAAGTCGAAAATATGTTCTCAAGAACTATGTAACTTATACTTGGTTCTATTTTTCACTTGACTTTACTTATAATGTCCGTAAAATAAAAACAAATGATAGTACAGTATTGTAGTGCAATATCAGTTTCAACAATAAGTCTTTCTGCAGCTAGATCTATTATCAAATTTATTAATTAATTGTATTGGGTGGATTTTTCCAACATTGTCATTAAATCTTTTTTCTCGAAACATGGAAATTGTATAGTGGTTTACAAATTTTACAATTAATTAGCAAGTGTATAAATGTAATATTGGTGTCGGATAAATCTCATGTGATAAATGAAGTATGAAACATGTATCTCATTTTGTTATTTTTACATTAATATTGATACGGTTCCCATGAAAAAATGGCCTTACAATCTTAATGACTAAAAACATTATGGTTACTTTTTATTCCTCAACTATAAATCCGATTATTTTATTTTAAGTCTTGCCATGAAGAATAATATCCAGTTCTCTACTGCATGGGGACAATAAAAGTTTGTTGCGTTATTCATCAGTATAGTTATGGGTAAATAACATAAAAAGAGCAGGCCCTCTATCACATCTTATTTATAAATTCAAGAAACTTTCATATGACTCGATATGTATAATGTCCTCAAAATACACGTACTAAGCACATACCTAAACATATATACTGCATTTCACTGTGTACCTACATCAATTTATTTCAATTTAAACTGTCAAGTGTAGTTCATATCAATTGAACCTTTGTTAGAATATTAGGAAACTATTATTCTACTAGCACATCAATAAAATAAAAGTCATTTGGTGACTTCCTCAGTTACACAACGAAAAAAAAAATGCGAATTCCGTTTAAACTTTTTTTTACCATCAAAGTGGAAAACATATGAATCTATAAGACTATTGTCTGTAAAAAGTATACTAAAATATGTAATTATTATGGAATATAATATTATATAGTAATTTAGGTTTTTAAAGAATTTGCTGGCTGTGGCTATGGATATTTTGAAGTCATTCGGGAAATAAATTGTTATTGTATCTGTGAATCTACAGCCTATTTTCTGTTATATGAATAAATATTATTCATATTTACTTAATATATGAAGTCCAGTCTGCAGTCAGCTTATAAAATAATGGTTATTATTTTATGTAAATTAGGAGAAAGTCCATGTTATATAAAACATTCTGTTATGCTATATCTTAAAATTGTTTGATTTTAGTATCATATTGTATAAAAGTATCTTTTTTTGTAATGAGATTAAGAACGCATGTCGATTATATCATATTGTTAATAAAATATATGTATAAATTGCTGACTTAGCTTTTTATTTATACTTAAAACAATTATGTATCGTAATTATAATCAAATATAATTAATTAAAAGTTAATAATACACTAAAAGTTTTCCTTTTGTGGAAAAAGATTATAAATTAAACTCGTCGCTTTATAAAATGACTGCCTATAGTCGATTTATCAAAATAGCCTCTTATCAGTCTATGTTATCAACATAGTGTAGGATTTTGTATGAGTATGACTAAAGCAATTTGTCCATTCATCCGTTTGGTTAATGACGAAGTTATTTATTCAGTTATACGATAGGATTGAGGAAAAATAAGTTAATAAAATGCAAAACATTTTATAGCAATGCAAGGAATAGAGAAATAAGTTGCAACTTTATTTATATGATCAAGATGTAAACAAAAAAAACACGGATAAGTATACAGTTTATTTATTATTGGTCCTTAGATTTTATAATTCGTAGTTTTAACAATCAAATTATTAGGTACTACGACAGTATAAAACGACCAAAAGGGGCGTATAGATTAAAATACATACCTACTATATGAAGCTACATACACTTTACCCATTATCTTTGAAGCTATAGAACATTGTTAAATAGAAAAAATAAAATGTTCTGCTTGTTTATATTATTGCAATGGTTATTTTTTTCCAATTAGTTAGTAACAGTGTTGGTTACAAAATATATGAAAGTAGATTACGTACAAAAGACGAAAATAGACCATGCCCGTGCCAATAGTTTTTTGAAGACTGTTATAATTTTAGTTCCGATTTATATGGCCCTAGTCGTGTAAAAATATGTACTAGGAAAATTAAAAAAAGAACGAAATGTTCTTCAAGAGCTCCACTTTTATGATTAACTTTTCTAAACTAAATAACACGGACTGATAAAAAAAGAAAGGACTCCACTCATACTATAGCGTTAAGCCACGTAAACTTGTGTAAGTGATACATATGGATACCAGATATCGGATATCTGTCATTTGGACCACTTATAATGTCAATGTGTGACGTAAGTTGCGTGTCAAGTTGGAGCATCTAAGGAGCTTCAACGCTATTTAATGGCGCGAAGTCCTTCTTTTTTTACTAGTCCGTGCTAACTATGTAAGTAGTAGTTAAGCAATATGATTGACTTTATATGAAAAAAGTAAATAGGAGTTGTTTATGTATTTTAATTCACTTTGAATATAAATATTTTGATGGCATTAACTGCATACATTTTTAGGGCATAGACATCTAGTTATGGTAACTAGGTACTTACTTATATTCTATCTTTATGGGATTCGAAGTAATTAAAACAATAAACTTCTGTGTTAACATCTAACTTGTAACTTTCTTATTATTTGGCGCAGTCTATATTTATCTACATTAAGTATGTATTTGCCTTAATTCTTATTATAATTAAATGTATGCAGCATCCCGCTTAAAATCTTACATATTTAATAGGTTGCTGAGACGCGTCGCATCTCCAAATCTGACAAAGTAAGCCCAAAAGCGGAACTCACCTTTGACCTTTGTCTCTGTCGATCATTTTCACGTGTCGCACTGGAAAGTTTAAGAACAAAAAGAACATTTACGTAAAAATACATGCAGTAATCCAGCATGCTTCGACTTGTAGGGTGTGTGTGTATTGCCCTGGCGGAAAAGTTCGAATTTCATACTTTCGAGTTTAGCAGATAGGTATTTAGTGTATGACGTCGTATAATTGTGCATGCTAAGTAATAATTTGGGCGTCCAACCATTGCGGAGTTATGACTAATTAATTAACTAATTCCATTATCAGAACTAATTGATAGCACAAGCTTCTTCAGCGACAGAAAACTTTGGATTTTAATATTTTCAAACTCTACATAGGTACCTATATTTAGAAAGATTTTAGATTGTTGAACCCTGGTCAGTGTTTAAATAAAGAGGAAGCGATAACAGTAAATTGAATCAACGATGATTAAGGGAGTCTGTTGACTGCATGAGTCTAAGGGTGATTCTACCAGTCTGTGAATCATACGTCCCAAATCCCGGCTCTTTTGTTCAAATGAAATACCATTAGGAATAGGCAAGGTGACTTAAAAATTCTGTTTAGTCCGTCAGTTAGATTATAAAAAATTATACGTATTTTTTAATTAATTTGCCAAACAAACATTGACGAAGATACAATGCATTTAAATTGCGAGTGACGTCACACTTTCGTAAAATTTTTACTTAATAGTGACGTCGTAAGCCCCCTCTCCAAAACTTTGATGCTCTTTATCTGTGTGCTTTTTCGTTAATTTAATAAAACAAATTATTTATATATAATAGTATTTTTGTATAATCTTACTGACGGACTAAATAGAATTATTACTTTTTAATATCATCATCCATAATGCATTGTTGGATCCAGTACTTCAGCTAGGCTCAGCACAATTTTTGCTGTGTATTAATTAAATGCCGCTAGATTTTAAACCCTACTAGAAATTGGAATGCAAGAAACAGGTCATGTGTTGGATTCAGCAAAGAATGCCGCTGGATTGCAATCCCCAAATACCATACATTCACTCGTAGGCATTAAAGTAGAACACTATAATTTTTATCGTGTGACCTGTGTATGTAGCGAATCTGAAACAATACGTATAGGTTCTTAAAAATAATTGGTTGGCAGAAAAAATAAGATTAAGTTTTCTCTGAGTTGATGGTTCTACCCTAGTCGAGCTGGCTCAGTGAAGCCAAAACCGCAGCTTTAACGTGGCTCTACCTACAAGGCCCGTTATTTAGAAAAACTGGTCTGTTCGCGCTACGTAGGTACTATAGGTAACCTACTATCTATATACCTATCTAGTTATCAAGCCCTCTTTAAAACCACAAGCGGCGATGTAGAAAGCGGATTGAATGTCTACGGACTCATGCATGTCCTACATGAACTAGTAAAAAAGAAGGACTCCGCGCCACTAACTAGTTGTTGAAGCTGCTTAGGTGCTCCAACTTGACACGCAACTTACGTCACACATTGACATAATAAGTGCTCCAAATTACAGATATCCGATAACTGGTATCCTTATGTATCTCACTTACACATGCATAAACGAGGCTTAACGCTATAGTATGACAGCGTGGAGTCCTTATTTTTTTACTAGTCCGTGATGTCCTATTAGGATTTTAACACGCATTGCAAATGTGTAGTTAAAGTTGTATGCATTGACTATTATTACTTTACTAATTGTTTGCCTTCATCTCTTGACTGTCTTACACGTGAAATCAGTGGCTGGCTATTAACTAATTATACCGGTGACTTTCCTGGTTATACACGTATTGCCCAGTCGTAAATTTTCTAACATGTGAATTGCATTAAAGAATTTGAACTTGTCTTAGTATAACGTTCTTAGCGGAATTTCCTTGTGCGAAATTGTGAAACGAACATCCAGTTGAGGATTCCCGTGGGAAAATACATAGTAAACATGAGGTAATAGGGCGAGTATAGGACATGTGATGCCCTAAGACTGGCGCTGGAATGCTGGAACCGTCTGCAGGCAATACCGTCTTGACCGTAAGGGCTCACGGGGCCTGTGCCCAGGGCCCCCATCCACAAAGCGCCTCTAAGGAACGAAAATAATAGATTTTGATTAATTAATACCAAAAAATAAAACATCGTAAAATTACGACAATGGGTTGTTGGTTTTTTGGTTGTGAAACCTAGGTAATAGGGTATTTTACTATAGCACTTTATACCTAAAGAACTTTGTTAAATAGGTTAAACTTAATATTAAAATACAGAATATCATGTTTAAAAATTAATGTAATAATATTATCTGTAATAAATACATTTTAACAAGTTACAAATACCGCGTAATCATCACGTGGCTAAAAACGCCAATTTTACGCCTTATTGAATGTTATTCGACATTATTTCCAGCAAGTATAGCAACAAGTGACAATACGTCCAAAATAATCTCCTGAGTTTGTCAGAATATAAGTTTTATCTACCGAACCGATCGGAATATGACGTCATTAAGGCCATAGTAATTGTCTATGCAAACTGATACGTCAACTCGTAGCATCTACTTACGCGGAAAAATGTTGTTTTAAAATGTCCTTATAAATTAAACTACACTCGCAAGCAACCAAATGGACTCAAGCGCTACTTCTGCAATTTTCGCACAATGGACTGGCCTGCGCTCCCAGACCTAACTCCAGACCTCCAGACCTAAATCTCATCGAGCATTTATGGGACGAGCTCAAACGAAGGGTACGAGCAAGAAATCCAGCCACTTCGAGCCTAGGAGAATTGAAGGCAGCTTTTTTAGAGGAGTGGGAAGGTATTCCTCAAGACACCGTCAAAAAATTAATAAGGTCGATGAAGAACCGACTACGGGCTGTAATTAGGGCTAGGGGGGGCAACACCAAATACTGAACTAATAAATTTTATACTTCTTAAGAAAAAAACGTGTTTTATTTGTGTCAATTCTGAACACAACTCCTTTACCCAAAATCCTATTTTTCCCCCATTTAAGTTCAAACACCAATAATAAAAAAAGTATACATGGATATTATTAATGATGATATCTCATAAAAGCTGAAGTTTCAAGCTTTCAAATGACATATTATTTGTATTTAAATGTTGTATACTTTTATTTATAACAATGTTTGAATGTAGAGGTAGCGCTTGAGTCGATTTGATTGCTCGCGAGTGTATTTTGCTTACGAACAAGACTTTTGTATTAATTTTGTGCCTACATTATATTGTTAGTGGTTGCAAAAATTTGTAAAACACTATTAAGTTATTAGGTAAAAAAAATATAGTATAATTATCACTTAGGTAGCAAAAGGTACCAAAAGGGCCCCATATTCTTTTGTGAGGAATCCTAGGAGGAATGCTAGGGATACTTTAAGACGGCCCCGTCTATAGGCTATGGTAGGCAATAAATTACCATCAGGCGGCAGCAAGACAATTTTCCATCATTTGATAGAAAAAAGGAAAGTCTGCATTGGTCTACGTATACCTTTTTTTTTTTTTTTGTTGTGAGTACGTCGGTAGTTGGCCGAAGTCGGCCTTTACTACCAACCGGGCTGGCGGGGAAGCGGGAAACTCTCACCCCTAAAATTTAGGCAACAGCCTGAGGGCGCCCCCTTTGGGGCTCGACCTCGGCTCAGGACGTTGCTGAGAGGGCAGAAACACGTAGGTTTGGGGATAGAGCGACCGGGCCGGGCCGGTTACGCGAATAAGAACCTAGCGGGGGCGGCGCGACGCGAGTCCTCGCCGGCGAGGACGGAACGACGGGCGACTTGAAGTGTTGGACTGTGTCGCGAGCTGCTGAGCCGACTTCATGGCTAGCGTGATGGCATCGTCGGGGTCTAGGAGGACGTTCCTAGGTCGACGTTTTCTATGAGAGACTACGGGAGGGGGATTCTACGTATACCGTATATAAATAGGTACATGTGTACCTACCTACTTTCATAAATCTAAACCAATATTTGACGTGCCAACGAGACAAAACATAAAAAATCGCGTGATGGCCTACATACCTACAGAAAATATTAACTATATATGATAATACGTCATTCATTTTAGCATTGCTAATTTAGCCAGTTTTGATGAGGAAATATTTTGTAATATTGCCGTTGAATCTGTATTTGCAAACTCTATTTAAGTAGTAACTATGTACGTACATATAAATACCTACTTCCTCCAAACAGAGATTAAATCTGTTGAGTACTTACCTATTATATCTCGTTTACTTCCCAGCTCGCAGGGGTTTGGAAAGATTTATAAAACACTAGCAGCGCCCCATGGTTTCACCCGCATAGTTCCCGTTCCTGTTCCTGAATATGATAATGTAGCTTTCCAATGGTGAAAGAATTTTTGAAATCGGCACAGTAGTTTTTGAGTGTATTCGTTACAAACATACACACACACAAAAATACAAATCTTTCATCTTTATAATATTAGTATTAGTATAGATACTAGCTTAGCCTGCGGCTTTACGAAGTTTCAGTTCGGTTTGTTAGAGACTGTTGTGCGTTACGTACCATCATCAATATTCCTCTATGACTGGCTCGTTGGCTAATTGGTTATGACCCTGCCCCATGCGCCAAGAGTTGTGGGTTCGATCCCCCGCCCTAGGACAAACATTCGTGTGATGAATACTTGTGTTTATGCTGTGTCTGGTTGTTAATATTGAATATTTCAGTATATGTTTGTAATACCAATGTTGATTCCGATATCCGTAACACAAGTGATAAAGCTACTTACTTCGGAGTCAAATCAATGTATGTGATGTAGTGTCATACATTGTTTATTCCCGGGATAAAAAACATCCTATCTCAGTATAGAATATCATATCAATAATGTCTCGCTGTCCTTCACGCTAACCCATCGTCTCTGTGACAACGTTTATTAATTACCGTTAGTCGACAAGGTCTAATTGATTGCTATAACTCATGCGAATTTACTGTGGCTTCTATAATAAACTCTGTTGTAATTATATCTACCTTATACCGCAGAAATAGATCTACTGACCTTGAAAGATTAGCGACATAAAAGTAATTCCTCGTTATTAAACCATACCTTACCTACTATCTAATACGACATAGCTTCTGTTAACTGCTTTTCGGAATATCGTAAACCTGGTAGGTATACCTACTATAGCATGTTTTCAAAATTAATTTTATCAAATTATGTTTATGATTTTTTTACTTTATTGATAAGTACATAAATCTATAATATTAAAATGAATTGCTGAATGTGTTGCTAAGCGCAAATCTCGAGAATGAACCGATTTCGCTAATTCTTTTTTAGTTGTGTTTGTTATTATTAGGTGAAGGTTCATAAGAAAGAAAAAAATAAAAATGTTGCACGGAAACAAAAAGTGGTTTTGATAATCCGAGAACGGGGCGTTACGAAGTGCGCCGGGTCAGCTAGTATGTAATAGTTAACAAAACGATTAAGAAAGGTATAGGACGGAGAAAAATCGTTCTTTTGAGTTACATAGGTAACTCGTTGAAGCTCCGCAGGTGCGCCAACTTGACACGCAACTTACGTCACACATTGACCTAAGCGCTTCAAATGCCAGATTACCGATAACTGGTATCCCTAAGAATCTCACTCACACACGCGTAAAGGTGGTTTCTCGGTGTAGTATGACAGCGCGGAGTCCTTTATGCTTTATTTATGTTTAAATGTTATGGCCATTTTAAGACCTCCATCCCAACGAGAAGACACTCTAAATGTATGTAACACCAATTCAAGGGACTTGTTGTCCCTTTAACTTTGGCTACCCCTTCGGGTATTACAGGCGTGATGTTATGTATGTATATGTACAAAATCAACCACGAAGTCACAGCGGCCGCCGGTTACTAAAGCCGATCTAACCATGGGCGCCGCCAGAATTATATTAAGGGAGCTGCATGCATGTACACTTACTACTAAATTTCCATGGGGTTACTACTAAATTTCCATGGGGTTAGTTCCCGCCGGCGCATCAGATCATAAATATGTAATTTCTATGTACATTCTTTCCTGAGTGCAAGCGCACCCCCTTGCACCCCTCCCGGCAGCCTTGGCTAACCCATACTCGTTGATGTTCGCAGAGAACAACTTCCAGGAGGTCCGTTGTTCGCGCGTGTTCGAGGCTATGCGCCAGTGCTGCATCAAGTTCAAGCCACACTCGCTCGTGTGCGACGGGTACGACCTGGAGCCGCGCCAGTTTGCCCCGGTCACTGATAGGCCGCGTAAAGAGTGAGTATCTACCTCGAGCGGAGACCGACGTCGCAATTTTCCTTCTGATTGAGGCCTGTGGTCATTTTTATCCGACTTAAAAAAGGAGGAGGTTCTCAATTCGATTGATTTTTTTTAATCGGTTTGGGTCTTCGCTTACGGACTGTAACAAATTTTAGTGCTAGAGTGTAGGGCGTGTTCACAGGCTTCCGAGAGCACCCTTTGAGCGGCCCGTGGCATTTTGCCAGTCCTATCACCTTATAGGGTTTTACCACTGGCCGTGACAGTCACTGGCATAGCGTAATGGGGGCGGTTGGGTCAGACTGAGCGGTAATGTTTGGGGCTCAACTTTCGTTAGGCTAACCAAAAAGTAATCATCACTTGGTGACATGATATACTGCTACTAAAAACATACAATATAGGAAAATTTTATAATATGACTGATGTGTCTGTGGTTGCCACGTCTGTCAGTAGTTTGTAAGTTCATATGTACTAGAAAATTTGATCCACCACATCCTCCGTTTCATATATTAGCTTAAAATCTTCTGTGTACATTGCCCGTGAACATAGTGAACCCTTTTTACAAAAGCGACAAAACGCCCTGACTGATAATTTAATTTTCATCTTTCCAGGTAGATATGGAAAATCGTCGTCGGAGCCAACCACTAGGTAAAAGGAGTTGGATCTACCGATACCCGAAGACGTTTCAAATCACTTTCACGCTACTAGGCTTCGGCATCTTTTTCTCGAAGCCAGTCTACGATATATTTATCAAGCCGAGAGAACCGGAAGACTTCTCCGAACCGCCGACGACGCTGTCTCGAAGGCCGATCGCGGAGAAAGCCCAGCATTAAGATATGGAATCTGTCGCAAAGGCCAGGGAGAGATTGGCAAAATACCCGCTGATCTTTGCTAAGTGTTCTAAACAGGCTAGCTTATACGCCAAGTGTGTGTTACTCAAAGAGGACGGAGTGAAGAAGGACGAGTGTGCTAAAGAATTCAAGGAGTTCACGGTTTGCCTTCAGTTAGCAGCAAAGGAAATGAAAACAAGGATTTGACATGGAGCGAGTGACTCAGTTTTTGAACTTGCCTTTTAGGCATCATATTGTGATCGGTTTTGTTGTTAGGCTCGTCCTTATAGTGTACGGTGATATCCACGACCAACTTTACGATGTTCCATACACTGATGTTGACTATAAAGTGTTTACGGATGCCGCGAGACATATGTTGAATGGTCATTCACCTTACCAACGGCACACATATCGGTACAGTCCTTTGATAGCTTACCTCTTAATACCTAACATCATTATCGGGCGGAATTTCGGAAAAATCTTATTTTCACTTTTCGACATCCTTTTGACTATCGCCGTCAAAATCTTAGTTGATCATCAGTTAGAAGTGCCAGCGAAAGACAAAGTGTCCAAGATTCCCGTCTATTGTGCGTTATTCTGGCTCTACAATCCCATGAGCATCGCCATATCCACGAGAGGAAACGCAGACTCGGTGCCTTGTTTTTTTATAATACTCTCGTTACTATATCTTCAGACCGATATCGCCAAAGGAATTTTCAAGTACGTTCTATCTGGATTTTTTCTAGGCATATCGATCCACCTGCGTTTATATCCTTTAGCTTTCAGCTTGCCAATGTATCTCTCTTTGGGAGAATATAAGATCAATCGCAAAACTAGCATCAAAGACGGGATCATATCGCTCTTGCCCAATAAAAACCAAATTGTTCTCGCACTTACTTGTGTGAGTAGTTTATTCCTTCTCACATACGGGTTATATTTGCTATACGGCTATGAATTTCTATTCGAAACCTACATTTACCATCTATTCAGAAAAGACACAAGGCACAATTTCTCTGTACTTTTTTACTACTCCTACTTGACTATGGACCACCTATCATTCGATATAGTGAAGAGGCTGACGCAAGCTTTTGAAGTGATCATACTGTTCATCTTGAGCCTGACATTTGGTTGTGATACGAAGACTCTGTCCTTTGCCCTCTTCTCGCAGGCAGTGGTGCTGGTCGCTTATAACAGCGTTATGACGTCACAGTACTTTATCTGGTTTCTGTCGTTACTGCCGTTGGTGGTTCACGAGCTTAAGATGGTACCAGCGAAGGCTCTCCTCCTGGGCGTGCTGTGGGCCGCCGCGCAGGGAGCGTGGCTGTTCTACGCCTATCTACTGGAGTTCAAATGCAGACAAGTTTTCATACTAATTTGGTTGAAGAGTATTGTTTTCTTTTGCGCAAATATTTTTGTGTTGGGACAACTTATTAAGAGTTATACTCCTGGCTACGGTTTTGGCCAAATTGACTTTGTCTCTAGTCAGGCAAAGTCCAAATAGAAATACTGTTAGAGTAGATTTTGTTTATTGTAGATAGTTTTGAATATGAATTTCGTGCAATAAAAAATGCAAGTTAGAACCATAGTTTTATTTCTAACAATTTGTTAACTACCATACAATCACTACAGTAACAAACTAAAATAAATCACTCATACTAAATCAAATGCAATTAGTCAGAACAGCGTGCAGCGTTTCCCTCCATGAAACAAGATATAGGTTGAATTATTTCAAAATATACTTCCATAATAACATCTCATATTATTATAGGAATTTTAGGTACTAAATTTGTATCTAATATTGGATAGTAACTTGCAATGACTGTTCGTAATAGGCGCTATGAACAATATCAAACAAAAAAAAAAGAAATTGTAATGATACCAATGTATGAGTTACAATCATATAACAAAACCATTATTTATTATGTTATTATTCGAAATTAGTTCACTGGCCCAGCAATATATTGTCATTAAAATAGCTGGAACCAACATACAACCCCTTATCCTAATATAGGACATACACCTTGTGTTGCCATCAAGTCATACAAATCAAAATAGTTTAAACTGAAAAGCCAAAATCAGATAGTGATCGAATAAAAAAGCAGAACATAAGCTTTTGAATTCTCTTAAATTTATAACAGGTTCTAGCCATATATAAATACAACAGTTATAACAATATCAGGCCCAGATTCTGTAATACTTTACAGGGACATTTTGACTTTCATCATTGTAACCCTTCACACAATACTTTCATCACAAAGATTCATCTTTTTCTAATAATATAGAGATTGAAGTATAAAACTTTCTGGTATTACAATGTGTCTGTATGGTGAAGATAATTACATTTATTTGTATAAAGCTCCAGATTAGTGAAACGTCACACAATCCGGGCCAACACCTAGTTTGTATGGTTCATTGCAAGCTACATCGCACTAGTATTATTTCTTGTCGGGCAGGTTCATCTTGGTCAGGTCCTCTGTGTCGCCGCCCTGGGACATGTTCGATAGCTTCTTGCCTATGCGCTCATGGACGTCCAGGTATTTCGCTACGCAGCGGTCTAGGCACACAGATTCGCCTTTACCTGAAATGTGAGACAAACTAATTGAGTGCTGTGTAATGTTATAAATATGGGTGGTGATATGCTGATCTAAAGAGGGACAATCAATATTTTTTTCTATGTGTAAAATTCATGGTTTTAAAACAAAAATTATTTTGGTTTGTTTCTGAAGAAAATATTTTATATTCATGTTTTTCACCTAAATTTAATAAATTATCTAAGAAATTACGTAAATAACTTATTGAATGAAAAAAGCATTTTTTTGAAGTGAAATAATTTTTATTCGGTTTTATCTCTCAATCAGTCTAAATGATGCCTTTAGCGACATCTGTCGGTGTCAAGGCTATACGAAATCTAAAATGTATGTGACTGACCAGACATGATAACATAGGTAGTATTGAAGATGGTATGTCTATCTTCGAAGATAGAAATTTAATAAACCAATGTATATTAATAATAAAATACAAAATACCATTATTAACAATTTTTTATACTTTTTTATACAGGTGATTTTTTTGTACAAGTCTCAGGTTGGGTCACTAACTTGGTTTGTGGTTTTTGGAGCCATAAATAATTTATAAAGTTTATGGTTCTCTATCCTTCTACAATATAAGTGTAGCAAATGGGTTACATTCAGCTAAAAAAAAAACGGGACTGAGTTATATGGAAAATTGTGTAAAAGTGAGTCACAAGTTTTCGTCGCTCGTCGCCTACACAATCACATACTTGAAACACGATATAGCATTTTTCACTTTTACAACATGTTATGCAAAGAACACAGTTGGTGCATTTTTTTAAGTCCTAGATCAACATGTGCATTTTATTTATTTATTAACACAAAACATACACTAAGCACTTCATCATCTTCCTAGCGTTATGTCCCATGTTTAGACGGGGTCCGCTTAGACCATGATCCAGGATTTAGCGAGTCTGGTAATTACATTGAAGCGATTGCCTATCTGACCTTCGTAACCCTAAGATAGGGGAACCAGACAATTTTTGGATCATGGTTACAAATCCAAAGTTATTTGAATTTGCAGGTTTCATCACGATGTTTTGCCTTACCGTCGAGCTAGTGGTATAAATACGTTAGATTTGAAAAATCCAGAGGTATGTGCCCGGGTTTGAACCCGCACTCCTTGGTTAAGAGGCGCGTGTCCTTACCATTGAGCGGTGGTAGCTCAATGGTAAGGACACGCCCTACACTACACTAAGCACTTATATTATGTATTATGATAAAAAGTGACTAACCAAGTTCAGGCTCATGGTACTTGACGGGTATACACTTGCGGTGGCACGCGCCCACGAGCCGGTTGTACATGTCTGACATCATCTCGATCTCCAGCTCCTGCACCAACTGCAGCTTCGCGGGGTCCAGCTGAGGGACTGCCATCTTGTTCTCTTCGTAGGGCTTTTAGGAAAAGAGGGATTTGGACCTAAGAACAAATTAGATACATCTTTATTATTGGAAAGAATCAATTCCAATAGTAGTCAATGATTACACAAGGATATTCTATTACAGCTTATTGACACTTAAGAATGTAAATACATGATGAAATAGAAAAAAAAACAATAGGTATTATTTATTTTCCTGTCGTATAAGCTACAATTTTGGAATTAATTATGGTCAATAAATAAGTAATTTATTGTGGATTTGCATCACATTATCACCCAACCAAGATCAGCGAACATTTAGGGGCACTCATTGAACTATTATTACTAGCGTATGGAACCGACAAATTTCTTGCGCCGTGCGTTGTTGCCGATCGGCAACAACTCGTTTAGTCACTCGCTTACGTTCACGCGTAGGCGCCATGAAATTCACGGCCTTTACGACGTTATGGTCGCGAGAAAAATGTACTCTATGAGCGATCTAGCGCTGCGTGTTTTAATAGCTTAATTAGACGACAATTTTTAGTTTTAGCACTGCAAATGCTGAAACACGCTCAGTCCATGCTTCGTGATAATATTTTTGTTGGACATAGCTTCTCTATACATAGTAATAATAGCTCAATGGGGGCACTGTACCAACTAAATGAAATATAGTAAAGCTACAATTCAAGATATTTTTATCACCATCATCTTCTTAGATCATGATCCAGGAGTTCGCAACTCTGGTAATACATTGAAGCAACTGCCTACCTGACCTTTGTAACCCATACACACCCATAGTTGATTGAATATACAGGTTTCATGGTGGTATTTTTCTATGTTTTTCTTTGTTTGACTGATTGATATTTCCTCACCATCAAGCTAATGTAGTGGCCGATTTACAGTCTTGGCCACTCAGGCCCCAGGCCATTATTCTCAGTACTAAATAGTCATTACTTAATTTTTATTACGATTGGCTGCCTCTTATATCTGGCCGCCCTAGGCCCGGGCCTACTGGGCCTTAGGGTAAATCCGCCACTGAGCTATTGGTATAAATATGTACATAGATTTAAAAAATTTAGAGGTACATGCAGAGGTTTGATCCATACCCTTTGGTTATGATATGTGTCCTTACCATTGAACTACCACTGTTATATTCACAAATATTAGAGCAGTTGGCTCTAATTCGGGATATGAAAGATCATTATTCTCAATTAGGAAATTATATATTCGACATACACCTGAAAGAATTGTGTTGAAAAGCTTGCACAAGTTAATATCATACAATAATCTACTCACAGTTTACGCAACTCACTTTCTGTAGCTGTCGGGGTACTCTCCTTCGTTGGACCTTCGCATGCGCTCCCTCGATCTCATATTCTCCAAGCGGCGATCATTTATGTAGTTTTTCGATACCACAAACAGAGATAGACTAGTAACTGTTATTCCCACCCTGAAAAAAATATTTAGAGGCATAAGAAATATGGATAAAAATATTCTCTTATCAAATCTACTTAACTGGTCAAATTGGCTTAGTGAACATTATCTACCTATTTAAAAACTACAAGTACCTAATCTAAAATAACCAAGTAGGGAGTTAGATAGCATGCAAATAAATTTTAGTTTATATTAATGTGCTTGTAGGAAACCTAAAAAGGATATTTATGTAATTAATTAATTAATAAATAAGTAGTTACTTATTATTTTAAACGTCAACTTCTTTCATTTAGAATTCAGGAAAATCAAAGGGTATATAATTTGTACTCTTATTTATGTAAATGTAAGTAAAATATACGGGTCTCACCACACAGAGGACGGTGTTAACTTTGACTATTAATGTAGATATACAAATAATTACCACGAAAGTGTAATTTTTCCAAATCTTCCAAGCGGCATAATACAATCACAATCTCGTGAAAAATTTTATGTAAGGAACACTCTTTTCGCTCAGATTTAAAGGTTATAAAAATAATTCAGGATTTGGCCACGTTACGTCGTAATCGGAAGTCGCCACTAGCGATTGAGTACCAAGTAAAAAAACCAATTCTCTATGAACTAATGTCAACATGACTTTGACAGTTTGATCTCACGAAAAACAAAAACTGCGGAAAGCTCATGGTTATTTTTTGTGTTTAGCTATTGTTAAATTATTAAAAATGCCT
Source organism: Glyphodes perspectalis (assembly GCA_951394215.1). Taxonomy (NCBI): domain Eukaryota; kingdom Metazoa; phylum Arthropoda; class Insecta; order Lepidoptera; family Crambidae; genus Glyphodes; species Glyphodes perspectalis. The sequence goes on along the minus strand of OX596226.1, from coordinate 4,158,097 downwards.
AAAGCAACTAAATTACACAATAAAGGTAAACTAACATCTATCCAAAAAAGTCACAAGGTAGATAAAGACTCCGGAGATGCGGCAGATCCTGATGAATCCATGAGACAGTTCCAACTTGAACTATGTTGGTGTATTCAGCAGCTGGAGCGGTCATTGTCCGATAAAAAAGGCAACGAGAAGCAGCGTGAGTTATTTTGAACTAGCTTTCTTTAATTTTAAATATTGTTTATGTAAATTATCATCATAACACATTATGTTTTATAGGTTAGGGTTAGAATGTTTGTATATAAGGAATGCAGCCTACCTAAATACGGTTGGAGTGTAGCCTTAGGGGCACTATGGGCGCCAGGGACTTAGAAAATTTTCGTTGAAAAAATGTACTTCAGTAAAACCCTGTTTTTTTTATTTCTGTATATAGATATTGCTATTAGGAGCTATTTATGTTATATAAATTTTTTTGTATGACGCACTGGTATGTAGATATAATAATTAGAAATAATATTAAAAACATGACTAGTAACCCCCCCTTTTTTTTACTTAATCATGTTAATGACATTATTTGGGACATTTTTTGTCCTGTAAATGATATGCCTGCGACCAATAGTTTTCGAGATATATGGTTTCAAAAAAATCAATTAAAAATAATTACGCCATAATTACACGAAAACTATTGGTCGCAGACATGTCATTCACATGACAAAAGATGTTGCTAATGATGTCATCAACACGTTCTAATAAAAAAAAGGGGGTGTTATTAGGACAACATAAAAAATCGCGAAAATTTTCTAAGTGTTTTACTCGTTGCCCCTATGCCTACAATGGGTGGAGAAAAGGACTTAGAAAATTTTGTGAATTCGGGTGGTCCACATAACACCCACTTTTTTTTGTTTCAACGTATTGATAACATCATTAGCAGCATTTTTCGTCATGTGCATGACATGTCTGCGACCAATAGTTTTCGAGATATATGGTTTCAAAAAAAACAATTAAAATAATTACGCCGTAATTACACGAAAACTATTGGTCGCAGGCATGTCATATACATGACGAAAAATGGTGCTAATGATGTCATCAACACGTTCTAATAAAAAAAAGGGGGTGTTATCAGGACAACATAAAAAATTGCGAAAATTTTCTAAGTGTTTTACTCGTTGCCCCTATGCCTACAATGGGTGGAGAAAAGGACTTAAAAAATTTTGTGAATTCGGGTGGTCCACATAACACCCACTTTTTTTTGTTTCAACGTATTGATAACATTATTAGCACTATTTTTCGTCATGTGCATGATATGTCTGCGACCAATAGTTTTCGAGATATATGGTTTCAAAAAAAACAATTAAAATAATTACGCCGTAATTACACGAAAACTATTGGTCGCAGGCATGTCATTCACATGACAAAAGATGTTGCTAACGATGTCATCAACACGTTAGAATAAAAAAAAGGGAGGTTCATTTAGGTCGAAAAATTTTAAACCAAAAAAAAAAATTTTTTTTTATTAAATCGATTTTTAAGCCTCCCATAGTGCCCCTAAGCGTATACTCCAACTTGCCCCTAAGCCTACCCTCTGACCCTAAATACAGTTACATCACCAAATTAATACTCTTAAGCAGAATAATTAACAACATTTAATGGGCGGTGAATGGGAATGATTGGTAATACAAGTATGTACCTAATTGGTTGGTTGGTGGATTTTATGATTCTGTATTTACATCGTCCTGAAAATATTAATAAATTTATTGTATGGACAGAGTTTATTAAATCGATCGACCATTGAGATTTTTGATATTGCCGGATTACCTTTTGGTTTTTTTATAATAATAATAATAATATCGTTTTTAATTCGAGAAGTACAAAATGTATAAGTAAAAATAATAATAGTAATAGCCTTTATTCAGACAGTGTACATTACATTTTTACATTTTTTATACATTCATATTAATATTTAAATATATTTATTTATGTTTTGTTTGTTATTAATATTTTCACTGTAATCCTGGTAATTTATATAAAAAAAAATGTGTCAGGCTATTTTTTGATTTGAGTTAATTTCTGATATTTATTTAATTGACTATTTCAGTACAAGAAGCATGGAAGGTGTTGACTGTGCTCAAGAACAACAGCCAGCCGATGATCAGGAAGCGGCAGCTGATGCGCACACACTTTGGGGACTACAGAGCCAAAATGGCTGCAGAAGAGAAGAAATTAACTAAAAGTTATTACTATAATTATAAGTTGAATAATTTTTTATCAAAGTAATTCTTGAATTACCTTTTGTGTAATCACCATCCAAAAAGGAGAAAAGAGCTTCTTTTTATTTTGGTTCCTTCTTTATTTTTTATCTTTTTTTATCTGTAGAATGGAATATTTTAATGTAAGAAATTTGAATTCAAATTAAATTAGGAGATTGTGAGACCCTTTGTCATCATGTTGACAATTTACACCACCTCAAAAAACTTCATACTAAAGTTTCTTGCTTTACTATGCCAATTATAAGCACACAAGAAAAGTATTATGTTTAGAATATATGTTAGATTCTTATGCTTCAACACCTTGTCATGCATACTTCTTTTATTTGCAGTGGCTAGTAAAATGAAGATCACAGAAGCAACTGAAAAACCAAAAGCGACATTCTTAAGGAAATCAGCATTCCTGTCAACGGGAGACAGTTCCTTTCGCTTTAACTTTAGTTTAGCCCAAGAACAAGTGGAAAACAGTGACTCGGTAAAAATTGAACCGATTATGACTCCTCAAAGTACTGAATGTAATCCAACAACAACTAGTAATAGTACAGTTAGTAATACAGAAAAGAAAGTAGACAATTCAAATTCCTTTAAGTTTGCACACTCTGGCTCCGATTTTAAATTTAATTTTAATGTAGAAGGTTCTTAGTTTTTAAGTAATAAATTGTTCAGATTTTTTATAATTTTATTTGTAAATATAAGGATATTTTATAACAATAATGTTTTTATTGTCTTCAGTGACACTATGATACATCCAAATGTATACAATCAAGAATCCATACAACATATTTGTTAAAACAAAAAAGTGAGTGGTTGACTCACTTTATTTCACATCAATTGGAACTTAATATCTATAATTAACATCCAAAATTAAGGTCTTTTCGATTTTTAATATATGAACCACACAGATTTAAAGAAAAAAAAAACTTTAATCAGGACAAAGACTCTGATAATGTCCAGTGGACACCAAAATGCCCTCATCATTCCTTATCCGTATCGCACATTCATAATCTTTAAAAAAGTTTTCTGAATTCGGTACGGAAAATCCCACCGGCAATTCGTACTTGTGGAAGTAGGCTCCCCACGTGGAGATGCCTATGAGTCTTCCGGAGCCTGCGTCGATGACGGCTCCGCCTTCAACTCCCAGGTACTTTTTGCAATTATCCATTTGTACCCTAAAGTCGTGGACGCTGCAGGAATGGTAGCAAGGCACGAAGAAACCGTTTATCCGGTTCCGCACGGTGAGGATCTCTTTGCACATACCAATGCCGACGATGACTTGAAGCTCTTTTAGCTCGTAGATTTTTTCGGGGGATCTTATTTTGTGCATGCCCTGGAATATGTGACATATAATAGATTAATAAGTAAATATGGCTATTAGCAATGAGACCGCCCATACTGTTATTGCCAAATCTGTTTGTGCTGTTTAAGTAGGAAAAAGTTTACTTTTTGAGGAAAATCCCATCAGTATTGTGTCCACGTCCAGCAAATTACTCAAAATGTATTCAAGTCTACATCTCCATACAATCGTAAGGCTTCATTTCCTGTATTTAACCGATTACTAACTAACTAAATTGGCGAAGTGCAAAGTGAGAATGCATGGGGCTTATGGTCTCTCACATTAGGTCACTAAGCTAAGCTAAAAACCGTTGTCTGGGTGGCTGGGTGCATTCCCTGAAAAAAAAGGTCCTTAAAACCTCCCTGACCTTTCTCGTGGCGTATCCAACGGCTCTATGGTCGTGCAGTCCAAACGACAGGTTCATCTCGTCAAACCACTTGAACTCGTCATCCGTGCGGTTACGGTCGATCAGCGCGATGGTGGCCCAGGTTCCCTTGTACCCGTCCGCCACCACCACAAAGCCGATGTCGTCAAACGCCTGCTTGGACTCGTTGCGCGGGACCACGAACGCGATCGATTGGTGCCGCGTGTTCTGGTACAGGATTGTTGTGTAATGGACTTTGAGGCTGAAATGTAGGAGTGGTCTGTAGATAGGTGGTGTAGAATTCAGTCTTTTCTTAGGTAGGGGTCTGTACCCGTTACCACCTCTAATCATATTTACTTACAATCAAGGGCAGACCCAGAGGGTGGAGAGTTTACACCTCTCATCACCATTTGGGCTCACTTTCTGGCCGAAGATGGTCGTACATATTGCGTGTCCTGAAGAGTCCTGCACTACCGCGCGCAATGCTCGACTTTCAAACAAATTATCTCTCAATTTCCTTTGGGTAATGACCCTTCCCTGAGCTAGTTTTAGATCAGCTACTTCATTATACTTAGATCCCCTATGGTTTGGGGGAACTGCTGGGGTAAATCAAGATCCTACGGACTAATTCGCCTACACCTAGAGGTTTTTCGATAAACCTCTTCTGGTAAGCCTATTATTACGCCTGCCAACGACCCTCCCCACTGCGGTCACTTTTGCAAGTATGACCTTTATTCTACGCCACGGGTACTGCGGCTCCGTCGCGTCACCTGGCTGGGCCTCACTTGTACACGCAGCGCGAGGAGGTGACGAAGATGCGCGGCTGCACGCAGGCGGCGGTGCACGCGAGCGGCACGTCGCGCGACCGCGAGTGCACCACGCGCGCCACCCACGGGTACTGCGCTTCGGTCACGGAAGTTGCGTTCACTTGGTAGTTGTCCAGCGCCGGGAAGACTGGAATAAACCCAACATCCGTTCAGATTGTGGCATCACCTACTAGGTCTGGTGGATCAAGGCTATAGTCGGGTCTGATATAAGTAGGTACGAAAGTTATGGCCTAAGTGCGAGATGCCGAAGTGGTATTCCTATGCCTGACATACATCTAGACACCATAAATCCATGCAGTATGCGCTGAAAATAACAAATTTAGATATGGTCCAACATTATCATATCCATTTGGTATTATAAACATTGAATATCAAGAAAATCTATTAGGTATGTAACGAAGTGGTGTCGTTTCTGTCACCCAGAGCGTAAGCCCAATGAGGGAGGAAGCAATTACGCTGCTTTCTCGTCGCCTGTCATTCACGTTATGCCGCGTCTTACTTCATCCAATCCACTTATGTAATGGGAAATATGCATATCTACATACATAATATCACGCGTATAAACCCCGAAGGGGTAGGCAGTCATTTGATTAATTTTGATTCCGTTTTCACAGTTAGTATTCTATTTTTATACATTTTCCGATAAATGCGTTATTAATTAACTAATAATTTAAAATCTCTATTCTCTTCGTTGACACTTGCCGCCCCTAGCCCAGCTACCCTACACAAGCAGGTATCGGCTCACAGGTCTGGTTGTAGACGGGGTTGCTGTAGACGCGGCGCGCGCGCAGGCCGGCCGCCGCCGCCGCCAGCGCCACGCACAGCGCTCTCCACATTACGACCGACAATAAAACAACTTTTATTGCAACTCCTTTATTGTTATTACAATACTATATTTTACAAACATATTGGATTTACTTACAAGTTTTCAAAGGTATTAAAGATATTGTGTGTCTATTGGAATATTTAACAATTAAAAAATCCAACTGCAAATATCATTTGTCTGTGGTGTAGCGTAGATACAAACTGAATGGAGCGAAGAAAAAAATTACACAGTACAAAATGGTTTGGTTATTTGGGACCGTTAATACTGTGACATTAAAAACTGATTCTTTTTAATAAAAAAATGATCTTTTAATAAACCATTTTAGTACATACTACATATGCTCTTTTTTCATTGATTTGCTACGACACTTTCTGATCTTTAAGTAGGTAAAAAAATGTTTTTTTTCACAGTACTTATATAACTTTTGATTAAAATAACAAAATGATCAAGGCATCAATTAATAGATTTTTCCCTAGGAATGTTAAGTATTTGAATCCAGTAAAGTTAACACAAATAAATAAAAAATGTTTAATTTGAAATAGTAATAGTACTTAACTGTAAATTTTTGACAACGATTCAATGCAAAATTTCTTAACAATACACTTTTAATTATACACTATAATAATATATTTATAAGTATAATAAACCATCTTCATACGAAACAAGACCGCCATCACTGTATGGCATAGTTTTTTTATATTATTCAATACAAATAGATAGACACGGGTGAATACTAACTTCTTGAAATTTACATGGGTTCCTACAACTATCGATCGATCTATTTTCTATAGAACAGTATGACTTGATATCTAAAATAGGAATATCGACAACGATAACTTCTCAAAAATTATCTAAAGACCACTATTGTAAAGAATAAGATTATTTTACACATTACATTTTAAATGTAATTCGATTGACCAGCGCATTTAATGAAGTGGCGTAGTCTTAACAATATAGAATGTGATGTCGCTATCCTGTATTTACATTTATTAATAGTATATCAATTTATTCAGCGACATAACAGTCAGGCTATAGAATTTTGGTCAGAACTGTGCTCCTTTTATAAAATCTAGGGTCAAATTAGTGCATTATCGATTACATCTAATATGAAGTTTTTTATTTTTATGAGTAACATTCAAGGTCGTAGCTAGAATATAATTTAATTCAGTATATAATATATATTTTTTGGGTTATTCCTTTTGGGAAATCTATATAAGAGGTTGTGGAGGGTGGCGTTACATGGTTCCAAAACCAACGTAGCTACACCCTCAAAGTTACTACTAATATATACCAGGGAATTGCTATGTCTGTATATCTGCATTCCCAATATTCCTAGTAATAGCCCACAGTAACCTTGAATCCGTGCTATTGCTATCAAATCGACTGCAGTGAGGCGGTCCGCGACTAAGCCCACCAGTCGAAATGCGGGCCCTATACGATCTCGTACTTGTCTGGGTGGAAGGAGATCTCCTGCGAGAAGTCCACCGGGGTGCCGTCCTCCGCCTGCGTGACCTGGGTAGCGGCCAGCATGGCCAGCGGCGTCTCCGACGTCCACGTCACTGTTAGAGGGAAGAAGTCGTTCGGGATGGCTGGCGTCACCCTGCAATCACATCAACAAGAATAAATTAAACTTGTGAAACTATTCTAGACATAGATCAGGTACTGCTGCCAGGTACAGGTACCTGCTGGTAGCTGCCCCCCCACTGGTGCACCACTTACGTGAACTCGAGGCTGCCGGTGTTCTGCTGCGCGCTGACCAGCGGCACGGCCCACAGCAGCGCGCGCCCCTTCTGCTGGTAGCTGCCCTCCCACTGGTGCACCACTACCGACGGGTTGCCCGCCCTACGGGGCACAATAACGGTATATTATACACTGTATTTATAGCTTCTTTGCAAAGTAATGCTCTGATTAAAAAACAATATGTTAAAAGCAATATAAGCCCTAAGCTTAGTGCAGTAAGAATGTATTTTGCACAATGTAAATATATATTTTTTTTTGGTAGGATGGGAGGATTCACTACTCCAATGACCACTCTTCTGGATCCGCTATTATTAGTAACTGGATGAACCGGATTTTGGATAGTGGCCGTTATCCAAAATCCAGGAGTTATTGGTGACCTCCCTTCTGGATCTTGTCACGTCACTGACGGACGCAGAGCACACTCACGGCAGCGGAATGGTGATGAGCACGTCGGAGAGCACCAGATGCTCCTGCTCGAGCTCGTACTCGATGTTCACGTCGCAGCCGCCGCCAGCGCCCTCCGACGGCCAGCAGTTCACTGACACATACACACACAGTTACTCTTCTCATAAGACTGACGGCCAGCAGTACACTGAGAAACAAACAGTGAACTTCTGGCACGTTACTTTGATGACAGAACAGACGGCCAACAGTTCAATGCTTGTAACTGGATTTTGTATCAACAAGGCAACACGCGTTTCTCTACTGAAAGGATTAGTCAAGTGAAGATAATAATAAAAAAAGGAGAAACAGACAGTAAATTGCATGAGAAATAATCTTCTTATACAGGGTATTTCCAATTTCCAATAACCCTGTATATTAATTCCAAGTCATCTTTTCTAAAAAACACAACTATTTTTTGTAAACATGGCTGATTCATTTTCTGATTCCTTTGCTTATAGTCGGCAATCACTTATGCAGTGCTCGCTAAAACTATAGGTTCAAAGTCAAAGCGGATTCCACCTGCAAGGAACGTGACTTCATCGAGACGCAGCAGCGGATGTAGGATAACGTAAGAAAAAAAATTGCTAGCAAATAGTGTCACTAAAAGGCTATTTACTTGCAATCTCGTCCAAGTTCCAACATATATAAACATAACATTACGCCCACAATCCCCGAAGGAGTGGGCAGAGTCAAAAGGACAGCAAGCCCTTTTAATTACTACATTTAGCCAAAAATAAAACTGGGCTGGGTTAGATGGGAAATTATGAAAAAGTAGTGACAAGTGGCTAGCTCGTCGCCTACACAATCACATACCCAACCATGAGTCGCTTTCTACGACATGCTAGGCAAATTATTTTTAAGTCCCAGACGAACACGGGACCACAACATTTTTAAAAATACTGGATCTGCCAGTGGTATCCAGTTTGCCGGTGTGCCGCACTCACTCACCGGACAGCGGGGCCAGCTTGTCGTCGCTGGAGGAGGTGAGCCGCCACTTGAGCACGCCCACGTCGCTGTGCAGCGGGAACGGCCGCTGGCTCTGCTTCAGGCCGATCACGCCTTGGGACCGGAACGCCTCTTTGTCCACGTTAGGATGAGTCTGAACGACAAATATTTAAGAAATATTTACACTACACAAATTAGTAAACATGCGTTTTGCTGAATTACAACAACTAAAGTTTTGTATAATCTGTCACAATTTTTTTTTTTATCTTGCGGAAGCACTCAAGTGCATTAACAGCTTCTGTTGCCGCCGCTAGCCTCATTACTTTTATATTAATACTTTTTTCACCTTTTATTATTTTTGTATTCAAGTTTAGAATTCTAATGTTATTTTGATATGAAGTACCTATTGTTTTTCTAGCAGTCTCTTTACAAATATACGTCTGTTCACATCTTGGCAGTCTCTATCATTTATAGCTTCAAATGCTATATCAAGCAAACAAGAAGACACAAGGAAAGGCCATTTTAAATTTCCCAATAAAAAATATAAAAATCAGCACAGGAGAAAGAGAAGAGAGATTGAGTAGAGGCAAAGTTGGATGGAGTGAGGATTGGTGAGAGAAATGGAGAGAAAAAAAAGAAAAAAGTGGCAAAATTAAAGAGATTCGACAAGAGGAAAGGAAGAGAAAGATACTAACTAACTAACTGAACTGAAAAGGATCATGAATGTTAAAGAGGCGAGTGAGGTGTGTAAGGATCGTGCCATATGGCGTTCGGTTCTCTCTGCCTATTCCGCTAGGGAAGTGGCGTGAAGTTTAGAGAAAGATACAACTGTTAAAAAGAGGGAGAAATTAGACAGTCACAAAGAGGGAGAACGGGGAGAACAGAGAGCGAGAAAGTACAAAGACAATAGAGGAAAACAGAAAGAGAAAAGTAATCGATACTCCATAGGCATAGTCTTAGCTCTCGATGTGTATACTCCATATACTATACACCAGGGGTGGCGAATCAAACGTGCCAACGTTTCTAAAATATCAATACAATAGGCAAGATGACTAAAAAAAAATTTAGTCCGTCAGTTCCAAAAAAATTTGAACACATATTTTTTTATTTATTTGTCAAACAAACATTGACGAAGATACAATGCATTCAAGTTGCGCATGACGTCACAATTTCGTACAGTTTTTACAAAATAGTGACGTCGCAAACCGCCACTTCAAAGCTTTGATGTTCTTTATCTTTGTGATTTTTTGTTCATTTGATAAAGCGAAAAATATGTGTCTAGTATTTTTGTCAACTGACGGACTAAATAGAATTACAGTTTTTAAATGCAGTCATCATCCCTTTTGGTGGTTTAAGTGTCCGGGCAGCGGTTGACGTTGATGTTATTGTCAATAACTGTTGGTAATGCGTGTCCACCATTTTGTTTAACCTGTCACCTGTGGTACGCGTGCCAATGGTTCGCCACCCCAGCTATATACTGTAGAGGAGGTTGCTTGCTCCCCTGACCCACGGGTTCGGTTGCTGGAGGACTTATTTAAAAATGACTATATATTTATACACCCTATAGACCTATAGACTATATCTTTATACACCCAGCCCACGACCGACACAACCGACGAGACATTTGTTAACAAATACCATCCCCCCCGACAGACTGACCGACTTCCTCCCCTTTGCACCGCAGACTCACTGGGCTGGCAGACTCACTGGGCTTCGTCAACGGGTTCCACCCGGTGGGTCCGACCGCGCCGAGGGTGCGCCGGATAGCGCAAGAGGAGGACTCACGCCGAGAGGCCCACGCTACCCCGGGCTTGAAGAGCTCGGGAGAAACAGCCTGGACAAAGAGCACCCCGCTCAAGGCCCGAAACCGCCCCCCCGGGGCGAAGATACCCGACGACGACGACGGGTTCGGTTGGACCCGTCTCCGCCTGTGCCACCACAAGACCGAGTCAGGCAGTAACCATACCTGTAGTTGCAGCGAGCGCGAGTCCTTGTTATCGACGTGCACGCGGATCTTGCCGAACTGTTCGTTGGTGATGCGCAGCGTCAACAGACCTGAGGGACACAAGCGGGCATTGAACAGTGTACTGTATGTCTGATATTGGTGTAGGACTTGGTAGATGGCGCGTTCGGTAGTGGGCCTGCCCTATGCGCCACCAGTTGTGGGTTCTTCCCTGCCACCCTTTGCTCTAGCATAGAAACCGAATGTTGTGGTAGAGTAAGCGGTCCTTACTCTATGACAGCATTTTAACAATAACAGTTAAATAGGGATTTGACACCATTTATATTTAAAAAACTAAACTAAACTTCACGCCACTTCCCTAGCGGGATATGCAGAGAGAACCGAATTATAATTTATATTTAATTTTGAAATATCAATGCCGTAAAAGAAAGTATACTAGTATGGTAAAACCATATTGATTTTGATTTATAGTCTACAATTTAAAATTTTACAAAAACTGCTTAATATTTAGTCAGTTGACTATACGAACAAGTGACGTCATAAAGTCACAAACCCATACAAAATCTATGAGATGATTGTATTTTGACAGCTTTTAAAAAGAATCTCGATTGACTTGCCAGTCAACATCCTTATTATCACGAGCCTCAAACTAAATAATTACACCACTCATCACCACTGCTAACATGTCCCATCAACGAAAATCACAAGGGACGCGGAATTTAGTTGTTTTCAGTACTTTTGTTTTACCATAACATTACATTTATTAATTTTATGAACTCACCAGAGAGCTCAAAGTTTTGTATATCTCCATCACGGCCCGCAACCAAACTCAGTCTCTCCTCGAACCGTAAATGCACACTGGAAATAATATTACAAATTACATATGTTGATTAGTATTTCTCATGCATTATTCATTGAAATATTAGCTTTCTGCACTCCTTCTCCATATAAACTTTACTTTACTTTAACTGTGCCAAATCTCATACTTCTCCGTCCGCGTAATTCTCATAAAAAGGGGTACGAAGTTTTTGCTTCACGTATTATTTTTAGATTAAGACCAATATGGAACGGACATAAACCGCAGGAGATTGCACTACATCCTACAACCCTGGTTTCGCTTAGTATTTACTTCTGCTGGCTAATCGCGGGCGGCTTGTCGACCTTGTACATTAAAAAGCTATATCTGCGTCTATTCCACGAACCAGTTCCCACGTAAAAGTTATATCTACGTCAATACGAGTATTGATTCATACAATCCTAGTATCAGGGTCAGTACTCACTCCTGCTCAGCGTACATGCCGCGCTACCCCCAGCTTCATGGGTGATGTCATTTATATATTTATGAACCTGTCATAGAAGGTATGGATAGGTCCTCACCACAGACGCTCCTATAAAAGCTTTATCTACGTCCATTCCACGAACCCACGTAAATGCAAGGTTTAATTTTGGAAGAAAAGAAGAGGACTAACTACCCCTTTGACTTTGCTAACCCCTTCAGGGATTACGGGCATGATGATATGTACAAGCTATATGTATGTGTATATAGCTATATATAGGTGGGCACTCACTCCTGGTGGTCGGTGGCGGGCGGCTTGTCGGCGTGCGCGGCGGCGGCCACGCTCGCCACCGCCTCGCCCTCCGAGCGCAGCCGCGACACGAACGACTCGGCGTCCGTGCCGCGCGACCCCAGCTTCATGGCGGACCGCCCGCCCGCGCGCCTGCTGATAAACAGACACCGTCAACAACTATCTCTTACCGTTATACATTGCTTATAGGCGACCCGGCAATCTTTGTTCTGCCATTTTGGGTCAAATATAGGTGATCCTTTTTTGATCTAATGTAATATCTACCAAATATAAAAAAAAAATTTGAAAATTGGTTAACAATTCTCTGAGATATCGAGTAACATACATACAATAAAAAAAAACAGTTGACAGCATGTTAGTTTGGTCTGACAACTAACCAATGAGGAGGGTGACAAGACCGCAAGTCACAGTTACGCCATCTTTTGGATGTTTTAATTCAAAAAACCCTCATTGGCATGCAATGTTATATATTTTATTATTAAGGAATTTATTATTTTACGAATTCAACCAGATGGCTGCAACAGATACATGTGTATATTACAGAACAGATGTATATAGATATTATATACAAATCGCAACTCACGCAGTCTCCCGCGCAGGCGTGGTCGGTATCTTCTCGGCGGCGGGCTCGGTTACGGACGACGAGGACACAGATGAACTGCCGAATCCGCTTCCTAAACATATTGATGAACAAATATTTTATTTCCATTGAGCAGCAATTTTGTTATTTTAATAACTTTAGTCGCGTAGGACATCGATGAAACATAGCCTTTGTGTTATTTTGATATACATATTAGCTTGTATTGTAAAGTTGCATTGTAATCCGTTCAGTAGTTCTAACGTCATCATCATCTTCCTAGCGTTATCTCCCGTGCTTAGACGGGGTCCGCTTAGACCGTGAGCCAGGATTTAGCGAGTCTGGTAATTACATTGAAGCGACTGCCGATCTGACCTTCGTAACCCTAAGATAGGGCAACCAGACAATTTTTGGATCATGGTCAGTAGTTCTAACGTAAAGGGTAACAATCATCTACACATACATCCATCTCTCATATTCTCAAACAAACCAATTGATGATGCAACTTTCGCGTTTCTAATATCCTACTAATATTATAAATGCGAAAGTTTGTATGTATGTTTGTTACTCTTTCACAAAAAAACTACTGAATAGATTTTAATGAAACTTTAGAATAATATAGCTCATACACCCGAATAACATATAGGCTATGTTTCATCGATGTACCACGCGAGCGAAGTCGCGGGCAGAAGCTAGTTAGTAAGATATCATTGGTACTAAAGGATGAGAAAGAGTCTCCCGCTGTCATAAGTACGTGCAGCAGTAACAGTAGTAAGGCGAGTAAACGTACCGAAGGGCACCTGCGAGCGCGGCGGCTGCCCCCTCTTGGCGGCCTCGAGGCGCTCCCGCTGCAGCTCCTTGGCGCGCTCGCGCATGCGGTTCGCCGCCTCGCGCTCTTGCGTCTGCCGGGGCGGACGTACATTAGGGGGGGTATAACGCCTTATAGGGTATAAAACAAGTGACAGCTTTTTGATTTAAATAATTATCACCACATTTATCTATCCCAATCCTATCCTATATCCTATCCCTTTGTCTCTGCCTACCTCTCTTTAGGATTACGGAGGTAATGAAATGCATATATCACAACATTTCTATTATACACACCTGTCTGACAGCTTGGTAAATCTTTTCTTCATGTGAATCCATCTCCACAAACGAACGAACCTAAAAATATAATATTAAATATATTAAAATTATATAAGTAAAATTCAATTGAAAGAAAAATAACAACAATACAAATTTTTATATAGTTTTTGAGGCAAAGGTTATTTCATACCTGTGCAAGGTTGACGCTTTCCCTGTAGCCAAGGGCTACAATTTCATCAAAAGCAAACAGAAGGTTGAATGCCTGGTTCAATATTTCAGCCTCCGTCAGCTGGGTGCAATATTCTGGAACCTACAACATAAATAGAAAATCAATAACACTTTTTATAGAACACATTCAAATACATATGAATATGTAATAAAATCTATTAAATAATTAAATAGATATATAATTGTTTTCTTAAGTAATTAAAATACTTTACTTATTCCTTTAGTAAAATGCAGGTACAGTATTTATTAAATAAAAATATTTAAAGTAAAAAGTATAAACTTTATCTCACCACTCTGCTGAACAGGCGTAGCGTCTCTAAATCCTCGAGGATATTACTAGCCTTGGTGGTGATAAGCAGCATGTACAGTTTGTCCAGGGGCTGGTACACATACCTGAAAGTACGTAAGAAATAAGTATATAAAGGTATATTTAATTTTTGTTGGAAGGGAAAGCGGTGTGAAGTTTAGTTAGTTGGTTTTTTTTTTTTTTTGTTTCGATAAGAAATTATTTTTAAAACAAAATAGTGCACCTGCAAATACACAATTAAAATATTTATTCTACTTAATTTTTTTTATGGTATATTAAGTAATAGGATTTTATAGAATGAAATGGCATTATTTCCCAGCTATTTTAATCTTTCTTATACTTGGAAATATTTTTTTTACTAGAACAAATTAAATAAATAATATTACATATTTTCTAACTAAATTTCAAATTTTCTCATCAGAAAAAAGAAACAATAGGTATGAATATCATTCTATTTAGTCCATCAGTTAGAGTATACAAAAATACAAGACATATTATTTGCTTTATCAAGTTAATAAAAAATTACAAAGATAAAGAGCATCAAAGTTTTGGAGTGGGGGCTTGTGATGTCACTATTTAGTAAAAATGTTACCTTAGTGTGACGTCATGTGCAACTCAAATGCACTGTATCTTCGTCAGTGTTTGTGTGACAAATAAATGAAAAATTGTTAATTTTTTTTTTATAATCTAACTGATGAACTAAACATAATTTTTTAGTTGCCTAGCCTATTAGCTAAAGATTATTGGAATCATAATAATTCTGAATTCATTAGTTATATGCCTTTGATTGTGGGCACCAAATGTGTAGGTACAAGTCAAGCCTATATGTTTGCTGTTAATCTTCGTATACATGAACTTGCCTAACTGATTCGGTCTCTACGAAGGTGTGTTGACGTCCCCCAGTCATGAGCTTCGGGAAGGCGGCGAGCAACCCTTCTATACGAGCCTTCGTCATCTCCACGAACTGTCGCGACACCAACGCTGAAACCATTCGATTTCACTATGTAATTCACCAAAAAACAAGTGTGTAGGTAGACAACCATGACTATTAACATGCTTAATACCTTTTCCAGACTTCGTACATACTGTTGCTGCTATAAGCACCTGAAATTATACAATAACATTAAGCTAAGTTTAAAAACATGCCGCACACTTATTACACAGACCAAAAACTATCTTTAATATGTTAAAATAAATGAAACTTATTGACTGTTTTGTAAATTATTAGCAAAAATGTGTACCATTTTGGAAGTTTAATTATTTTCGATATTTTCATGAAAAATAAACTCAATCCCAAAAAATGACAGCACACCGCGAGATGACGTGTAAACTTTTTTTTTATAAATGTTGCCATCTAACATAATATAAAAAATACATTTGTAGAGATACCCGAATATTATTTAGTGATTTAAGCAATTGAAATAAATGGTAAAAGTCGCACCACCCTAGTTTTCGTGGCAAAAAAAGATACGAGCATAAAAAACTTGTTTATGGTGTGTTAAATGTCAGATTTGTCAAAAAGTAAGCAAAGCACATTTAGGTTTATTGTGTTCAATTTATGTATTTTCTAACATTTTCTCTTCTTTTACGTGTAATTTAGATAATCTAGACAACTGTTCAGACACGCTGTTTAAGCGATGAAGCGGATTATTTGAAGGCGTTAGTAAATTCTATGGAAAACGCGTGCAAATCACTGAGGCCAGTTTATAGTAGTAAGTGGTTGTAATTTATTTGTATCAGTTTTAGACGATTAGCCGTAGCACTCTAGGTCACATGCTCTCAGTATGCGCGTGTTGTTACTAAATCCTTATCGTCATTATTTTTGCTAATGGTCAACGATTTAATTTGCATACAATATTTTCTTTCTGCCTGGTTGATAGATAAATCTTTGATTCAACCAATAAGGTTTGTCGTGCATATATTATGTATGAACTTACAATGGCATCCCATACATACATATGGGCCTAGTGTATTGTTTATCCACTTCAGCTAGTGTTTAGTGATTTCTTAAACTGATTTTATCTTACTTAGTTTTTATGGAACAGTCTCCCCTTCTAGAGAGTGATGATGAGGTATTCAAACTAAACTTGATTATTTAAAAAAAGTGGGTAGTTGAAAATCTAGGCCATTTTGTGACTGAATTATGTGGCTCTGTTTTAATTTTAATTGTGTTGTTATTTGAACAGTCAGATATAACGACAATATTATTTGTGATTTTAAAGGTTACAATATAATTGTAGTAAATGTGCTGCAAAAATTGGGTATTTGACGTCTATTTGTTAGCTCAGATATTAGATGCATTGATAGTTTCCGAATAACAATAGCAGCATAAATAGTGACCTAATTTTACAGTCAAATACCCCATTGCAAAATATATGTTTACTATCTTATACTGAAGGACTAATATCTACAGTCCACAGTTGAGAAGTATGTATAGAAATGAAGACATGCGATGCGTGCCGTAACCGCACAGATCGGAGGGCGTCGGAGTCCCGTCCCGAGGAGTGCGGGGGTGACCGTGACCCCCTGATAGAATCTCCGGTAGTCTCCCAGGAGGAGACCTACGATAATCGCAATTTAGTAAGAATCGCAACATGTTCCGTTCTTGTAGTTGCACAGTTTCTGTTTAGTGCACATTAGTGGATTGTGTGCACAGTTTTAGAATTATTTTGATTATTTCAAGTACCCATTTCTTTTGTGAATGTACATTTATTTTTTTTACTGTAGTTCTATATTTCAATGTTTTATTTTTAAATGTCTAAATTTAATTGTCCTACTCCAATTAAATATAATTAAATAAGCAATAGCATCAAGTTGTACCTAGAGATTTAAATACACATAATACCTTATTAAATTATCAACTCCCTTTGTTTTAAGCATTAGAATATTTAAACATTTATAGCAATGCTGAATTATGCAAAGATTTAACCTTATATATGTTACAAAGTAATTTAATATTAAGAAATAACATTATCTCCTTCATTAATATTCCAAGTATGCTTTCCTCTTATCTTCAAATGTCTTTTGTCTGTGTTCATTTATTAATATATCACACAATTCATTTTTCAATATTTAAGTGAAACAAGTGAATTTAAATAAGCAATGTTTTGGTAATGGGTCAAAACAATTTCCATTTCCAATTTATTTTTTTTGAGTAATTAAAACTCTTAAGTCACAATTAGGCATTTCTCAATGTTATTTTTTAACTATAAACTTGTTGAGAAAATTAATGAGCATTTGTTATTTCTTATGAAAAAATTATTAAACCTGTACAATATACATGAATATTTTTTTTTTTATAGGATCTATAATATTGCATTCAGTTGGATCTATGATTTTCCAGGAGTTAGAAGGATTTGTACATTTTTATGGTACAAACCATTGATGTGCTAAATTTCATCATAATCGGTCAAGTAGGTTACGCGTAACAACGTAACTAACAGACCGACAGAGTTAAATTCGTATTAAATATTAGTAAGATTAAACGCCAATTTTATCGTGAAAGTAAACAATATTCCAACCAGTTTAATCCACTATGATAGGTGTTAATCTTGTTAAAAAGGTAAACAATGAAAAACCGCGGGTCATTAACGAGATTTGATAAAAAGCGACGGCTTAGTGCAGATTAAAAAGTATGCAAGATAATGCCTTCTAAGAATAGGATACAGAGAAGTCATTTTTACGTCATCCGTTGCACCTCGAATATATATTTATTCTATTATTTCGGTACATACGAATAAGGATGTTACTTTATTTATCGAAACCGTATTTTTAAAAGTTTGGCATTTTATCTGATTATTAACTCTTTAAACTTCGAACCGGAAACGAAGGCCAATTCGATAAAAGTGAGGGTAGTAGGAAAATTAGTTTGGGACTAGGGAATTGGTGTCAGGCTGGAGAATTTATTTAAGTATTATTACTATAACGGATTTTTTTTTTCCCAAAAGGGATAATTTTCCCTTAATTCAGAATCACCATTTAAAATGGATTGTCGACAAGGGTATTTTGTAGTACACGGAAAATGTTGATCGGGTCTGTCTGTGAGTTTCTAATCTTTGATGGCGTCTACATTGAATCATATTTGTATCCACTTCTGATACGACAATGCTTTCAGTCCGGCCTCGCGTTCACAATTAAAACAATAAAAATTTAATCCAACCTTTTTGCAATAAAAGGATCGAGTGATCGGTGACCGGTTAAACAATAAATGCTATCTCATCAGTTTTTATTGGAATAAATGAGAGGGGTCTAATGAAGCGGTCTGTGTGTCAGTCACAATTTGTTGCGCTGGGCTCGAAGACAGATGCGTGGGTCGTGTTACCGTGTCGGGCCGGGTCAAACGACATGACGATTGTGTCGGTCAATGACCTTGTTTGGGTGCTAAAGCAATATGAAGCAGTGATAACAATCGAGTGATTTCAATGTGTTTAATAAGCTTAGTAAATAAGATACAATGAAAAGGAAAATACATATTACGCCTCCTAAAAAGGTATAGTTTTTGGTATTTTTCGTTTTTACTGACGATGTCTATACAAGCGACGAAAGGATTGCTTACATAGCATAGTTAAATGTTACTTAGTATTACTATGTGTAATGGATATTCTCGTATTTTAATATATTTTTAGTTTTAGGATATTAAATACCAATATTTAATTCTGCATGTGTATATAAAAATATATTTCTTTTAAATTTCCACACTTTTGTTAAGCATGATTTTACAATTTTCGATCTAGAACACAATGCTTTGTTATGTTTTATTTAAATAATTGTAATCTAAACTGTACATTTATTTATAGGATAATTATATACATATCAAGTCTTAACGCGCCGATTGTTAAGTTTGTACCCTTTTTAACAAGTTAATTTCCAACTTGACCTTACGTCTTATCGCCTGCGACATATCTACCTAGGACACCTAAGTATTACCATTTACAAACACGCCTTACTTAAATTTCTGTGTCTAACTCGTATTGAGGTCAATGTCGTGATAAAATCGATTCCAAACACTACTTTATGGAATAACAAATTAAGGGAAATTTATTCAAGACTCGTTAAAACGTGTCACTGATTTTTTTGTAAACGTATGAATAAGAATGCCATACAAAGCTCTTTAGTTAACGCTCATAGTATGACCTTTAATTACTTAATTTAAATAATATTACAATGGCGGGATTTTTCTGTATTTGATTCTTTCGGTATTTCAGTTAAATAGTCTGTAAATAGTTATTATTTTTTGTGATTTGCTAAATAAGGAAATCATGGAGAAAATAATAGCAGTGTTCGTATTTATGCCCAAATCTGTCAATATACATAATATATATTTGTTATTTATGTAGATATATTAAATACCATATATAAGGCTTTGCTTTCGTAAAGTTTAATCGTAATCCGATCAGTGCATTCTGTATAAATGACCAAAACGCATTAATCCATCCTCAAATACAAACACTAGTATACAAATACTACAAATACTAGTATAGTATTATATACATTTCATGTATATAATACTAGTATAGTATTATATACATTTCATGTATATAATACTATACTAGTATTTGTAGTAGTCGTACGCGAACAAAATTACAACTCACTTGAGTGTAAGCGTGTCTTAAAACAAGCGCGCCTGGCACGCCAGACATCGCGCATTTATTTCCGGCTATCTGGCAACTGCTTTCAGAATGCATTTTGTGATATTCAATGTTATCGTATGTTGTCACAGACTTTTAAGCGAGCTACTGCAATATTGTAGCGTAGAAGGAGAGAGGACATTTTTGTAATTTCTTGTGAGAAGTTTGTAAGTTCTTTGCGAAAAAAGACGATGACATGCTAATCTGAAAAAACATTTTGTTTACTAATAAGGAACAGGCAGATTAATTACCCATACTCCTTTATAAGAGCGGCTGAAGACGTATGCCCCGGGAGACTAAAACCAAAGTTGAGATACTTAGCTGCGACCATAATCGGAATTACTTAAATTGCGATCCAGATTACGGGATTAAAAAAAACGAATGTTTTTAAATATAGCCCCCATGGTAAATAATCAAATAATATCTATGCTTGTGACTATCTAATAAAATTTAGGAGACCAATCAAATCTAACAATTACCGAACTAATAAACCACAATTAACAGTGAACAAGGTAAAAGCGCTCTGATTTTATTTCTCGATCATATGTTAACAAAGTCCCTCATTTATAGAACACACCAATTTTCTGACTAACACAAAATCATACGATTGGAACATTGCACGCACTAGCACTTAGCGCTTTGACTGGCCCGTTGGTCGAGACTGGCCCGTTGGTCGAGACTGGCCCGTTGGTCGAGTGGTCAGAGATCCTGGCCACGAAACCAAGGGTCGCGGGTTCGAATCCCGCTAGGGGCAAATGTTTCGTGTGATGAACATGGACATTTGTACTCGAGTCATGGATGTTTATAAACGTATTTAAGTATGTCTATCCGTTCACCTAGTATCCATAGTACAAGCATCAGCTTAGTTTGGAACTAGGGAATTGGTGTGTCAGTCTGAAAGATTTATTTATTATTATTATTTATATCACTAATAAATAGGCCATTATGTATTTATAATCACGCCCGCAATCCCCAGAGGAGTAGGCATAGTCCAAGGAGGTCGTAGATTCAAATTATTCTATTTTGTATCTATTATTTGACGATTTACAAGTGCTTTTTGGGGCCTACGTAAATAAAGATATTTTGAGTTTAAGTTTGGAAGCTAGTTACTAGACTTTTTAAAATTCAATTTTGCTGCCGGTACCACCACAGGCGGCTTAAGAGTGAATCCCTTTATGTCGCCGACAGTTATCTGTGCCCACTCGTAACGTGCGGTAAAAGCACACAGCCGATGCGTAGATTGCAGGGCCTTTGTGCAATAAAGAGTAGATTGGCTCTGTTATATGTATGGACAGTGTTTGTACTCGAGTGGAATGTGTTTCAAACTGTATGCGAACAGATGAATTCGAAAAGTTTGTTTGCTTTATATTTATAAATCGTCTTGTAGGTTTTCGAATTTTGGTTACCTATATTAAACATTCTATCTTTATTTAATAAAGAATTAATGACCATCTTAAAGGATAATATCTTTTTGAATGGTGCTACCATACATAGAAATACTT
The DNA here is from genome assembly GCA_951394215.1 of Glyphodes perspectalis. Classification (NCBI taxonomy): domain Eukaryota; kingdom Metazoa; phylum Arthropoda; class Insecta; order Lepidoptera; family Crambidae; genus Glyphodes; species Glyphodes perspectalis. The sequence continues at coordinate 4,136,493 of OX596226.1, read as the reverse complement.
GAAACTTGCTTTTGAGCATGACTTTTATGTAGACTTCTGAAGTCTATCCAAATATTATTCAATATTAAAAATTTAAATACACGGATTTCAATAAGGTTTATTACCTACACCATAGATAAGAAATTCCAACACATAGTTTTGAGACCATAAATTAATTCACGTTTGTTCATAAAAACGGCAGTAGGTTAAACATTCACATTACCACACCTTAGTATATATATCTATACAAAATAACATGGAAGCAATACTTTGTGATGGCGTTTTGATGATTCTGAAGAAGTATGTCAAATAGCTGTTGGTGTCATCTACCGTATTGCGATTATACAGTCATGGTAAAATTTTTTTGTTTTTGTCCAGTCGTGTGGGATTTGCACAATGTTCCCATCGTGCATGTCGCTGCTATCACGGCGCTCGGAGCATCCGCAGCCGCGCCCCGGGCAGACGCCCGTCGTGCTCAACGTGTACGACATGTACTGGACCAACTGGTGAGTGACGCGCGAGGCGCGTGCGGGTTGGGTGCGCCAGGCGTGTGCAGCGCGCGGGAGCTAGGCGTTCAACTGGCATGGACCTGATGATGAACGTGTAAATAGGCTGCTTGCCTGTTTGTGATCAGCCGGTGTGCCTCCTGGCTGCCGGTCCACTTGCCGGGCAATGTGGTGCGCGTGCAAACGCACCAATACACATTCAGAACTATTAAAAAATCAACTAATCTAACATTAAAAGCAACTATTTTCACAATAAAAGGTAATCAAGTATTCACACTAATCTTTATCGACTGGCTCGATGGCGCATTCGGTAGTGACCCTGCCCCATACGCCTAGAGTTGTGGGTTCGATTCCCACCCAGGACAAACATTCGCATGATGAATACTTGTGTTTGTTCTGTGTCTGGGTGTAAATATCCAATATATGTAAGTATATATTTGTAATACCACTGTCGATACTGATATCCGTAACACAAGTGCTTAAGCTACTCACCTCGGAGTCAGATCAATGTATGTGAGGTAGTTGGATATTTCTTAAAAAAAAAAAAAACAATCTCGTGTCACGTGTGGCCAGGTACACGGCGGGCGCGGGCGTGGGCGTGTTCCACAGCGGCGTGCAGGTGCACGGCTCCGAGTGGGCGTACGGCGGGCACCCGTACGCGTTCACCGGCGTCTTCGAGATCACGCCGCGCGACGAGCGCGAGCTCGGCGACCAGTTCCGATTCAGGTGAGAGCCTTCTGGGTTACGTCAGTAGCAGTGGTCAGAGAACATAATATAAAGTGTTTGGAGTAAGCTTTTTAATAGTATAGTGGTATACAAGCAGTTGCTAGCCTGAGTTTTAGAAGTTTTGAGGGGTTTAAGAATATCGGAGCTTAGAGACCCCAGGACCGGGTTCAGGGCGAGCCTGTTCCCGCAGCCCGGTTGGTCCCGAAAGTGTAAGTAAGTGACTGGGTACAGAACTACACGCTAGGCGTGTTGTGCCACACTGGTAGGTGTAGATGTTATGTCGTCAGCATTTGCCTTATGTCAGATGTAGCGTCTGGGTCACTTGAACCCTTTTAACCCTTGCGTCGGCGATGACGATTAATCAAGATACCTATTTACAGCCTGTACGGTGATTAGACGAGGTTTTTGGATACTAACACACAATATGGTGCGTTTTAAATATACGTTGTAGTCACGTACGTTGTCCCGTGCTTTGACGGGGTCCGCTTAGAGCGTGATCCAGGATTTAGTGGGTCTGGTTATTACATTGAAGCGACTGCCGGTCTGACCTTCGTAACCCTAAGATAGGGGAACCAGACAATATTAATACAGTTCTAGAATACAATTGTTTCATTCATATATTTTCAAAATATGTATGTATAAATGTATGTAAGTATATATAATATGATTTTACATAAACTATTTGTTGAAATAAAAAGCTGTGTTGCTCTGAAATTAGAGAATATTTTATTTAGTTAAATTTATAAACCTAAAATAAAAACATGACTTCTATAATTAAACAAAATAATCAAACTATACCTGAAATTAGAGAAACAACATTTTACGCTATTATTTCAACGTAAATAAGAAAATTAGATATTTTAAATTAAACTGTAAAAATTGATGTTGTCTAGTCCGACATCTGTCAAATCATAAATAAAGATTCTTAAAAAGTTAAGCTGCCAATGAGGCTATATAGCCTCATTTACATATATATAATAAATAATAATGTATGTATAACTCAAAATATATGTATGTCCAAAAATTAAATTTTTTTTGGACATATGAATTAGGGTAACCTTGAGGTTGAAGGTGCTTGCTACCCCTTTACCCCGTACCCCTTCGGGGATTGCGGATGCGTTGATATAATTTAAGTAGGTATGTACATATCTAGTTTCTCATTTCACAATGTTGGTAAATTCTGCACAGCTTTTTTTAGTATGCATTTACAGTTAACGATTAAAGGTTTATTGTTCAATAATTTATTATTTATAATCAATATCGATAAATGATTATCATTTACTTCTGTAGATTATTCCTGCGATATGGATTGTAAATAAATTAATCGTCTTATCTTAATACACGATGTAGTCAGATGTGGGTTAATGACTCTTCCCCCGTCCTGTGGGGCAGGTGAGTAAGGTGGGTACATTTTTAGCACCCCTCTCCATGGTCAGAGCCCCAGGCCACGAAACCAAGAGTCGCGAGTTCGAATCCCGTTAGGGGCAAATGTTTCGTGTGATGAACATGGACATTTGTACTCGATTCATGGATGTTTATAAACGTATTTAAGTATGTCTATCCGTTCACCTAGTATCCATAGCACAAGCATAAGCTTAGTTTGGAACTAGGGAATTGGTGTGTCAGTCTGGAAAATTTATTATTATTATTTATTGTAATATTAGTGTTCGCTACGCTATAAATAATATGTGTGTGTATGTGTGTTTCAGACAAAGTGTGCACATAGGCTACACGGACTTCAGCGAGGAGGAGGTGCGCCGGTTAGTGGGCGAGCTCGGCAAGCAGTTCCGCGGTGACAGGTGAGTGCCTGCACTCCCATCATCGACCCCACCACATCACCATGCCACCGTGCATCTATTTATATTTTGTCCTTGAGAACAGTATTGCTACTATTTGATTAGGTTATGTATGTCTTGATTGGGTGTGGAGACTCCAGGAGAGTACACCTCAAAGTTATAGTGGGTATACTCCCCTTCGACCGCCCCTGGGGTGCTTTGTACAATTTGTCTGGATTAAAAAATGTTTAAACAAAATAGACGTATGTTGAATAGAATTAACCTATTAGACGTCCAATATAACTCGCTTTATGTCAATGAAACTCTCAGTATACTACATTTCTAGTGATAAAAAGAGGTTTTTAATTGTAAGCCAAAAAAACTCGTTTTAATATATTTACTAACTAAACTTCACGCCACTTCTCTAGCGGGGTAGGCAGAGAGAACCCAACGCCATATGGTACGCCACTATCCTTACACCTCACTGGCCTCTTCAACATTAATAATATTATATTCAATATATTAATGTTCTGTTAACTGCATATGACAGTAACACTTGTTGATTCCTATTTATAATCGACTATAGCTCGTTACAGCTATATCTAATCAAGCCGTCGCGTATGGTTGTCACATTATCGTATCGCGCTACAATATCAGGACAATAGCAATTATCATTAAAATACATACAAATTAACTTGAGTATCGATATTGTTTACCAAACCATATCATTTACTAGCAGTGCCCGCGGTTTCAGCTGTGTTAATGTTATATAGCCTATAGCCTTCCTTGATAAATGGGCTATCTAACTCTAAAAAATCATTTTTCAAATTGGACCAGTAGTGACTTAGATAAGCAAACAAACAAACATACTCTTAGGCTTTATATTATTAGTATAGATTTACTTGATTCCATACAATCCTACTAATGTTATAAACGCGAAAGTTTGTGAGAATGTATGAATGTTTGTTACTCTTTCACGCAAAAACTACTGAATGGATTTTAATGAAACTTTACAATAATATAGCCTATACACCCAAATAACATATAGGCTATGTTTTATCGATGTACCACGCGAACAAAGCCGCGGGCAGAAGCTAGTTATCTATATGCATATGTCCGTAGATTACTGTCTTTCTGTCATAAAAGACAATGTCGCTTGTCCTTGAGGAATTTTTATTGACATATCTTTAAGTAAGATCTCTTTAACTATGAATCATCTCCGGGTCAAATTGTATCAGAATCGTTTGAGCTGTTTTGTCGTGAAAACGTGTCATTGAGAGGTCCGTTCGGTCCGTAATAGTTCTACATAAGTTTTAATAGATGTTCATCTATTTAAACTTATGTAGAATTATGTTATGGTTAATGTTAATGTCACTCTAATAATATTAAATATGTAATGTTCTAGTTTTAAGTTGAAGTTTAATTTTAATTTTGATTGTAACTCTCAAATTGCTATGCCCTAACAGGGTGTCACATAGGAACTATTTTAAATTAAGAAGACCCTTTATACCTGTGACGTGCAATAAATGATTTGATTTGATTTGATTTGAATGTTGTATAGCCTTCCTCGATAAATGGGCTATCTAACACTAGTGCCTGAGATTAGCGCGTCCAAACAAACAAACAATCCCTTCAGCTTTATAATATTAGTATAAACTATTCAGTGAAAATCCCGGATACATAGATAATTTCACTTCAAAAATTTAAGTCTAACCTGGTGGCTGCTGCCACCACTAAAAAGTCAATGTAAGCAAAAAGGTTTTCTTTAACTTCTTTCGCCAAAGGCGTTTTTTCTTTTTCTTTGTTAATGCATGTCGTGGCAGCCTTTAATTAAGGCAACACTATGAAATGTAATCTAATTTTAAGACCACTAATGTAAAGTGTATCCTTTTTAGGTTGTCCTCAAATAAATAAATAATGATATCGCAATATTAACATACGTCACATCCGTAACATGCCCGTTTGTGCGTCGGCAGGTACCACCTAATGAACAACAACTGCAACCACTTCACATCTGCCTTCTGCCTGGTAAGTCATCATCATCATCATCACTATTAGGGTCGTGGTCATGTCGCAAACCAAAACCAAATGTTATTTTCCGACATTAAGAGTCAAAATGAGAGTAGGAAGAGAACTAAGATTTACAAAAGTTTATTGATGAAAAAATGGAAGGATTTTTTTTATTTAATAAAATCATATAAAGTTAGAATTGCGATCAAGTGGGTCATCCTGTGTAAAACAAATTAGTGCCAAAGTAATCTTCCCCTTATTAGGCATTTCCATAAATATAATATTATAATCAAACATTATTTTTGTGTCTCCTAAAATCGCCTATCATATTCTATCGACGTCCTCGTCAATCGACGTCATCACTCCAAGGAGACGCATTTTGAAATGATAAATGACACCTGCGATAACGTAAAAAGCTGTAAAAAACCTAAGCATGTGTCTCAACAGCCGGCATACAATAGAATTACACGCGAAGGTGGCACGCGACGTCAATTACCGCGCAATCAGCGCTCGACACACGTTTGATAACACGCTTTGATCGACAGGCTGTTGTATAGCTACGGTTGTAACGAAGGATAAACTTGAATGGCCCCAAATTTCAATATTAATGTAGCCGGTGATTCTAATGGTTTTATTTATCATCCAATAATGGGATTGTTTAAATGGCATTGGTTTGTTAAAGCTATGGATACAATATAGGACAAATGACATGTGTCACCGTCAGGTGAAGTGGTACGATGTAGCCGGACTTCGCGCAACATGTCTGATGCGTGACGTCGCTACTTCTGTCCAGTCGCGCGATGTCGCCAGGTATGTCAAGCGATTCGCCCGGATTCGCTTGACATGTCTTGTGACATTTGTCTCCGTAGTGTGTAATTGATGTTATTTGAAATCTTCTATTGACAAGGTTCCGAATAAGCTGTCATATTTATATGTTATGGGTTGGAACGAAATTAAGTTAAATGTAAGTAAATGAAATGTAATGTTATGGATACACCTACTACAATACGAGTAAGCGTTAGTATCTATTCGGTCCCTGGTCCTTGTCCTATTGGGTCCCGCAACCTTTAATCTCATGGTCAGGCTCTGCCCACCAGGCGGAGCGGCTTGCATGTAATGACGTCACAATCCTCTATGGGCGATGTCGTGTGCGCAGGCGCTGTGCTCGCGCGACATCCCGGCGTGGGTGAACCGCCTCGCGTACGTCAGCTCCTGCGTGCCCTTCCTGCAGCGCTGCCTGCCCAAGTGAGTGCCCTATGCCTGTCCCTCTTCAACCTCATATTTGTTAAAGAAAGACAGATATTTTATCGCTATTATTGGAAATATATTATGAAAATGTCAAGTTAGGAACATATAACAGGACTATTTTGCTGCTTTTTAACCGACTTAAAAAAAAAAGGAAGAGGTTCTCAATTCGACTGATTTTTTTTTAACTTTAACTATTTCAAGTATTACTTAAGCACCCATTTTACGTAAGAGTAAACATATCAAAGAAGTCTTTGACAAGGAGGACGTGGATTAAAAAAACGCCTATAAAATACATTCTCCAGACTGACACACCAATTCCCTAGTTCCAAACTAAGCTGTAAGCTTGTCCAAGGGATACTAGGTGAACGGATAGACATAGTTAAATACATTAATAAACATCCAAGACTCGAATACAAATGTCCGCGTTCATCACACGAAAGATTTGCCCATAGCGGGATTCGAACCCGCGACCCTCGGTTTCGTGGCCAGGGTCTCTGACCATTCGACCAACGGGCCTGTCATAGGACCCAAGTTTTGCGTACCTAATCTACCCTGTGTGTGTGTCAGGGAGTGGCTGACGCCGGCGGCGCTGCAGCAGTCGCTGGCGGCACACTCCCGCTCCTCGTCGCCGCACACGCCACAATAGCACTGTGAGTACAATACTCTTTTTAACTCGAAATACTGCAGTACACATGCCACTTCGCGTTGGGGAATAAGGTGGATTTGTGGGACTTGTAAGGGCCACTGCAAGTGACGACCAGTCTTCGTCCAGGACGGTAGTGGCCGGGGTATACCAACTCGAATCTTGTATGTATTATCTGCGGCTACTGAACTCTGTGCCCTTTCCCCAGCCTGCTTATCACTCCAGCTCAGTGCAGTAGCGTAACTATAAGGTGGCAACACTGGCAAAATGCCACAGGTCCACCCTTGGAGTGGGCAAGGCTCTAGCATTAAAATCTAATATTGTCACTGAGCAAAGATACCGTCTGATGATATCTGAGCAGCGTCATTATGCTGGATCGAGCAAAAAATATCGCTGGCTTGTAATCACTATATGTGACCTTTGACGTTTGGCTTGTCCGCAGGCGCGTGGCGGGGGCGGTAGCGGGCGCGAGCTAGCTGTAGCTAGGTGTAGGTAAGCGGTTGGCGCATTGTCGGGCTCGGCGGCGCACGCTGCCGTGCGCCCGCCACGCCCACCACGTGGCTCCGGTGTCGTTAGCGAAACTCGCTGCGATCGGTAGTGCTGTCACGTGTCCATAGCGACCTATTATATCGATGTACGTGGCAATCTATCTATTGTGTCGAACGTTAATAATGACGATAGTTGTGTCACATGTTAACACTGATAGTTTTGACATGTGTCGATAGTATCGATAGTGTTGTCACGTGTCTATGATATCGATAGTATCGATAGTTATACCACATGTAAATGCAATCGTTTATATTGATTACGTGTTGTATGATGAGTTGATATCATCAACAGTTTTGACACATGTCGATATAACCGATGGTTTGGTACTATCGATATCAACTATGTTTCGATATTGTTTCTTCAGTACGACGGCGCGGCCACGTAAGCGTTGTGTCGCGTGACGTCACTGGACCCACTTTGTTCTGTAAACTGTTTTTATTGGATAGGTGTTTTTATGCCAACTCTCTTGGTCCAAAGATTTTTTGCATGTTAAGACGGCATAAGTGAAGTTGTATCAGTTATTTCAATTGTTTCGGAATATTGATTATGTTGGATTTTTGTAAATGGTTTTCTGAATAAATTAACCGGTAGATGGCGTAGCTATAAAAAATTTGGTCTTATTATTGGCTTGATTTGGATATAGTATTTAATTACATTTAATTATCTATGTCCAAAAAGCCCAATTTATAATAAGACAAAATTGCTCCATTAATTACGCCATCTGATATCCATCAGATTTTATTTAAAAACACGTTATAGAGAAACAGACAGCGAATAATAGATTTTTCAAATTGTTTCATAAGGTTTTGTTCGTTTTAAAAGAAGTTGCAAGTAATAGGCAGCTAGGTAGGAGTGCGAGCGATATATGGACACAGAATTAACAATAATATAATAGAAATGTCGCGTGAGCCCCAAATACAAGGCGTCTATATGACTAAAAAGCCATGCCTTTGGTGAGCGTGCCGTGTAATAATAAGATTTAGCTATAAGGTGTTACTTTCACTCAAATAACATTAAATATTAACCCTTATGATCAAGTGTACTTACACGGTACTGAGGATATTTTTGATTTAAACGATACAGCCCGCAACGAACTAAATTCAACGCTATCTCTTATCTATAAGGTTCAAATTATTTATGAATGCAGGTGCATTGTATCTTGAATGCATTAGGAAGGAAATGCGACTTAAACAAGGTCATTTTTAGTTTATGCAAAACCACTTACCTACTTATTTTACTCATTATTTTAAGGAACTAATTTAAAGGCCTTTAAAAAATTCGCTTTTTTTTTATTCCATACATATGTTGTTTAGCTGATTTTGTAATTTTTTTTTTCTCGATGAGTTAAATAAGCAGGTAAAAGGTTTCACATATACAGTAAATAACCTTGTTTATCATTAATATTTCTCTTATTATCAATTCTGCGTCTACGCACTACAAATATTGCTCACACTCCCATCTCTTTTTGAGCCGACCGTGAAAATGGTTGCTATAAAATAAATAACAAGACGTTATCTACTAATGTAATGTTGAAGTTGTATAAATATACGTAGTCGTATAGTTCCGTCCGTCAAGGCGTCTTGACGTAGCTGTGCTGGGTGACCGGTATGCGTTGGTGTTCTAGGAAAACTAGGTATTGTAATAGGTATCTTTAATAGGCTAGAATATTGGTTATACACCATGTCGCCGGATACTAATGTAAAAAAAAAAGTGACTAAATTAACTATCGAAGCTCAGCCCAAACTATAGCTATTGGATCTAGGACTTTGAAATGTTGGGCAGATGACAGTCACATAGTAAATTTGAGCATTGAAAACGTGTTTTTCGAAATTCGTCGACAGGTGTAAAAACACCATCTGTTGATCGTTTACTTGAACTTCTGACTGTCATGCTGCTGTGTCATGTGGCGCAGTTTCCTGTTACCTATACACATTATCACAATATCGATATAAATATATTATTCTATCGATTAATACTATCGATATTATGGATTTGTATTGAAAATTTTTAAAGAAACTGAAAAATAGTTTTTATGATGACGATTATGAAACAATTTACTGTCCAAATTATTTGTTGTACTGAGATACTCGAGCGAAAGCCGGCGGCATAGTGTGTAGGATCCGTTTCGACTATTGAACGTAAGGTTTTCTTCATTTAAGCCCTGTTTGCTGCGACCGAAATCTACCATAACACGTTTTTGTAAAAAATAGGGGGTAGTTTAAAAATAACTCGCTAAATTTTAGAACTATTCCTGAGAACTAAGAAACGTACTAGAAAAAAATCAACCAATAAAACTGTGTTATGATGAATAATGCTCTGATTGGTAGATTAAATCTGATTCTACGAACGTAATTGTCATTTTGACATTTTATTTTGTTACTTTCGGTAACAGCGGACCGGGACTTTTTAGCATTTCCGGAAGAAAACACTGTCTGTTATAAAAATCTAGGTACGGCTCGGCCAGTTGGTTCACAATTTGTACTAAGTGCAGTCATTTCGTTTAGTCAATTTCGCCACATAATCTGTCGTTTACATCCGTAGGTTATACAAAAGTTAGGTTAGGTATTCATTGTTTGAAAGTTGAATAATTGATCGCGTTGAAACTTAGCGGTGATTTAATGTAATGTTTGTGTGACGTAATGTTTGTTGATGTTGTTTAAATGCATTTAGGACATGTTGTGGGCTACACGGATCAGAAAGTAACGCAGTTGTCATCAGCTATAGATAGTATGAGATTCTTTTTAAATGACTCAAAGAACAGGTGGTTGCTATGCGATATTTTTTTGAATTTGTAGACTCTTTTTCAGTAGGTCGGTACATCAAGCCTTGTTATGGACACAATTAAATAAAAAAAAATAATTGGATTTGTTTTTGTTGACTTAAAAAATTAAACTTGTGAACTTGGTTATTAGGCTTATGATTTTTATTTGGCTTTCTTGAAACTTTATGAATGCGAATCAATTGTTATAACAACTTTCCGATTTTTTTAAAAGTACTTAAACCATATTTTAGTTTGATGTTCAACTATGGCTGAAGACAACTGCAATGTAATGTAGTGTACGATTGACAGTACAATATTCTCTAAAAGGAAAGTCTTATTTAAGTGAAGACTTGTTGATTGAACAAGGATGACAAAAATATTAACCAATTAAATCCTATTACTGTATGGGGAACAGCTAATATTTTTGTCTGCGACTATACTACGTTTCTTGTGAAGATTCACATTTAAGTGCCATGTATAAGAGTGAAAAATATTAGGTATTATGATTAGGTAAATGTATTTATTCCGAAACTTATGATACAAAGGTAAAATTACGAGTAATGATAGGCGAATCGTTTTTATTTGGCATTGAACATTACGCCGTGTGTACAAACACATAATGTACGCTGATGAAACGTATTCATATTTAGTTATTATCTATCCCTTTCTTGCAAGAACATTCAATATTGGAAGACAAGGGAACGCTGTTTTTCTGAGGTTGTGTTTTTATTGCCTCGTGCAGTGTACAGGGTGTGACGTACAAACGGCGTTACAGTTTATTTGACACGTTTGTTGGAATATTTGTCGTTTAATATGTATACAATTTTGATCTGTATGTACATTATATCGTTTGTTCATATAAATAGCGTTTCGAACTTTCCCTAGTCTAATGATGTTTATTTAACAGTTCTAATGTAGTTTTTGGATTAGCGGAGTTTTGTATAAATGATTAAAAACTGTTTTTTCTCTTTGTATTCGTAACTTGGATTGTTTGGAGATTGTTATGTCCGTGTAGTTTTACGTTCCACTTGACAATGCGCCAACGAACCATAGACTACAAGTGACTCAAAAAGAGACTGCAACAATAAAATTAAATTTCTCGAAACTTTTTGTGTATATTTCACTTTATAGCTCATCCACTTTATTGACAAAATGACACAGTACACGCAAATATTCAATAGTAACTAAAGTACTAAAAATATTTTTTGTAAAAGTCAGTCATAAAATGTTATTGTCTCTTGTCTCTATTCGAGCGCTTGTATCTCTCATTAGGTAACGAACTACCCACAATTATGTGCCACTCTTCACCTCGGTGTTTCAACTTATGACGTTTTTATAAGTACCCTTTAGTTTAAGCGGGGACCCGGCTCGGGTCGGACCTACAACAAAGTTATGGAATTGAATTTAAATAATCATAAGTTTTCTTTGGTGGACCCCAAGGTTTGTCAACATGTGTGCTGAATTTTGAGTTCCAGACGAGCTTGTATGTCAGTTCTTCTATATCTGTTTTGTATTTTAATTTTTTTTTTTGTAGACGAGGAAATGATATATGATCTAGAAGAACATTAAAAAAGACTCATTATAGATAGATATTTATCGTTTTCTATGGCGTTCTTTAGCACTAGTTCTATTCATTGATTTTAAACAATTCAGCAACTAAACTGTAACAATTAACTGTACTAATGTCCTCATAATAAACGCTGCTAAATATATAATATGATGTATTAGTATTTAGATTTGAAGTCCGATGTCGTATCAATTTGCATTCAAACTAAATTCGTGCTTCATTCGTTTTTGATGAACGCCTATACATTTTCACAGGCACGGAACGTTTGTTTGTTCAATGATAATTTTGCCTGGTTTTTAAGTTTTATAAGTTTTATCGTTGCTACAATAATCAAGCACAACACTGGCCACTTACTGTGTTTATTATTTTGTAGCGTACTTGTGTTGTCTCAATTTACTTTAATAGTGTTTTAGTTACTTTAGCAGAAATAATACTGAACAGAATTTCATCTTGTGCATATGTATATTTTTTTATTCCTGGACCAGATGACACATGAACGATATGAAAATAAATTAAACTTTTAATTAATTTAAAATGTTTTGGTGCGAATGAAATACGTCTGCTTATTATATTATTAAACTTTATTAACTTTTTATATCTATTAAGTTTTACTCTTTTTAATATTTTCACCCACAAATCATGGTAAACGTGTCGATGTACAAAAGGTTGTATTAAAATAGTTATTGTGAACGTCTTACCGCTCCATGCGGTTAGCGGGTAAGATTGAATGTAATTTGAGTGAACTTGCATTAAACACTAGTTTACTAATACTTTAAACCGACAAATTAATAAAGTAATAGGCGAATAAATGTTTTTGTAGTGCCTAAACAATATTTATACAGACAAGTTTCAGCGAAACTATAGCGTAATGACAACAATATTCAATAATAAAAATACTTTGTTGATATTTAAAGAAAACCTTTAGCGTTTTAGTGTAAAAGTATAACTTGTACGAACCACACTGCTTATTTACTCTCTCGCGCTCTCATGACAATAATAATGTATAGTTTGTCCCTCGGCCCTGCTTACCAAACATTCCTACTTCGCAGCTTGACGTAGTGTAGTACCATTAACATTCATCTAATGCCATTCACAACAGATATAAATGTTGTGATGATGTCTTAGCATTCACGCGGCATAGTTACTTTTTGTGAGTACCTGAACATTTTTTAGGTACAGCATGTATTTATGTTTGAAAACATTCTGTAGCAAATCTTATTCGTTGTTGACTGTTTTATATGGTTAGAAAATAATAATAATACGAATACATAGATAAAATTATTAATAACATTTCCGCTACACAAAAAGTAACTAGTGGATGCAACATTAGCGCTCCTAGAATTTGTATAATTTTGCAACATTTTTTCACTTGGGTTAGATTTTATAATAATAATGAATAGGTATCTACCCAGTATGTAACTTTCATTGTGTTGAGATTAATTACGTATCAGTTAGATTATAATTTATTTTGTCTAAGAAAATCAATTCAGCGGTTGTTCGCGTTAATTAAGTTCTCTTAAGCGTCATACCAAACAATTTAGTACCTAATAAGTTTAGTTTATTTCGGTTAGTTTTCTCTTATGGTGTGTTATTAATATGTGAATCCACTTACGCCTACCAGGGTGAAGTATTCGCCCGTATCTATACAATAAACTGGTCGGAAATCAGGATGTTTCACTTTTATAGCTTTAAACAAAGGTAATATAACAAAATTATAGTCTCAATAAGTAGTTCAAATGTTGAAAAGCGATAGAATATCAAATTACTGAGTGTCAAGTAGAAGCAACAACTCATAGGGTTCTGGAACTTTATCCACCTAAAAAATAATAGAAATGTAATATGGATACTGCGTCTCGGGCATTTTAAATTATAACTAACTTACTAAACTTCACGCCACTTCCCTAGCGGGGTAGGTAGAGAGAACTATATAAATTATATATTATTATTATTGGATATTTTTGGATTTCATAGTTTACACTCCTTCTTTCTGCAAACAGTAGTTGTGCCCTAATTGCAGGTTTAATAAGTTTTGAAGGTCCTAAAGGTTCCATCAGTTATGCGAGTCGTGTGGCTGCTTGTCTACAGTGTACGCACTTAACCCTGGTGCGTAAGTGGTCCTACTGAACGTAGGCTAATACCTATCGGCTTTTGACGTAGTGCATTTATTTTACGATACAGGTTTTGTGTGAGCGTGTGTTAGGTACGTTACTTTAATTTAAATAGTATAATTATTGAGTACAGTCAATGTTATAATTACTGTAAGTTATATTGTTGTAGTTTTCGGATTTCTAAATAAAATCGTTGATCTAATTTCGACATTGACTGTACGTACACTTAATCGTTTGAGTTAGTGCGAATAAAATGTTAGTTGTACCAGTACCTACTATTCGTAAATTGATATTTTGTTAGATATTTTCATGCACTTGTTTGAATTTTATGTATTTTAGCGAAATTTTGTATGTATATTTAATTTAATTCTGTAGCGGAGTTCAAGTTTTTGGATTTGATGTTAGCTTTTGCAGACGGTACATGAATCTATAAATCTCTATTTTTATTAAAATGTAACCCTCGGAGGACGTTGTAACGAACTAATCTAGATATAAATAATATAAACATTGTTATATACAACTGAGGTAACGTATATTCTATTCGGCGAGGCGGAACGCTCGCTGGAGACAATGTTTCGCTCGTCGAATGGTGTCATTTAAAGTTTTTCACAATATTGTCAAAAGTAAAAGAAAAATATTGGCAGTATAATTTTTTGAAAGAATAAACTGTGTAAAAATTTGCAACCTATTGTATTATTTTTGTCCTTCAAAATCCTCAACATTTACATCTGAAGACGATATCATGGATGTCATAGACAAACATACATGGTTTTTCTTCCTTCTAAACATTGTTGAAATAAGGAAGGGGAAAGATATATACAAAATAAAATGCACCAACTCCTTACACAATACAATTTATTAAAATTAAATCATTTGCATCAGTTTGACGTAAACTAAGACCCATAGCGCTTACACTAACGGTTTGTACACGGAGCTCGCTATAGCGCGCACGCACTCGTCGCCGCCGGTCGCGAGCGGTCACACCGCGAGACCACACCCCACAGAATATACCACGAATTCTTTTGACTATATCTAATATATATATATAAAAATCACGTGTCACGGTGTTTATGGTTGTAAAGTATTTTTCGACCTTCTACCCCCACCCCCCTCCATTCTTATTTCGAGAACAGGGCGGTACGAATTTCGCCGACACAACTAATTAAATTATATATTATTTTATTACGACATACATATTCAAACGACAAGGGTGTATTCTCATGGCGTTGAATATTTAAGCATGTGTAGTTCGTCTCTTATTAAATACGCATGGTACAAAATATTCTTTCGGTAAGAATATTAATCTCGCAATAGTAATATTGCTGTATATTCCTATCTAATGCCCATACATTCGATTCACGCAACTCCACACAATTTTACCGTAACAACAAAATTAGTATATGATAACCTATATACATATTAATGTGGACTTCCTTAGACAATAATGGTGTTTGCACTGTAGAATGGCGCGGATAACATTAGCAGTGAGTTTCCTATTTTACATTTGAAAGATGATGCAATTTACCATTAGAATTCCTGATAAAAACCCTACTAATGTTATAAACGAGAAAGTATGTGAGGATGTATGGATGTTTGTTACTCTTTCACGCAAAAACTACTGAATGGATTTTAATAAAACTTTACAATAATATAGCTTAAAACACCCGAATAACATAAAGGCTATGTTTTATCGATGTACCACGCGAGCAATGCCGCGGTCAGAAGCTAGTTTATTATAATATTGCATAGTCATTTCTAAAGTCTAACGTCCCGCGCTACAGTGCAAATAGTATATGTTTTATTAGTCTAAGAGCAAATTTTTCAATGGTCAGACAAAAATTTACCGATCGTTAATTTATAAACTTACCTCAGTAGAATATCCCGAGACGTTTTCTTACGAACGTCTCGGGATATTCTACTGATGAAATAAAAATGTAATTTCAAAATCAATCGTAATAACTCGCATTTTAATTTTTATCTGTCGATTGAAAAATCACATCAAATGGGGTTATCTTAAATGAGATAAAACAAAACAAGGATGCGATCAGCATCACAATACAGGTAGAGGTTCGTAAAATATCTTGTTAACCTTCGCAATCTCCAATTAAAAATTACTTTTGGTTAACTGTCAAGATTTTATATAATTAATACTAAAAACTGCAGTAGCAGACTAAAACTTACGACTGTTAAGTATCAACATATTCAACAAAATACATACAATAGTAATTCAAATTCCATTTCTATTACCCATTCACCTAAAGTAACCACGACCTGAGTTTCATATAAAACAAATAATATTCATAAATCCGCTTTCGACTTTTTACTAATTATGAATATTGCTAGCTAACCAATGATATCCCATAAAAATAAACTGTACTGATTTAAAATTTCATTTCAATCATTAGTTTGTTATTTAGGGCGCGACAACTTTTATTTACCGGAACCTAAGTTATCAATCCTTATGAATGTCTGAACATTTTTATATTTCACATGTAAAAGTCCCAAAAGATTCTCAATTTAGAAACCGTGATCGGCATCCCCTATTCACTTTCTAGACATCAAAGCGAATCAAGGGGGCGAGTGATCGCAGTGTCGTGTCCTCAGTTCATTGTACAATTTGTAAACGGTTGACAGTCGAGGAGTCGTCCCCGCGCGTGGTGTGGCGCGCGCCGGTCATCATTTCTTGTCGCCGCCGGTCGCGGTGTTGCCGGCGTTCGCGTTGCCTCCGCCGTATGTCTGGAACAACGCAACATCACTATTATACTATTTGCGCTGTAGAATTTATCAACATGACTTAATGTTTCAAACGATGCGGTTAAACACGGACCTATTCTTAGATTATGGCGCTGCTTTCTGTAATACAAGCATGGAAGCCTATAACAGCAACAGAATTAAGTATATTTATCAGAGATTAGGCACCAAGTGTAAGTAAAGTATAAAGTGTTAAAATTTACTTAATTAACTAAAAACATAAATTAAGGGGAGTGGGGTGGGGTTCTTAACATGTACTATTGGTGGTCATTCCCTTAACGAGTCCATGAGATGAATCAACAAATGACTCCGATTGTAATCATAGTAATCCTTATAGTTACTCTAAAATGTTGGGTCTTCAATGTTAAATTGATGTATTTAGGGCCGATTTTTTAATGGCCAGATAAGAATTAAGTGACTTATAAAATATAAAGTCACCAATTTGCGAATGTCATACGGTATTTTACTAAGGAAACCGGCAATGACATTTTACAATCATGCGGATTGTGATTTATTTGATTGTTATCTTTTATCTGAATGTTGAAAAATCAGCCCTTAATAAATAAATCAATCCATATCGATGCTGAGGAAAGCCCTAATCAACGCTGTCGCTTGGTAAAAACAAACAAGTGTTACCTGGTAATATTGCGCCCACGCCTGCTCGGCGGCGGTGTTTCCAGTTTGCTGATTCCCTTGTTGTTGTTGTTGGTACTGTAACAATAATCGAATATGTAGTTCGTTAAACATCTTTAAATGATAAGGACATTTAATCGAATCATACAGTTCTATAGTTTAACGAAACATGCTTTCGACCAATAGTAGCACTGGTCAAAGGTAATTTTTAAAAGAACCGTTAAGCGTCCGAAAACTGCATCAACATCCTATGCATAGATCAACAGATTTTAGTGAACACATATAAATGGCGACTTTCGTCTTATTATTATGTGAGGTTGTCTGTCCAATAGTGTAGAGCGAGGCAGCAGAGCGGTGAGCGAGTTGAAAGCCAATTTAAAAGGTTCACTGAAGAGGAGTAGATTTTATGGAATTCTATTGGCGGATTTTATAGCTTTGCTGCCTCGTTCTGCTCCGGTGGACGGGCAGTCTAAAGATATAAAGAATGGGAGTGCATTCTTTCACTGAATTCTGTCTGTTTCAGCTCATACCGGTCTGTCTAATGTTGGTTGGGTACTTATAAAGAATGAGCCAACTATGTTTCTTGCTTAGCATGTCGAAAAAAGCGATTAATGGTATATCGGCTTTCGAGTATGTGATTATGCAGCCGACGTGCCAGCCACGTATTATTACATTTTCAAAATTTTCTATCAGATCAGTTTTATTTTTGGTCGTATATAGTTGCAGGAGAGAGAGAGAGCGATGGTAGCTCAATAATAATAAAAATAATTGTGATGAAACCTGCACATTCCAACAGCTATGGATGTGTAACCACGATCAAAAAAATGTCTGGTTCCTCTATCTTAGGGTTACGAAGGTCAGATCGGCAGTCGCTTCAATGTAATTACCAGACTCACTAAATCCTGGATCATGATCTAAGCGGACCCCGTCTAAACACGGGACATAACGCTAGGAAAATGATGATAGTTGCAGGAGCCAGCTGCCCCTTCGACCCTAGTGTACCCGTTCGGGTATTACGGGCGTGATGTAGTGTATGTATGTATGTATGTATGTATGTATGTATGTAGTGTATGTATGTATGTATGTATGTGGTTGCGGCTCACCCCCTGCCAGCCCTGCTGCTGCTGCTGCCACTGCTGCCACTGGTACCACTGCTGCGCGGTGTAGTTGGCCGGCCACTGCGCCTGCGCGCTGGCGCCGGTCGCAGCGGCCGCCTTGCCCGCC